>ML675603.1:94505946-94526571 GCA_007922155.1 Mesoclemmys tuberculata | reverse complement strand
ATCATATTGGTCCCTTCTGACCTATGAGTCTATGAGTCTATGAAGGGTAAATTTCTTGTTTCAGGGGTCATACACTACCAAAGCCATGCAAAAAGGCCTCCAACACCCTGTGTGCTCTACTGTAGGGATTCTGCCTCAGCCTTCCATAGGCTGGCACTGCACATGTATCAGGGCAGACAAGTGGAGGAGCCATGGAATGCAGACCAGACTCCAGGGCAATCCCGGTGAGAAATGTAACGTATCAATCCATTAGCTCCACCACCCCACATTAAAGGAGTGAAGGAGCTGCAGTGGCAGCTATGGTAGTCTAAAGAAAGGACCATGGTGAGACTGCACTGCAGCTCCAAGTCTTGGTCCAGGTTAGGGTGGGTGGTGGTTGTTTTTTGGGGTTCTCCAGACCTTCTCCCATCTCAGCATTTCACCTTCATAAACCCTGTGTTCTTTATGTGGATGAAGTGAGTGTCACCTGAGAGTGCGAGGCTAAGACCAGGAAACCACCAACCTGGAAACATTAACAGAAAAGTATGAGTAACTGGTTAGTGTGTGGTATTTAGATAGAAGTGCTGGGTGGTGTGATGATAGAGTTGTGAGTTCAAGCCTCACTTAGCATACACTATCAGACTAAGTAGCTTCCTCACTTATTAAGAAGGAAGGAGTAGAAAGTTTAATTAGGGTCAAAACAGACATATCATGGAAACTGAAAATTAATTAAGGACAGGCAAGGCTAATTCAGAGATTGTGGCCAATAAATAAAAAAAGGCAAACAAGGAGACCCATTTTTTTATTAATAGTACACAGGGATGCAGGTGGGGGAACAATAACTAAAGATATGTATTTATATGTACCACTGTACTAGGCATCAAAGGGCCATTCCTGAACATCTAGCATCAGGTCTTTGATCGGTCATCATTTGTGGTATGTAACTGTTCAAGTAAATCACACTGTATTGTTTCTACCTCCTGATTTGACACCTGAAACCTTATAAACTGGGAAGAAAAAGCAAAGATTTCATATGGCCATTTGAAAACTTCTGGCATATGTTGCTGAACTAGAGTAGTGTTTGAGATTTTTCACTTTCAAAAACATTTTTGAAAACAAAAATATTGGTGTTATGAATGTTCACAGAAAATGAAAAAAATGATCAATATTGTTGAAATAGTTATAGTTTTTACTCAGGTGAATATTCACAAGCCTTTTCAGTGTGTGCCCAGCTCTCCTTATCCCTTTCAAAATAATGTGTTCATAATACTAATGTTTTCAAGCAACTATAAAGTTGTTTAGGGTTTTGTTTTGTTTTTAACTATGGCACTAAACATAACTGAAGTGGAGACAGTTCTAGACACACACTTTAGTGTGAAATCCTTGCTGCGTTGAAGTCCATAGCAAAAATCCCACTGACTTCACTGGGGCCAGGATTTCACCCTCTTTCCTTAGGATAAGGTCACAAATAACCATTAGTGAACTCCAGTCAAACTCAAGCAGGTCCCTTACCTTAGGAAGACCAAGGAAATCTGGGATACAATCTTGGTCACTAAAAGCAGAGGCTGAGGAACAGCAGAAGACAAGAAGCTGGCACCTGTTGGGCCAGCCTTCTTTAGTCAGAGACTCAAAGTCCTTCTCCCTGTTCACCAGGGACTTCCTTCAATCTGTCCTAGACTCAGCTTATAACTGTTCTCCTCTTTCTCTTCCAAGACTAGGTACTGCTGATATACTAAGACAGACTCCATTGTTGGTGTTCTTACACCACATATTTCTGGAATCCTCTTCCTTCCATTTTATTCTATATAGTTCTTATATCTCATGCCTCACCATAGTATCTGAGCACCTTCCTGTAGTGCAATAAGCAACTTGACTAATAGCCTTCATGTGGTGGTTATTCTCCATTCTGCTTTCCAGGGGGAGAAGCTTGTGCAGTGGAGCATCTTGTTTTGGTAGGGTACATGTCTCACGTTTGGAGGAACGGGCTCTGTGCTCCTTGTACCAGGTGCTGCACAAAGTTGTTGCTGCCCTCTCTCTACACTTAACACGACATAAAAGGTACATTTGGCAAATGATTGCTAGAATTCAACAGTGGTGAGTGAAGAAGATGGCTTTTAAGTCTGACTATATGAAAACTCACTGAAATGGAAGGCCAAATTTCATCCCAGAGTCCTTGAAGGAGTCAGCAATTTGGTATCTAATCAGCGGCATTTTGGACATTAAAGAGGTGCTGTATCAAAAGATAATTTTCCACCTTTTGCAGATTCATACACACCATTTAAACCATGCAGGGGAGCCTCCAGCACACTTGTGTTCAAAATTCCAAAGCACTCATTATGAAAACCTTTGATGTTCAAGTCAATGCTTTATCCTTACTTTGGTTTAGACAGAAATGAAAAAGCAAGAATGCAAAAATCACAGAACAAAGGAAAAGTTTGCAGCAATGTTTTTGTAATACTAGCAATAATACATCTATTCTCGAAATGCTTTTGATGCAGTTCCCACTTGAAAGGCTGAATTTCAGTACTTATGTAATAGGCTGTACAGATCAAGATATATAAATCTATGCTAAAATGTTTTGCAAACTAAAGGAAGAGCATTTGTTAGTGGGAACAATTCAGGATGTAGGAAGACTAGTTGGGTGCCACAACATTCAGTAGAAAGACTGATTTTATTCCCCGTTCATCAACTAGTACATCATAGTATATGGATTAAACATCTGAGACAAGATTGAAGGGGAGTATTCATTGCAAGATAGTAGAAAAATACAACAGGTAAATTACTAATATAAACTAAAAGCATGAGCACACAAGTGAGACAATTTAATAAAAAAGAGAGGCAAGAGTCCAAGTTTGCCTTTATTCATTCAGATTTAAATGAATGTTCATGAACACTATTTTTGCAGTACTCAGCCAGCTCTTCTACGTATGCTCAGCTTCCAATCTAGCCACACTTCATTAGGTCGCATATTCTGCTACCTCTTCAGCTTCAGAAAACTGCCCTAGAATGTTTAACACATCCATGTGTTTACAGTACATCCACCTCCATTAGTAGTTGGTCTTCTCTTTCTCTTCATAGGATCTTTTCACTCAGTTCAATAAAGGTGTGAGAGCTGCTCAAAAAAGAGGAAAGAGGGGGAACAAGAATTGAGAAAATATGCAAAAGTATAAGTTTTTTCATTCTACAGGTTTTGAAAAGAAACACATTTATTGTTAAGAACATAAGAAGAGCTATACTGGGCCAGACCAAAGGTCCATCTAGCCCAGTACCCTGTCTTCCAACAGTGGCCAATGCCAGGTGCTTCAGAGGGAGTGTTAGTTGGAACTGCTTTGCAAACTTTTTGTAGGAAATTTTCTGGTTAGAAATTTTTGGGTATCGAAATCTTTTGGATATGGGTTTTTTTTCTTGTTTTCTTTCTCCTCCATCTTTTCCCTCCTCCTAGTGTTTTTTTTTTTTTCTCATTTTGCCACCTTTTTGTTTATTCATTTATTTGGTTTCCAATTTTGTCGAATTGAAACATTCAAAAACAAACCAAAAAACATTTTATTTTGAATTTTTTAAAAATTAGTTTGAAACATTTCAACCAGCTCTAATTATAGCACATAGCCAGCTCTAATACAGTTAAGGCTAAGCATCACTTTCTGTTTAAAGGTGGACTATTGTAATTGCTCTAATAGATGTGCAGTTTTTCAAATAGTTATGTGAACAAGAATTCTGAGTTATTTTTTGTTTGTTTTTGCTGAGACTTGCCCCCATAATTATGGTTGATGTAGGTCCCATGGTCTTTTCATGCATTTCTTCAGGCTGCTATGGCTGCCTCTTTAATCATAGAGGTTTGTGCTGTTTTCCTTTTTTGATAACCATATCTCTGTCAAAGCTTGTATAGGAGTCCAGCTAGGTAACATATGCATTGGCTCATTGTAAGAAAAATGGTTTAGGTGCTACTGCTGCTAGCCTTCGCAATTTCTGAAAGGTCTCTCTCCAGTTACACTGAATAGTGAATGAAAATATATACCCTATTCCTCAAAAAATCATTGTTTCCAATGTACCCAAAGACATACTGTTTTCTGAAAAATTGATGGAGCCATAACTGTAGGTCTGGCAATGATCCATTGATCATGAAAATTATTTCATGCCATGATTTGAGGAGATACAGTTAAATCAATTAGCCTTCGCAGTCAAATAGACTTCTGCAAAAAAACCCAAATTGTCTGTCTATCAAATGGCACATAATTACCATGGCTAACTCTAAAACATTGTGTTTAGTATATCACGTAGATTTCATGCTTTCTGCAACTGGAAATATTGAGTACTTTTCTAAAGATGAATATGAAAATGTCTCACACGACTATGCAACAAATCTAGAATAAAAATATATATTCCTGTGGTTGTATGAGAATTCTAATTATCTAATTGCTTGTGCCATAAATTTTATGCTGGAGCCCATGTAGTATATACACCATTGGCAAGATTTTTCTTTCTGAACTTCAAGTAAAATGCACATTCCAAACTAACATGTTAAATATATATATAGAGCGAGAATAAATGTCATAGCATACTTGATTTATTTATCATAGAAATGTAGGGCAGGAGAGGGATCTCAAATCATCAAGTCCAGCCCTTTGCACTGACACAGGACCAAGTGTACCTAGACCATCCCTGACAGATGTTGTCAAACCAGTTTTTTAAAACCTATAATGATGGGGATTCCTCAATCTAACTTGGAACCCTATAGTAGAATTTAACTATCCTTATAGTGAGACTTTTATTCCTAATATGTAACCTACATCTCCCTTCCTGCAATTTAAACTCATTAGCGAACCATTGAGTTCTTTGAGTAGTCTTTCAACCATTTGTGCACCTACTTTATTGTACAAGAGGGGTAGCTGTGTTAGTCTATATACAGCAAAATCAATGAGATTCCTGTAGCACTTTAAAGATTAACAAATTTAATTTCCGCAGATTTCTGCAGGCATAAGCTTTTGTGAGTTCCAGCCCACTTCATCAGATGCAAGGAATGGAAATCAGATAGGATAAATGGACACAAATCAGACATAAAAAATGGTAACATCCATAAACCAGTCGGAGAGTATTTCAATCTCCCAGGACACCCTGTAGCTGACTTAAAAGTTGCCATACTAGTACAAAAAACTTCAAAAACAGACTTCAGAGAGAAACTACAGAGCTCAAACTCAAATGCAAACTTGACCCAATCAAACTGGGTCTGAATAGGGACTTGGAATGGTTATCTAATTACAAGAAGTAATTATCACTGTTCACACATTCTCACCTTCTAATCAATGGTTGTCAATAGGCCTTATCTACTCTAATTGAATGGACTTTCGTACACCTACCTTCCCCATTGTTGTTCCTTATCCTTGGATGTATATATCTGATTTCCATTCCTTGCATCTGACAAAGTGGGCTGCAGCCTACAAAAGCTTATGACTGCAGAAATTAAATTTGTTAGTCTTTAAAGTGCTATAGGACTCATTGTTTTTACCTTATTGTAATTTCATCTTGCCTATGTTTCCCTAGTTTGCTAATGAGAATGTCAGGTGCAACTGTGTGAAAAGCCTTACTAAAATGAAGATGTATCATGTCTATTGCTTCCTCCTATTTCCTAGGCTAGTAACCCTGCTAACGAAGAAAATTAGGTTGGGTTGGCATGACTTGTTCTTGACAAATCCATGCTGACTATTCCTTATAACCATAGTATCCTCTAAGAGTTTACTAACTGTTTAATAATTTGTTCCATTATCTTTCCTGGTATCAGTGTTAGACTGACTGGTCTATAATTATTTGGATCATCTGTGTTCCCCTCTTTAAAGATATTTTGCCCTTCTCCAGCTCTCTGAGACTTCACCAGTCTGTCATGAGATCTTGAAGATAATTGCTAATGGTTCTGGTTCTGGCTTACTGGAATAAATCTACATATTCTTTAACGTGTTCTTTTCCTATTTTGGCTTGTATTCCTTGTGCCTTGTTGTTAATATTAATTGTGTAGAGTATCTGGTCACCATTAGCCTTTTTAGTGAAGACAGAAGCAAAATAGCATTAACACCTCAGCCTTCTTGATCTCATCAATTATTAATTCTTCTTTGCTGCTCAGAAGAGGACATACACTTGTCTTCCTCTTTCTTTTGCTCCTAATGCATTTAAAGAATCTCTTCTTGTTACCTGTTATATCACTTACCAGGTGTATTTAGCTTTCTGCCTTAGCCTTTCTGATTTTTAGCCCTACACACTTGTGTGATTCTTTTGTACTCTTCCTTAGCAATTCATCCATGTATCCATTTTTTTGATTTTCAGGTTATTAAAGGGTCCCTGATGGAGATATATTGGCCGCTTACCATTCGTCTTATCTTTCCTTCACATTGGGATATTTATTTATTTAACATTTTGACACAATAAATCTAGTTTTCCTGAAGTGCCACACTAATGCAAAATATATTAGCACAAACAGCAGGAGTTCCTAACTTGCCAGCTTCAAAGGGTTGATTACAGGCACAGAACAGAGACAGACATTTATGCAAGTTTAGAAAGCTACTTATATGATTTTTAAATGCATAATAAACAGACTGCTTTATTGTAATAAACGTGCCACTGTGTATAAACATATTGTAAGGGCTGGAAAAAAAAGATAATAAAATGGCATATGAAAATAGTTTACAGTGCTCTTGAGGAGTTAGAAATTATGGATATGCATTTCTAAAAAAATAATAATTTATTAGCAAGCTTCTTTTTTATTATGGCATAAAAGACTTTAGAATAACACTATTAAAAGTGAAGCTAGGTTTCCTGCAATCCCTTTATTCAGAAAACAATCACAGACTGTCATCTTTTACTGCAGCACCTACAGGTTGAACATATGTACATGTTGTTATTGAAGTGCGTAAAATTAAAATAGCACTTTTTCTCTGTGTAAACTGGATTCCTTCCTGCAATAAATCATCATCATAGCACAGATTTCATTTCCTTTCCTAGTACATCCTAATGGGAAAATAGAAAACTAGAAAAGAATGGTCTGAGGTTTCCTATCTGCTCAAACCCCATGTAACAGCTGGATGCACAATTGCAAAACAAAAGATTCATACAACTCAATGATACATTTAGAAGAGGCAGCAAAAAATGACAGTGGGGGTGCATGCAAACACAGCAGGACAATTGTTTTCTCACAGATTTACATTGGTGTAAACGAGTAGCATTTTGCCCAATGCCTATGATCTGGGACCTGCAATCAGATCCCTAGATGTGGATCCCAGTGCCTGAATTAAGTCCCCTTGACTTTAATGTGGTTCTGTGTAGGCACAGGGACAGTCTGTCTGCCAGTGCTAAACAGATCTGAAAATAAGTCAAGCTGGGTGTGTGGAGAGAAAAACTATCATAATCTGAGAGCAGCAGCTTTAGTACGACTATGCTTGAAGGATGTCCCTTGGTAAACTGGCTCGATATTTTATTAAATTATGTTTTTGGTTGGGTCTGTGACCCCAACCCTTTAAGCACTGCTCTCTGCAGAGATCATTATAGCTTCAGGATGTAAATATCTATTTTTCATTGAAAATATTAAACAATTAAATCCAGCAAGTCTCTGTACAATTAGAGATGTACAACAGAAATTATAGATATGAATTTAATTTTCAGCTAAATAATCTCTGTATGAAATAATTAATGAATAAAACCTTTTAAATATATAGAAGTAAATTGAATAACAGCGTTGTAAATGCAACTGCCCATCTAGCTTTAGTCTGAGTGTTTTAAGACAACCATTTAAAAAAAATTGGCTATTCATTTATGCCATATTTTCTCAAAGTGAATATAATTAAACAGCCATATATTCATCATTTGCTTTCACTTTTTATCTAATTGTTCAAAGTAGCAATTCTTATTTTTAAAAAGGGGGAAGGGTTGTTTAGCTTTTACAAGAGATTAGCTATCTGGATCTGAGGGATTTACTACTGACTGTTTAAAAGTGTAGCAGGAATTTAAAAAGGAGATGAAGTGAAGTGTTTCCCAAATCAAAAAATAACTTTTACGAAGGTGAATATGAGTCATAGGATCTGGAAGAGAAGCAAACTGGATTATGTGCCCCACACCTACTGCAAGTAATTTAGTCAATTTTCAACACTTAGCACAACATTTCTGTGAACATATTTTAGAGGGTTTTCTCCTGAGACACCTGTCTAAGATGAATCTGAACTATAATCATTAAAATACTGTAACATTCTCCTTACAGAAAATGTGTCAGAGAATGCAAAATTTACCCTTTAAGAACACAACTTCTTATAGGACTATGCCACCATAGTAATGGATGCACAAAAAAACCAAAAAAAAAACCCCAAAACAAAAAACAACCCACCCCTTTTCCTTTCCCTCATAGCCAGGGCCAAACTGTGGCTGGAAGAACTGTTCTAAGCAATGAACAGGCTAATCATCCAAAACAATTGAACTAAACAAATAGTTAAAGCACTAGCCACTGCTAATAAAGAGATCATACTCTGCAAAATAAGATAAATCAAATATGAAATGCATATCCTGGAGTGGAGAATCCTAAACCAAAGCACAGGAAATCACCGCCCTGGAACCCTTGGGTGAGTTAGGTTCCATTACACACATAGAATCATCTAAAGTTCTAAGGAATCTATTAGTTGGATAGGGAGGAGATCCTTGTTTCTCCTGACTAGTGAAGCCAGCCAAGAGCTGCCAGACCTGTTAGAGGGGATAATCAAGAGACTAATTTTTCAAAAAAATCTCTGTAGAAGATAATTACTCATCCAGTCCTCAAGTAATCAATACTACAACCACACTCTAGTGTTCCCTTTTTGTTGCCAGTAACACTTACACAATAATGGAAAATGAGTACCTAAAATACATTTTTTTTTTTAAATTTCATCAGTTTGTTCACAGGTTTGCATTTTTTTCAGGACTTTGCATATCGTCAGTTTCACTGTTTCTCCTGTATAGTCAGTTCATTCTCCCTGCTGTTGTGCGGAGGTCTTAGGGTGGAACATGTAACTGGAAAATTCTAAAAATTGGCAGGAAGGGACTCTGGGGCAGGTGTAGTATCTGAAACTACTTTTGACTCATGTATCACATCTGAGAAGAATTCAAGTTTCTGAGGTAACTACTGAGCATGCCACCTGTGCTGTCAGATATCTTTATAACCGATTCAGGGCCAGCTACTGGGGGCCAGATTCAGAGGTGATATGTAAGCCAGGCCCCCATGTGCTCACTGAGATTCAGTTAGAGTCTCTTACACGTAAGCATGAAGGAATCTTACTGGGAATAAGTAATATGCCAAGGTTTGGAACATCTAAATCAAGGCAGTTCCTCCCTCCCCCACCCAACTTTAAAATACATCTGCTTACAGTTCCTCAGTATGTAATTTACACCCACTTAGACGTTCTTCGACTTCAGGAGTGTGGTTATCAGTGGCTCAGATAGGAGTCAAACTGGCCCTATTTTCACCAGGAAATTGCATCTTTAAAATAGCTAGACATTTAGGATGCCTGCCTCACAGACACACAATGTTTATCACACTTTTGCAGTTGATGTAGACAGGGACAATTGTTTTCATCATTGTGTCAGCTGGTTGTGGGTAAAACTTTGGTTCCAATAGGCTAAGACTGACTGCAGAGTGGTAGTGCACACTGTCAGTTTAATAGTAGTGTTTCCCAAAAGGTGGGTCCCAACCTATCAGTGGGTTGCAGGAAGGTTCTAGATGGTGTAGTACAGCAGGAGAGCCTGACACATGAGGCCTACTATACCAGGACAGGTATGAGACTGGAGTGAAAGTAGCAGTCAAGCTCTGCCGTTATAAAGCAAAGTTAGCAGAAGTCAGGCTGTAGACCTGCGTGCAAATTCATAGAAACTGGCAAGAACAGAGCTTGTATTGCAAAAACATACAATCCTGAAGAAGTCAGGCACAGAATACTCAACAAACACATTCCAGAAAGCTGGTACCTGAACATCCTGATGCCAGGAATTGTAAAAGATCACTCATCAGAGATAATGAGGACACACGGACCCCTCCCTAAGGTTAGGATGACAATGTGATGGATAGAAATGTTGTAACAAAGTGATAGATAACGATGTTTTGATCAAACCATCCTATGCAAGGTGAAGGGTGGTAACTTACCACATCAGAGAGTGGCAACTACACACATCAGCAGGGCAATATGCAACTTGTTTGTATCAGTGTATAAAAGAGGGTCTCAGAGGTAGCATCTTTGTCTGGCCAAGTGAGGAATGGGAAGTCCTGCCATTTACTGACCAGTCCATTGTCATGAGCCACAGTGGTGGCTACTGTCTCATGGGGTTGGACCCAGATCCCCAATTCAGGCATTGTGACCTGGGACACTGGGTCATGACAGCACTTAGGTTTTGGCCCAACCATTCCACCATGACACTCACTCAAAGTTGGCCCAGCTACCCCTTCTTCCATGGCAGAGGGGTGACCAGCCCACACCTGAATAGCATTGTGACCCCTTGTGCCAGAGCAGGGGCTGGGCTCAGGCCCAGGGTCAGCTGCTGCCTCTTCAGGGTGGATGCAGGGTAGACTCACTTTCCAAACCCCTTCCAGGGCTTTCCCTTCAGACAGAGCCAGGAGTAGGTGGCTCACAAAAAAAGACAGCATGCAGATGGAGGGTCAGCTTAGTCCAAAAGTTTGGGAACCACTGGTTAATAGGTTTCCTCAAAGTTATGTTTTACCTCGATGTAGTTTTCTACTGAAGACAAGCCCATGACAGATACAGTAATATAAGTTCATATACGAGTTTCTGACTGAGGTATTGCTCCAACTTGGCCCTAGGAGCACTGGTAGAGGCTGATGTGTCACTAGCTTCCTCGGAGATGGACTGGCAGTAAAGGTGAGCAAAATTTTTTTTTCTGATCCTTTTTTTGCTGTAAAATGGAGATTCAAGTCAACCAAAACATTTTGTGTATTTGTGTCAGATTTGCCAAATTGTTTCAGTTCAAAAAATAATTTAAAAAAAATTCTAAAAAAAGTGAAAATACTTCACTTCAACATTTTTAAATAAAATATTTTGGGGTTTTTTATTCACAATTATTATTCATTTTGAAATATACTTCAATTCTATTTAGCAAAAATCTCTTAAAAAGCTTGAAAATTAAACATAATTTTTATTTCCAGATTGAATGAAATTTTTCATTTTACACAATATGAATTTTTTTACCAGCTTTTTGGTACACTCAAAATATTTTTTGAAAAAAATTTAACTCCAAAGTGATTTTTTTCCCCTAGAAGAGCTAGCAAAGCAAACAAAAATCAGTTATTCACACAGCACTAATAGGCAGGACCAGGGCCTGGGCCAGCTCAGCCCATTATTCCAACCAACCTGGGGTGGATATCAGTGTTACATTCTGTGAAAGGATATTGTTAACTGGGGCTGCTCTGGCCCAGGATTCTCCAGAGCCCATGGAAACATTGTGCCTGATACAAGAATATCCTCATACCAAGTGTGTGTGCCTCAAAGGCACAATTTAGCCCTTAACTAGAGAGAGTCACACAGTGTCAATTGGAAATGATACCATCTGTTTATGTTATCAAGACAATTCTTCATTTGCATATCACATGGTCACATCTTAAAACAGAAGAATGACACAATCTTTCTCCAGTTTAGCTTCCCATTTGGGATATCATTTCTCTCGGACAGATTTAGCCAGTCTATTTATTTTGTTTCTTGGGAAATATAAAATGTGTTTTCCTGTAAAAGAAAATTACAGTTAAAATAGACCTTTTTGACCTCTCCAGGAAAAAAATGCATGACTAATTGTATGATAAATTTATCTCAATGTGGCTGAGTAAGTACCAAAGCACCAAATAGGGAAACAAAGTACTTTTATGTGATTTCTTACTAATTTGTTGCTCACCAATTCTCTTTATGTTCATTGCTTTATTATCACCACATCCGCTACATGCTGCCAAGAGGGTTTCACAGTAGTCCGTGCTGCTGTACAAAACTGTACAACTGATTGCTTGTTTGATTGTTTTCTGGGCAGAGCAGTGAAGTAAATGAAAGAATTGTCTGGGCAACTAATTTTCTTAATCAGGTTGAATTTCTACAGTTAATGTATTCCATGTGTTAGTAAAATAAATATTTTTGATCTAGCTGTATTTTTACTTATACACACTTTAAAATATATGGGAGTTTGCTGCGAAAAACAAAACCTACTTGTAAAGGCTTTTATTCTTTTAAAAAATGTAGGCCACATTATTTTAGGAAAAAGATTATCAATGATTTTACCAAGGGGGCTTTTCTCTTACACACACACACATGCACACGCGCTCATGCACACACATATGCCCATTAAGCATTGTAATGTGTCAGAAAACACAACCATAGAAAACTAAAGTTAAAAAGTGAAAAGTACTAGATGTCCTCTAGACCCCAAGTACAAGGAGGGTGCATTAAATAATTTAATCAGGAGAGGGTTATGGAAGGTAAATTCAGCTGGTTTCAGTAATAACGCCTGCACCATTAAAACCATTTTCCTGCTACTCAGATCTGAAATTCAGAGTCTTAAGAAGTTAGAAAGTTATGAGTCTTTGTCAAAGCAATTTTCAAGCCAAGGGATAATTTATGATTCACACGCGTGAAACAATGAGACTCAGACCCTTACCATTGTAAGGAATATAGGGAACAGATATGTCTTAAATGATTAATAACTAATGATTCCTTCTGTCCCACAAAAAAGTATTTAGAAAAGTTATCTACTTCTGTTTAACTCAAAATAGGATCCACCTATAAAGACAGTAAGAAAAGAGTCCATATCATGTTAGACACTGTCTAAAAACTCCCAGATCAACCAAGGTCGGGCGTACCCCTCCCCAAGAATATAAACTAAAATTGCTAAATGAGAGTATTGTTACTTACCTAGGTAAGAGTCTCCCATAATATACACATGGATAAAACCGCTTTCTGAACTTAGCTAAAAAGAACTCCAAGTTACCAAGCAAGAATCACTCCCTGCTTTCCTTTGTAAAGTATTCTGTTGCACATTGAGTGGATCAAGAAAAGAGATGGAAGTTGAACAAACCAGAAATATGGCTGTAAGATTGAAGGTCAAAGTGGGCAAACTGTTACCTCAAGAAATACAAGCCACTTGTTTTCACCGTCAATTATAAACTATAAATTATTTTTTTGAAATTTATTTCTGGCTTAATTTTGTCCTTCTTCTGCAGACACAAATCCACAGCTGCAGCTAGAACTACAAAATTAAGTGCCTAATTCTTATCTCACACTAATGCAAGTCAAGACAGCATTGTAAAACTAGCATTAAGTGAGATCAGAATGCAAGCAGCTTAGTTTTTCCCTGTAAATTCTCAAGACACCTTTTCCTATTTTCTGACTTGAGTTCTTATTATATATCGTGTGTATTAATATGTCTGAATTTCTTGGTTAAGTCTGTAATTCCCTATATTTATAACTTATGCTGTCTGTTGATGCTGAATATTTGTGCTATGTTATTATTATTGTTTAGTTCATTAGCTATCATTTCCATCGCAGTAGCTCCCAGAAGCCTCAGTCATGGACCAGCACCCCATTGTGCTAGGCTACAAACACAAACAAAAGGACAATACCTATCCCCAAGAGTTCACAGCTTCATTAATTAAAATGAAATTAAAGTAATCTCATTAATCAAACCAATTAATCACAGTCTAATTGTTATTACAATCTAAAGTTTTAGTCAATAAGCTAATAAAACATGAGAAAAAAGAATTTCTTACAATTGCAGCTCAGGTGAGTCCAATGTTACTATACCCTCACTATGGACACTGAAATCCTCACTGATACTGCATGAATGTTATGGCTTTTCCTGCTGTCACTTCCTCATAAGCCATCACTGCCTCAAATCGCTATTCGCCTTAGCCATGCACCCATTGTGACATAACTGGAAATTGCAGGGAAGTAGAGCTGTGACACTGTGAATAGCAAGCTTATAATAATGTAAAAGTGTATTTTATCATTTGTCGTATCTTGTCATATCATAATAATAATGATACAGAATTATGTTTAATGCATTGGATTACACTTTGCAATAAATGCCTTCTAAGGAATTTAGACTCATGTGGGCATTTACCCACATGAAAAAGCTGGTTCATTGTTTGCATATTCCATCACCATGACTATTATCCCTTAAACATTTTTAGTAATAGATTAAAATGCAGACAAGGGGGGGCAGGTAGAGAAGGGAAATGTTGGTTCATTAAAATAGGGATGGACAGAGTAAACGGTCAGGATACTAAATTATAGACGATGAACATGGATTAATGTACATCTTTCTGTCTCAATCATCCATATACTAAGATGTAGTTAATGCTATTTTCAGCAATTTAGAATCTTCATATGCATACATGGGCTCAGTTTGAAAACAAAATAATGTTGGAGCAGGTTCCCCCAACTATCAAGTGCAACTTCATATTTGTAACTAAAGAGTCATCTTCTTCTTCCATTTAAAAACCAAAGATTTACTTCCTTGGAGACTCCTATATACCAAGTGCAGCCACAGCCAATATTTATGGTTTAATGATACAATTCCAAAAACAGATGTTTAGCATAGACAAATGATGTACTTCAGATGTACTATTATTTATTACTAGTCATGTTTATTACAGTAGTGCCTAAGAACCACAAAGAACAGGGCCCCATTGCGCTGTGCAATGTACAAACACACAATTGTAGAATCCCTGTCCCAAAGAGTTTACAATCTAAATAAACATAGATCCCAATTCAGCAAGATACTTAAGCATGCTGCATGCAATGTTATGTGATTTTAGTAATTGTGAATTCAAGAGTACTGCTCACATGCTTAAAATTATTCATCTGTTTAAGTAGCTTGCTGAATTGGTGACTTAAACTAGTCATTTGAAGCACCAATAACTTAGATTAGTAAATGTTCTACGCCTTTGTTTTTCCCCCCTAAAAGTGAAGTATCTGCCTTTTTTTCCATTTAAAACAAACCTTGATAACTGCATTTCAGCTTTTAGGTTTCAAGAGCTTTACCACTGACAGCAAACAGATTCAGTACCATGCCTCCAGGACTTTTAGGGTCATGAAGCCATTTGAGAGCTGTTACAAGAATGACATAACATATGACATAAGTCTACAAGGCTATCTCAGCAAGAGTCACTGGCCTATGCTCTGTTTTCAAGGGCATTCAGTGAACAGAAAAATGGAATGCTGCTTTGAATACTGATATTCTTTGACGTAAAGCCAAGGAATAAAGCCAGGAATGGCACCTGTAAACAGCAATAACAGCAAACCCCCCAAAACAAAAAGGCTACACTCAGTCACAGAGTAATATCCATGAGAGAAAGAGAAGTAACACACCGTTTTTGTAATGGACTCTGATATTCTTCACTTTGAATGTTGTTTAGTAGAAGAGAGTGAAAAATAAGTCAGTGTTTCCACATACATTTAATACTGGGGGTGATGGGGAAGAGATGTTGACCAAAAAATTGGGCCGGAGGAATTAGAAATTGAGACTTTAAATTTTTCAGCCAGTTGAAGTGCTTGGGGCCAAAGTGATAGGAGCCTTAGAAATACAATAGACAGACAGACAAGGTGGGTGAAGGACTGTCTTTCATTGGACCAGCTTTGATTGGTGAGAGAAGTTTGTCCAATAAAAGATATTACCTCACCCACTGTGTCTCTTTTATATCTTGGAACCGACACAGCTACAACAACACTGCAGAAAAACACATCTAGAAGATGTATTACGCCTAGACGAAACCAGCCAACAGTTGTGGATAGCTGATCTGATTTATTTCTAAATAGTTGAGATGATGATTCTAGATCAAGCAGTGTGATGACCTATAGCCATATTTTCACTACCCTCATCCTCCCTCCCACTGGTCCCTTTTTGTCATACACATTTGTTGTGAATCTTGTCTCAGATTATTTTGCAGAATCTTTGGGCCAGGAACAAAGTCAATCCAAGTCTGTAAAGTTCAAAGTCCTGACGGGAGCCTTTACACTCTACCACAATTTAAATACATAATAACAGGTAGTCAGACACTACATTTCCTAGAAATTACTCAGCAAGCAGTTAATGACAGTCCAAATTCTTTGTTCAAATATTCATGCCCACAAGTGGTTGACTTCAATGGAAATTACACACACTTACCCCCAGACTCAGAATATAGCTTTTCATGCCACATGTGCAGATTTTTTTAATCCCCAATAAGACTTTCATCCAGCATTGTATACATTATGCTTTAAACTTATTTGCTGACCTTCTGTGATGAAAGTCCTTATTTGGTTTCATCCTCAGAAGGGAATGAACGCAGTAAACATAGACTCCTCTTCGTGTTTTCAATACACTGCCTTAAAAATGCATTTGAATTTAAAATAGCCTTACACTAATTTAAATTACAATTGCACTGGCCTCATGTGTTTTCCTAATCTATTTGTTGGACTCTGTTACTACCATAGCAACAGGTAATCTACCCTTCCTAGGTAATGCTTGAGACTGATTTAGATCAAGCTGTTATGAATATTTGGCAATAACTACAATGGTGTGCTTTTCCAAGTGCACTAGCCCTCAAAAGGATTAACATATATATTAGCTAAATATAAATATTTAAACTGATATTTTTCACTTACATTTTTCTAAATGATTTCATTGACAACCAATTGACAATTCAGCAGTAAAGTAACTGTAAGCAGAATAACTTCGAATCAGAACTGACCAGGAGAAATCCTCCCAGCTGCAGAGGGCCCAAAACACTTCAAAGCTTCCCTATGGGGAAGAAGAGAAAAATACATACTGGACAGAGCCTAACGTGAGTGGAGAGGGTCAAGGAGTGAGCAAAGCCATGGCTCTACCTCTTTCTCCAATATGCCTACTGACAGAACTGGATGGCTTTGGAGGGACATGCATGTTGCACTTTTTTGAAGGGCATTTGGACTGGATCACTTCACCGTGGGACAATGCAGTACCGTAACTTAATGTCACAGTAGACCGAAGTGTGTCTTTGTGTATCTAATGCATGTTTAACTATATATGACAAGTAACTGCATTAGGAGTAAGATTGTGACACCTGTAATGAAAGCAGGAACATTTACATTGTGTGTTCTCCAAGGTGTGGTAGGATCAATTAGGATCCCAGGTCCTGATTCCCCATTACATCTAACTACAACATGGATGTAGTGGAGGGGGTGCCTGAAGGGAGCCATTTGTTGTTGTCTAATTCAAAACTACCTGACCACTGGCGTTTGGTCTCTTACAGCAGCGAACGATCATTGGACATAACAGAGCTCAGCTCCACCACACTCTCTCCAGCCCTGACATGCTCCTGCACCACCCCTTTTCCACCTTACTAAGTGTGCTGACTAGTGTAGGAAGCAGCAATGCTACCTCTGCCAGCTGTACATAGACAAAGATTTCCCCCACATAGGGAGAATTCTCCTCAATGAATTTCCAGAGCACAAAGAGATCTTGGAAAAATGGAGAATCCTGCCCTCCTACTGCTCAGATATTGGGAGAATATGTCTGCACTGCAATAAAAGACCCTTGGCTGTCCCAAATCAGCTGACTCAGGCTTGTGCGATTTGGCTGCTGGACTAAAAATCACAGTGTAGACATTTGGGCTGAGGCTGGAGCCTGATGTCTGAAACCGCACAAGGGGGTGGGTTTCAGAGTCAAGGATACATCCCAAACTCAAATTCTACATTGCTATTTTCAGCCATGCAGCCGAAGCCCTGTGAACCTGAGCCAACTGATCTGGGCTCTGAGACTCAGTGTCACGGGCTTTTTATTGCAGCGTAGATGCACCCACAGATGCTTTGATTCACAGCATTGTTACTTCAATTTGATGACTCTGAAATCAATGGAGTCATATTGCTTAAAACTCTATTTTTCACCCTTAGCATAACTTAATATTCATTATATGAAGAATTTGAGCTGTTATTTTTCTGTTACAAAATAAAGGGACTATCCCCCACATGCTATTAAGTTGGATGTTGGTATTGTCTTTATACTAGTTGGCTTTTCTATTGATTTTCTGTGATTGTTAAGGGCAGTGACTTAGTTTTCCATCTTCTGTAATTATGTATGAGTAACTCTGATTAAAGAGAATGTTTAGCATGGAAACTAAAGGGAACATAGACCTAAAGTCTTGTTAGACTTTTTCTGGCTCACTTTGAATTGAATATTATAACAAATAGTAGTGCAGTGATTAGTAAATCCTATTGTCTGGGCAAAGAACAAGAATTGTTCATTTATTATATTATTGCTTGATTTGTTGAAGTGCTTCCAAATGTCACCCAACTAAGCTGCATTCCTACATGAATCTTCTTGGTTGCTTGTATTTGTAGCATATTTTGTGGGGGAACAAGTTAAATTTTGCTCTCTTTTTTTCCTGTGAGTTACATATATAGTTCCAAATGCTCAAAATGGCCTCAATGTGGCCTCTCAAAAGATCCTGGATATGCAACTTTCAGCAGCCTTTGTTTCACCTCCAAACAATTTTTGTAGGCAGTTTAAGTCGTCTTTGCATGGAAGATCCTGGTTGCTCAAAATTGTATGTTAATAAAGCAAGTCACAATTTTTGGCTTGTAAACATACAGAAAGTTTTTCAAAATTTCTTCCACAAGTCAGATGCAAAAAAAAAAAAAAAAAAAATTACAAAAATGAGTAGATTACTTCACATTAGTAAGCCACTTATTGTAGATCAGGGCTATGATAATTTTGCTACAGGGGATACAATTTTCAAAAGCACCTAACTGACAAAGGAACCTGTGTTCCATTTTCAAAAGTGACTTAGGTACTTAGGGGGACAGATTTTTCAAAGGAAGTTAGTTACCTAAAGAGGCTAATAGGGGTGTAGTGAGATCATTGATTTCAACAACAGTTAGGTATCTAAGCTGTTTAGAGACTTAGAAAAATCCCACTAGCCACCTATCTGCATCTTTAGTCACCTAAATATTTTTGAAAACCTGTCTAAGTCACTTTTGACAATGGAACACAGTCTCTTAAATAATTTAGACACTTTTTAAAATTTTTCACCAAAATCCAGATCAATTTTCAGAAGAAATGTTATGCTTTTTAATATGGTCTGTAGAACAAAATAAAAATTAAGACAATGTACTGCCTTTTTCAACATTTCCAAATAACAAAGTAGTCCTCTGTTCAATATTTAGAAAATGAATTTAGTCAAGAGATCAGACAGCTACCACACTAATTTTACATCTTGCAAAACAGATAAGGAAGTTTTTCAAGTGAGCAGCTTGCAGCTTGGCAGCCCTGATAAAGAGACAAAGGAGATTTTTGGCCAAAAGTGGCTGAGATAAAGGGGCAAAGAGAAAGAGAGAGAGAGTGTGGGTGGATATGGGTTTGGTGTTTTATTTCAACATTCAGAACCCTCCCCCTTGGAGGACTTCTGCAGTTATCTCCATCAGAAAAGTTTTTTTCTGGTGGGTTTGTTGCACATAAAGAACATGTCCTCTTTCATGGGCTCATTCTAAAGATGTGCTCTTGCTTAAAGATCAAATCAAATACCATGTGACAAAGAAAAAGTAGAAAGAACTTGAAATGTCTTGATAATATTCCTCCTTGTGATATTTTGATGCCTTCAGAATTATGGTGGAATAGAAAAATGCATTATTTTTTATGATTGTTTAAATCTTTTTGGGATGCCTCTGTGATTGCAGTACAAAATGACTGATCTGTGTGACAGCTCCTAAACCTTGAGACTTGGTGGGACTTACTTTATTGTAATATTCAGGGCACTATTTCATGATGCAGCACTCAACAAACCATCAATCATCATGAGCTTATGTAAAAGAGAATTATGTAGAAGAAAATACTTTTTTAACCTCAAGGTAAAGTAAAACACTTAAATATAATTGCTGTGGATGTGTCATTTTCAATAGATAACACTGTCTGAGATGCAAACTGTTTGACTATATAAAAAAGTAAAAGATAATAAACACAAAACAAAGAGAAACATAAATGTAGAGCTACTGTCTTCTGACAGACACAAAATATTAAATAATTCTGAATCCATAATTAATGAGATGCCATCTCAAGAAATAATTATACCATTTATGCTTTAAATCTGATGACAATCTACAAGCAAACTTTAGGGGCTTAGCTAGAGAATAATCTCAATTAGTAAAAAATGTATGCATAAGGATGTTACAAGTAAAGAGCACTAAGTTGAATGGAGCAATTACAGTTCTCACCTTTGCTATTATTTTTCTGTAGGGACCAGTCTGAGTTACAAGGTAATATTGCGTTACTTTACACTGTGGATGCTGTGACCCTGATTTGTTGAAGTTATGGACACTTTATGTCACTCTGGAGATGGAAAGGAATCATAAAGAACCCCAGCATGATCTCCTAGTTGTAGTGGGGAAGGGCTTTCTGCCAACTGGAATGTTATCCTGCCCTTTTCCTGTCACAAGAGATCTTTTCCAGTAGGTCAGGGTTAAAGAGGAGATATGAGGGAATCACGGCCCAAACACTTTGTGCTCCAGCTATTGGGTGACAGTGTAACAGCCTGCAGAGGACTGATACAAGCTAGAACAACTTAGAGAATTCCCAATAGTGATATAGATTGGGCCAGAGCTGGTTTGTCTTATAGACTCATAGACTCATAGGTCAGAAGGGACCAATATG
>ML675603.1:94478115-94505546 GCA_007922155.1 Mesoclemmys tuberculata | reverse complement strand
AGCCAAGTTCTTTGAGTCTCCTTTCATAAGGCAGATTTTCCATTCCATTCCATTTTCCATTCTTCCAGCCTGGGCTAGAATTAGGGAGGTGAAAAATTGACTTAAAGACTCCTTGACCCTCGTTTTCTGAACTACCCCAGGAAAGAAGTATCTGGACCTATATTGTGACATGAAGAGCTAGAAACATTGGAGTAAATGCAGAGTTATCTTAGTCATATGAGAGGAAGGAAGGTGGGAAGTCCTCTTCCTGCTTATCTATACCCCACTTTACAACCTTCAGTTTACTAACCTGCAGTTAGTTGTTCTTTCCTCTTACAGATCCATCCTAGCACTTCCCAGATCATTTTGGGTTGAAGAAAATATTTTGTTCAACTTGAAATGGTTTTTTTTTTAAACTTTCAGATTTGCTGAAAATTTCTAAAAATGTTTGTTTCAGGTTGACCCTAAACATTTTTTTCCCCCAGAAGTGCCAACCAGCCAGAAAGAATCAGTTATTCGCGTGCTCTAGGTAGAGCTTTTCAGCTCTCCAATCTCTAATCTAAATTGCTCCTCTGTTTTATTGTTCACTAACTCCTAGCAAGGTCTGAGCACATAAAAAACATATGGATATATTTTGAAACAACTGGGATTAAAGTCAATTTGTGACTCAGGTGCTCTGTCTGAGTGATTGTGTATTCCCAGTAAACTGTCACATCCAACCTTTGTCTTCCACAAACAAAGTGCATTAAGATTTATAAAATTTATTTTATTTTACCGAATTTAACCCCTGTTCACAATCTTGGTTAAGCCATCACAACCCTGCACACAAAAGCAAATTCAAACTTTTCTCAATGTGCTAACTTCCAGAAAGCTGGGTTTAACTGTGAAAGACTGAAAGCCAAAGGGCACATGCTTCTGGAGACAGATTTAATATAATTCAGGTGGCACTGAGATAGTTGTCAATTATGTTCAATTCAGCATGCCTTTAAGGGAAGGAAACATAGCTTGCAAGATGGGAACAGTGTCCTTTGCTTCTAGCTACAATTTTTCTCCTTTAGCTAGGGAACCAGTGTCTATGGGAAGAGACTGGGAGCTGCTGATGTGAATGTAAGCCTACACACATTACTTGAACTTTGCCATGGATAAATTAGTTTAGTGGAAAGAACCCTGCATATGCACGTTTCCTATAGTCAGAAGCTGACAAACTCTTCTATGTTTTGTTTGAAATACAAAAATTTTCCCCCTTCACCTTTGCCATTTATATGGTTTCTTTTCTTATGACAATTCTTTGTTACAGGATTGCAGAAATCTTTCTAAACCATGACATTTGGACCTGGATGTCCAAGCCCTCAAAATCTGAAAGTGTTCAGATCCAGTTTTTTGGTTCATTGTCTCATAAATATAGGTTCCATTTGCCAGTATGTTGTCCACACTCCCCAAGCTTAATTATAATAATAGCTTCAAAGAGCAAAGCCTTACAGGAAGAGAGTAGTGGTTGAGTGGCGGTCAATATTGGAAGGAAAATACAGATGGTTGAACTTTTCCTTCTGAATAATATTAATTATGATTCACAAAGCACTTGTGAACCAATCCTGATTTTCAGCAAACATTCTGAGAGCCGAGGTTGATGTAAACTGACATCAAAATAAAGTCAAAGAAGCTGCCTTGGTTTACATGTTAACAGGTATTCATTGAATAGTTTGGATGGATAATCTTCAGATTGGGGAATGTTCAAAATTGTTTACTTTGGCTATTTGTCTTTTTCTCTTGTTACTTGTGTTGGATAGTTGGATACCTAAATCACATGTTATTATTTCTGCTTTCTGATTGGATGGATGGATCATTTGAAATAAAGAAAAGTGAATGATGACCATCCAATGATTTAATTTATTTATTTAAAAGTGATTATTAATAGGAAAAGCTCAATATTTTGCTCTGAAAGCTTCTTATGCATGTGACCACAAACTATGGTCACCAGATGTCCCAATTTTATAAAGACAGCCCTGATATTTGGGACTTTTTCTTATATAGGCGCCTGTTACTCCCCATCCCCATCCCTATTTTTCACACTTGCTACCTGGTCAGCCTACCACAAACATGGCTTCACTTTTTTCCCTGCTGCATATTCCATCATCTCTTACAGCTCTCTTCCTTTCAGAGACTCACTCCCTACTGCTCTTCCCTCCTGCAGAATACATGGCTAGAGATGGTTGAAATTTCCTCAGTTTTGAGGTTTCAGTGAAACTTTTCATCATTCTTGATGACATCACTTCAAAAAAATCTTTTCAGTTAGAACTTTTGCAGGTTTTGACTAGCTGATTAATTTTTTTTTCTGGACAATTGAAATATTTTGATGACATTTTAACCTATTCAAAAATTAGAAACAAAAACAAAAATTCCAACAACTCCCACTAAAATTTTTACTTTTTTTCCATCCAGCTCTACACTGGGCTCAGTTATGTTATATGGGGTATGTCTATATGGGGATGAAGGCCCTGCGACATGGCCATGAATAGCCCAGGTCAGATGATTTGGGCTTGTGAGGCATGGGCTCCAGGGCTAAAAATTGCTGTGTAGACGTTCATGCTTGAACTTTTTATCCCCATGTGGATATACCTTTGGAATCTTCAGGGGAGTGTTGGAAAGAATTCTGTTTCAGGGAGTCAGAAACTCTCCAAGTTGTTTATGGGTTGAGTGTGTTGGAGCTGATTCACCATTGAAGGTGAAAGGCTCTGCTTCCAAGCTAGTGTCCGTGTCAACAGGAGGGAACACATCATGGCTTTGATCTCTCCCTGCTCCTCCAGATGTCTAGACGATATCCCAGGAGGTGCCCAAAAGGATTACAGTGTTGGTGGACTGCTATGTATGGGCACAAGATGAGACTCTTTGATCCCTGCTCTCACGTACGCATTCTCAGACCGGGCTGGCCATCAAAGAATAATTAGTTGTGAGCAATGATTTTCCAGCAAATGCTTTACTTATATTTGCCAAAAAAGTGTATTTTCCAGTCTAACAAAACTGATTGTGAATCTGAATTAGAATTTGGCAAGTAGTTTCAGCTAAATAAAAATGGAGAAAAACAAATTCAGAAAAAGCTGAAACATTTTGTTTCGATACTCTTCCAAAACAAAACATTTTGACTTGTCATTCAAAATAAACCACAAAAAACCCACTTGGAAATGAAAAGTCTCATTTCAGTTATGATGAAACATTTTGTTTCATCCCAAATTGAATTTTTTTTCCAAGGGTTTTCTTTTTTCTTTTCATTTTGCCAAGGAAAAACAAATTGTCATTTGGGGTTAACTTGAAATGATTTATTTTATTATATATTTTTTCAGTTCAGTCACCAATCTGGAAAATCAATTATTTACCCAAAGCTAGGAATAACTTTTTGTTCAATTAAATTATATTTATATTAAATTTTCCCTATTGTCTATCTCCCTGGGCTTGTGCGGAAGAGATCTGCACTTGTGCACACACCTGTCTTACCTCCAGCTCTGAGATAGCTCTGCTTGTGGAGAATCCTTTTTGCTAGATGAGGTGGGGAGAACAAACAGGGAAGCGAGAAAAAGGATAGGGGAGACGAGAGGAGCGAGGAAAATGAGAACAGAGAAGAAAGAGGCAAGTAAGGGAGGAGGCTTTTAAAGTAAATAATATAGAAATATACATATCCTTCCTGTGAGTGGGAGCTAATCCTTCACAAGCAGCATGGAAACAGAGGGGAGAAAAAGAAGGAGGGGGGAGGAATGGAGTGTCATGATAATAGTTAACACTCACACCTTGGCTTCTTATACAGCTATGCCTTCAGACTCAGGGTTGATTTATTTGAGAATGTGGATTTTACCTCAGATTGAGAGCCTCCTAACGTAATCATCTAAATAATGGTAGTGGTCTGAGTTGGGCATGGCCCAGTGACCCTGTGCTCAGACTGGCAGTGACTATTTCATTTCCAAAAAATCTGTGATATTCACATTACTTGGTAGATAAAATAACTGTTTTGTGGTGTGCAGGACTGGGAAAAGATATCACAGTGACAAACTCCTGCCATTATGCTATACTTTTGCTTCCTCTTAACTGTATAGCTCATATACAACATACAGTACATCAACAGTAATGCTACCAAAAATTAAATACACCACAAAAATAAGCAATAAACATTAACACAGCCCTGTTTATAGACTCAGAGCAAAGTCAACATAAAATTAAGATTAATTCTGCCACAGTTCCATTTCTCTTCAAGAACTGGTTAATAGCTTGCCATAAAAATCACAGTTCAGATTTTTGCTGACAGAAAAACTACATTCATTGCTTTAAGACTTTTTCTCCCTCAGCTAAAGGCAAAATAAAAATGAATTTGGAAAAGCACTGTTCCCCTGTGATAAGAGTGACAATCAACTGTTAAAAGCAGAGCAACTAAAAGCCATTTAGAATATTGGCAAAGACTCCAGTGTGAGATTTACCTGTGGCTCTCACAGGCAAAAAGAATTGGTTAAGAGATAATTCCAACAGAATGAGCAGACTAAGGGATCCCTTTATACGACAGACTTTTATTAAAAATTCTTTGCTTTTTCCTGTGTCAGAGACAGGCTAGTTTAGTCTAAATAAATTCCAGTGACTTTCCTGAATTTTACGTATATCACACCCATAGTGCGGTTGGCTGACCCTCCCTGTCAGTGTTGAAGGGAGGTCACACCCACTCCCTACCCTGCTCTGCAGGATTGGCCCAGCCCAGGTCAGGGGAGCAGTCTCCAGGCTCAGGTGGGGCAGCCCTAAGGCAATAGCCCAAGCCCCAATGGGCAACAAACAGTTAAGAGACCCTGATGGGGCAGCAAACAAACAGTCTTGCACCCCAGGTGGGGCCGAAAACAGTTCAGAGGCCCTGACAGGGCAGCACACAGCCCAAAGGCACTCAGGGGTATCAGGCAAGGGGGAGGGGGACACAGGCCCACCTGACTCCACTGAATCCCAGCCCAGATCCCTATCCATGTCAGAGGAATATACCACAGAGTCAGCAGGGCTCCAACTGCAACACGCTGACTCACTGTCCCGTCCCCCAGTCTCCAGACCAGGTGACCCTTCCCTTGGGATACTTCCTGCCCTCTTTCCCTTGGGTACCTGGTGTGTCACTATCCAGTTATTCTCACCAGGGTAATCGCCCAGGGGCAGGTTGCAGAAACCCTCAATATCGTCGGGGGGCAGTAGATCAGGCAGCTCATCTGGGAGGTCATGGGGGAGAATTCCTCCAGGTGTGGCCCTGTCAGGGACCACAACTTGTCATCATCCTCTGGCAATTCCAGGGGCAACTCCTCCAGGTATGACCCTGGTATGGCCACCTCTTCTTCATCCGTGTCTGGCAGCTCCTCCAGGTCCTGGCCTCTCTGGGTCACTGGGTCCAGCGGGGTGTTCAGCTCCAGGGGTACCTCTGGGAAGCAGGCTGAACACTGCTCTTTTGCCAGTGCCTGGCCCTGGCCCTGGCCCTGGCCCTGGCCCTGGCCCTGGCCCTGGCCCCAGTCTGCTCACCCGGGTACCAGGCCGCAGGCAGCTCTGGAGAGCAGAGAGGGACATCCTTCCTCTCCAGGAGCTGGCCACCAACTGAGCTCCTGGGCCTCTCTTTTATAGTTCCTGTCCCACCGCCTCACTTCTCGGTGGGTGGACAGGCAGTTTCTGGCTCCGCCCCCACAGGCTCACCCTGTTTCTTTCTTTCAGTTTTGGAGGGAAGCCACACCCACTCACTAAAACACCCTGTTTATTTTCTTAGTGATACTAGTAAAAAAAACCTTTTTTGCAATTAAACTGTTATTTTCAGAAAACAAAATAGTCACAGTAAAAGAATAAAGGAGAAAGGAAAGACACATGGAAAAACTTCTGAAAACATGTTAACACTAAATGCACAAAAAGAAAAATCTCCTTCAGAAATGTTAATACAGACTAACAATCAAACTGGGTGCAGACATTTACAAGAACAGGTATCATCAATACAAGTATTGCTAAAAATCTTTCTAAATGAAAGTAAATAAAACCAAAGACCTTTGGGAGAAAAGTCACTATGTAAGTAGGAAAAAAACAAATTGTTCCTTTATTCAGACACATTTTTTTCACACAGTAGAGTTCTCTCTCACATAATTAATTGTAGTACTTAAATGGGTTTAAAATTTAAATTTCTCCCCAGATCTGTCCAAACATCTCCTTTTGTGTAATTTGCTGCTTGAAAGATTTGGAGCCCCACTGTAATTAATGGGCATTTTGCCATTGAACTCCAATGAACTGGTATTAGGCCCAAAGTATTGCTGAAAGTGTGTGTAGACCAGTACACCTGATGGCAGAAGGGTTTGAATAGTAATTATAATTAATATTTATTATTTGTAATGTGGTAGCATCAAGAGCCCACAATTGGGGATCAAGGCCCCATATGTTAGAAACTGTAAACATATATAATGCCCCAAGGATCTTGCTGTGCTCTGCTTACTCGTTGTTTCAGGTGTAACATCCTACATCAGGGGTTTTGAAGGAAGTCTGAAGCCACTTTAAGTATGGAAAAGACTAGTTTGGTCCAACTTGCCCATATCCTGTAAAAAGGTAATCAACTTCATATTACAAACTTGAAGCAGTAAAAACATGGCATGGACTCAACACACATAGCAAACAAGGCAGAATATTCATCTTAAAAATGTGGAATGTTGGTTGAAATCAACGTACCCGGGAAATGTATATGTAACCATATTGCTAGATGAAGTCGATAGGAGTTGAGGTCCTACAGCACCTCTCAAGAGGTGTTCAGCAACTTGCATGACTGAGTCTTTTACTTGGCGTTGGAGGTAAAGGGTAAGGAATATGCTTAACAGGGACCTAAGTTACATGAGTGTGCATTAAGGTGTTCACTTGCATCCTTGATTGCTGGGATATGTTTGGCTCTGGGCATTTGCATTAAGCAGCAGTTGCAGTAGCTTGATAACATTGCATTGCAGAATTCCCATTAGGACTGCCACATTGAGAACAGCTTGAGCACTATGTGGTGATTGCATTCTATATTTAGAGCTAGTGAACTTCTGAACTATGAAGGGGATGAATGAGGTCACTTATTTGTAGTCCAACTGCTTTAATGTCTGAGGCAGATCCTAAACTGAGCCTATGCCAATCTCGTCTTTCCAGATGAAAAAGAGCTAATTTGGACCTGCATATATGCCTTCATTGCTCTCCATCAAGTAGACTGTGTAAGAAAGGTGTGGGATACCTTGCAGGAATTCTTATGCATTCAGTGGAGGAGACATCTGTGAGCGCTTTCCTTATGGTGTGTATTTCTGTTGTAAATATCTCTTTCTAAGCAAATAAAATCAAAGATCTGTTCAAACTGTTCTCTTTTGCAATATGGACTAGGACTTATATTGTTGTAAAATTCCCTGGGCTTGCTTCTGATCTTACTTACACCAGTGTGAATCAGGTCTAACATCATGGAAGTCTATGAAGTTACTCTAGTGTCATACCAGTATAAGTGAGATGTCTTTGGTCTACTAGAAGAACAGAATTCTACAAAAGGGTACTGTGAATGAGTGAGCACAAAGCTTCCTCTTACTTGCATAGCTGCACAAAAGCTGCTCAGAAGAGCTCTACATATTTGCTTTCTCCTCTTTCCCTTTGGAGAGTAGAACTCACAAATATTTTGCAGATTGCTCTACCCCATGCCCTTTGGCCTCTGCAGAGCTTCTGGGATGGCACAGCTCTCTACTGTGGGCTGTGGCTAAAAGGTTACAATCTAGCCTAAGGTTTATAGTAGTTACATTAGAGTACTTTAGAAAGCATGAATTGCTCTATTAATCTCAGTCAGGACCTGCCCACTCTGCAATTCTATTGCCATGGAATCTGGCATTTTCCCAAGATGTCTCAAAATGAAGCATTTTATACATGGGATTCACCATTTTTTAGCAGCCAGGTTCCCAGTAGAACTTATGAACACCAGAGTTACGAACTGACTGGTCAACCGTACACCTCATTTGGAACCAGAAGCATGCAATCAGGCAGCAAAGACAAAAAATAATCAAATGCTATATTAAACATACGCTACTAAAAGAAAGGGAAAGTTTAAATAAAAAGATTTGAGAAAGTAAGGAATCTGTTTTTGTGCTTGTTTCATTTAAATTAAGATGGTTAAAAACACCATTTTTCTTCTGCATAGTAAAGTTTCAAAGTTGTATTAAGTCAATGTTCAGCTGTAAACTTTTCAAAGAATAACTATAAAGTTTTGTTCAGAGTTACAAACATTTCAGAGTTACAAACAAGCTCAATTCCTGCGGTGTTTAACTCTGAGGGTTCTACTGTATTTTCTATCTTCCTGCCCTGCTGGGATCTGACTGTTGCTGATCCTTTGTCTCCAGCTTTCCTTTCCAGGGTGAGGTAACTAGAGTACTGTACATGCTCTCTGCACTGTTCCAAGGACCCAGGCAACAGGGCAGACCCTATCACTCCTCCTTTGTTCACTATTCAACGGACCTGCCACTTCCAGCCTAGTTTTCCTAGTTTTTCTGCAGATTCACACAGGCATCATTGCATCAGTTTACGCTCAGTTCATGTTTCTGAGCTTATCTCTGCAACCATAAGGGCTAGTATATATTTAATATTTTAATGAAAGAGAGAAAAAGGCAGGGAGGCTGTGTGGCCTCCTGGAAATTTTTTTATGACTTCAAACATGTCGTGAGACATGACCCGCATTCTGAGAAAGCTTTCTTTAGACTACAGAGATCTACCAGGTACCCCAATGCCATGAAGAGGAAAAAGAAAAAGTAAAAATTGGTACTTATAAGGTTTTAATGGGAGTTTATAAACAACTCCACTGTAACAAAAGTGATTCCTCATATTCTGTCAAAATACATTTACTAAGAACCAGATTCTACCATCAGAATTCTTTACTCAGAGCAGTCCCAATAATTTCATTGGCCCTTAATGAACTGCTATTTTCTTTCTAGATGTAGCAGAGTTTGCTGAAGTACATTTTTACTTTATAGTTTATTAAATTTTAATCTCTCTTCTACCAAAGCAAGGAAACAAAACATAAAATGAATTAAATGCCAAGCATTGTACATGAAAATGAAAAGAAATGTATCAACATAACAGAAAATTACATCAAACATTGCCTTCACTCACAAGACAAAATATGCAAATAACTGAGAATTCATTTCAATCATATGGCAAGAAAGCTTTCAATTGTTGTTCCACTTCTGAATTTGATTATTTAGAGCAGTGGTCCCCACACATTTTTGGTCTTGTTCCCCCTTACTCCATTGCACCCCCCCAAGAACTGCAGTCAGGACCTGCGGCTGGGAGCAGGACCGTGTCTGGAGCGAGGCTGCGGTTGGGGCCGAGGCTAGACTTGCACCTGGGGCTGGAGACAGGGCTGGGAGTGGGGCCTCAGCCAGGGCGGGAGGTGCATCTGGGGCTACAGTGGGGCGTGGGACCGCTGTTGGGGCCAGAAGCAGGAAGCAGAGTCATGGCTGAGAGTGGGACTATTGTTGAGGCCAGGGCTGCAGTTGTGCCTGGGGCCATGGCCAGGGTTGAAGCCGGGGTCATTGTCAGAGCTGTAGCTGGAGCTGTGACTGGGAACGGGGCTGGGCGCATAGGTCAAGGTCAAAGCTGCAGCTGGGACAGGGCCAGAACAGAGAGGGGTAGGAGTGGAGCTGGGCGTAGAGCAGGGATGGGCGGTGCTCCCTCCACACTTCCCATGGAGGCTGGCCCAGGCCCTGCCATACTCTCTGAATGTTCCTCTGCACCTCCCTGAGGGGTGTATCCCACAATTTGGGGACCACTGCTTTAAAGAACATGTAATAATTAGGAAACTATTTTCTGAAAAAACGAGACAGGGGTCTAGACTTGGGCCAGCAAAAAATGCATGTGGCCCCCCAAAAGCACCTAGAGTAAGAAAGGTTACAAAAAACAACAATAGAATATTCTTACCAATGTAGTGAGGATTTTTTCTGTGGTCAAGATGCATAGGATTTAGAATCAGGGATTCTGGGTTCTGTTCTCAGCTCTGCCATAGACCCTCTGCATGAATGTTAGAAAGTTGCTTAAGTGCAGAGCTGATCAAAAGGCAATTTTGGTTAAAAAAAGTATATATTTGTTTTTAAAAAATCATTTTTGCAAAATTTGGAAACCAAAAAGGTAATAATTTTCAGTATTTTTTTTCAGTGGTTTCGTTTGGGTAACATTTTTAAAACATTATTTTCTTTTTTTAACAAAATCAGTTTTTGAAAAAGCAAAAGTTATTTTGGGTTTTTCTTTTGGAAAACCAAAAAAAAAAAAAATTCTGACAAAATGAAATTCTATATATATTTCAAAATTTCCTGTGGAAAACTAAACATCATTTTCGACCAGCTGTTTGATTAGACTGTTGATATTACAAGCTGTACACATGTTGCCAAAATGTAAAAAAGATAGACCCCTTGAATATCTGTCAGAGGTAAGGGAGGTTATGTCAGGATAGGATTACACATAACAATGGGGATTTTATCACCTTTGTTCATTTGTTATAAATGTCCATTCCAGCTGTGGTGACATGTTGTTACATGGTGTAATAGTTCTAGTAGTAGTTATTTAATATTATTTTTATTATGGTAACATCTAGCAGCCCCAGTCACAGACTAGGACCTCTGTTGATAGGCACTGTAAAAACACAGCAAATATAATCACTGCCCCCAGAAAGCTTACAATCTATGTATAAGACAAAAGACAACAGTAGATACAGACAGGGAGATGAGAGAGGACAAGGAAAAATAGGACAATATTGCTCAGCATTATAGTTAGTGTTAGTATCGAAACAGCTGTCTAACCTTTGTCTAGATTATTGTAGGCATTGTAACAAAGAGGAATTTTAAGGAGGGATCATGGTGGAGGGCAATGAGGTAGTTTATGATGCCATCTCTACCGTCTCTCCTATTTCCCAGTCACAGTTTTTCAGACAAAAATACCATGGCGATGACAAAAATCAATCAATAATATATTAAACACATCTGATATTTTACGGTCCATGTAGGGCTTTCACTCACACCAACTCTGATTTCAATGGGATTATTCCAGATACACACCACAAGCCCCTATATTATCAGATATCTTTGTAGATTCAGACAAAAAAGAAAGATCTTTTGAGGAATGAAGAAACACCAAATTCCACAGTCAGTGTTGCAGACCCCAGGATTCATATTCATATTTGAGAACCCTTTCTTCATAGTAGCAAAACACTTCTTTTAAACAGTGAATTATATTCTGGTTAATTTCCTATGCAAGTCTCATTCTCAGATTTAATTTCTAATTCCGCTGTTTTAAGAATTTTGTGCCCAACTAAAATGCTGTCACAAACAATTAATAGAGTGGTTGAAGGCTGAGTTTATATGGGTGTTTTGACTGATAACTTAGCAACCAAAATGGAAAGAGCTTGTGACACAGCATCCTATCCTATTAGAGCACCAGAGTGGAAACCCACAGTTCTAGTTTCTATAAAAGGGAGAGTATATATAGATTTGCATATTTAGTAGACCCATCAGCAACAAAATTCTTCTTCATTGTGTTGTTTTTATGGTAACACAGATATAATAATGTGACTGTCCCACGATCATTTAGGGTGATACTCACTCCTGTGCAGACTGGCAGGACAAGGCCTACAACTACTTCAACCCCATGTGGGACTTTAAAGTAGATGTTTAGTGAGACATGAGTGGGCTATAGGTATGTAATAATTGGGCTGACAAATTTACCTTGATTGTGAGTTCAACTACAAAAAGTATGTAAAATCATAAGATGTTGCAAGTGTTGATGGGAAAAGGTATGAAAGACTGAATTAGTCTAAACAAAAAGGCTTACTGATATATCTGAAGGACAGTGTTAGCAGTTAGTAAGCAAGAAAAGAGGGTACAAAAATTAGTGAGTCAAAACTGGAGTGTCAGAAACTCAGCATAATTGGTGGAAAAAAGAATTAGGGAATGGACTATTCCACCCATCTGTCCCTTTTTGGGTCATTAAAGAAAAAGACTTTGGGGGGAAAAGATGGGAGAACAGACAAAAAGCTACTTGAGGGAACTTCACTATCATGGCTGCCACCCCCACCGTCTCCTGGGTCCCCACGCCTTTCTCATTCTGATTCTGGGAGATGTCCTGACCAGGCTGAACTAGAGAGATGGGGTAGTCATCCCTACTAGCTCCAGCTGAATCCCTAACATTACATGAGATGAAACAGCTTCAGACTTTAACAGTGCTTGCGTATGTCAACTAACTACTTCTTTTACCCAAAAAGCCTGTTGTTATCATTTTTATACCATCTAGGAGACTGTCAGAAAAGGCTGGTCGTCGTCTTCTTCTTATAAAACTCTCTCCAGCTAAAAAGTAAAGGGAACAATAAATGTTTTTACAATGAAAGCCTTACTTATTACTTTACATTTCAAATACGTTTTCCTTCTTGCCTATATTTTTAATAAAGGTTCACAAGAATTTTTATTCTTATGTTTGTCATGAAACTAAGTAGACTAACCCCAAACCTTGTTTAACACTGTTTAATGTTGGACAGTGACAGGGTTATGTTAACGTCTTTGGCCCCATATTCTATCTAAATTAATACAACAGATATTATTCTGATTCTTTGGACTGAAGTAAATTTCACCCAGAATGACTAATCTACTTTAATAATTATGGAGTGACAACCACTATATTAAGCTTATCAAGCTAGGACCTAAAAGGTGTGTAGTCTTTATATAGGTCATCTGCACATAGGTTAATGCAAAGACACCACTGAACACCACTTCATTACCTAATCTAACCCACTTCCACAAGACAGAATATCCTTTCAGAATGACCATCAAGTGGATAGCAGGGTAGACTACATAAAGTATGTCTTACCCATGAGATAATTCTGTCTCAAAACATGGGTGTTGCTGTCATCGTTATAAATGCAAATGATCAGGCCGCCTTCTGGTACGTGTCCAGTTATGTCTAGATTGCGATGTCCTGGAATTGTCTTTATTGTAATTGGGCCATTTGTCTTCTTAGGTAATTTGTCTTTTCACTTACAATGTTGTTGGTGGATTTTGTTTTGTCCTCAGAGAAAGTCTCAAACTTATTAGGATTCTCTGAGGGGACAGGGGAAAAAAAAGAGAGAGAGAGAAAAAGCTAAAATAACTCTAGGTGATGTACAAGGATTTTACCCAAAGGGGAGTTTTTAATTTGTTTCTTTAAGAGTTTTAAAATATATTTCTCCTTCTCTGTGCTCTGCTAATCTGTAATTGTCTTACTCCCTCGCCTTTCATTGTTCTCTGATGTCTGTCTTCTCTACCATTAATCTTTAGAAGGCTGAAGTCGTGTACATTCATCCTCAGCTTCTTTACCCTCCCACTCCTCCATAACTGGAGTCCATGTTTCTCCCGCCCTCTGCTCCCACTACATTTCCCTCCACATGACAAGAAAAGACCATGACACCCTTTCCTTAAATCTTCTTCTAAGCATTAGATCACATTCCTTATGTGGACCAGTTGCCTTCAGGTCCCCACTCATATTGCAAAGGTGCCATCCTATCATTCAGCCACTTCCTTCAGCCAATTTTAATAACAACAACAACAACAATTGTTTAATAACAGTAGCTATTGTTTTATTATAACAAGGGAGTGAGTGAATAAAAGCATATCTGACTGAGCTTGATAAGTTTATGGAGGGAATGGTATGATGAGACTGCCTACATTGGCATGTAGCTGATCTGCAATTGCTAACAGTAAATATCTCTGATGGCTAGTGATGGGACACTAGATAGACGGGGAGGACTCAGAGTTACGTACCACAGAGAATTCTTTTCAGGTGTGTGGCTGGTGAGTCTTGTCCACATGCTTAGGTTCTAACTCATCAACATATTTGGGTTTGGGGAGGAATTTTCCCCCAGGTCAGATTGGCAGAGACTTAGGGTTTGGGTTTTTTTTTTTGTCGTCCTCTGAAGCATGGGGCACTGGTCACTTGCAGGTTTAAACTAGTGTAAATGGTGGATTCTCTGTAATCTGAAGTCTTTAAATCATGGTTTGATTTAATTTGATTTGATTTGGACTTCAGTAACTCAGCCAGAAGTTATGGGTCTATTACAGGAGTCAGTGGGTGAGGTTCTTTGGGTTGCAAAGTGCAGTAGGTCAGACTAGATAATCATGATGGTCCTTTCTGGCCTTACCTTCCATGAGTCTGTGATACCTATATTAGTTTTATATAACTTTAAGAGGTCATTTTAAGTGCTGTAATAAAGGTTCAGTGTTTTTAAACTACAAAGCTTGCCCATTCACAGTCATGACTTCATTAATTTAATAACATTACTTTGCAATCCACAGCACTCCCGCCTGAAATTGTGTTCTAGAAGGCACTTATTTTTTTAAGCTGGTTTAGTACATTTTTTAGCCAAATGCACCGATATCCATGATATCCTCTATCTGAGTGTATGACAGTAAAAGCTTGTGCTTTTAATAGTTAGCTCCCTGTGGAAATAGCAAGCCAGTTTTTCTAAAAATCCCTGATCACTGCTCAAGTACAGGATGATAGTAACAAAAGTGCACGGTTTTTCACTTCATATATGACATTTTATATTTCTCTGATGGAGAGCATTCATTATTATTATTTACTAAGGTCATTTAGTAAGGTGTTATGCTTCATTCATAACACATCATCATTCTGTACACAGAACTTCAGTGTAGCCAGTGGGAATGTTCCACAAAAGCCAATTGCTAGTGGGCGTAGAGGGCTATTCATACATTTCATGATCCAATACTATAAACAGAGGTCAATGCATGGATATTGTTTGGAAATGTGTGTGCTTTTTCTTGAAAATAACAAATCAGATCCTTAGCTGGTAAGAAATGGCATGGCTGAAGATTTTCACCATGCTTTGTAAACACATGTAAAGTAGCAGCTTCTTCAAAAATGAAGGTTATGAGGTACTATATCCTGTAATTTCAATTCTAATTTTCCTTTCGCCCTGGGGTGAAAAAGCTACTTTCAGAAGTTTGTTTGGTAAATACCTATTTAGGAAATTTACAAAATGCATAATACGATGTAATTGTGTTAATTAGTCATATGTTATTTACCAGGGAGAGGTCTATTACTCTATGAATATGTATTTAAGGAATTTACAAATCACAAATTGTTTCCTCAATAATAATAATTAATAATTAATAGTTTGCACAAACTTTAAATAATACATTTAATCCACGGATCTCAAATTACCTTTTGTATGAAGACATATCTGGAATGTGTATATTAAAGACCATTTTGAAACATATTTACTGAGCATGCATAGTTCCTTTTGTCATACAACTCATAACATTTGTTTATTTTTTTTTAATTAACATGAACATAAAGATTTCATATGGACTGAGGGTACTTATTCACTCCTGTTCATTCTGGAGTAAAGGGACAGACTAACTGAGTGGCTGCAGCTCCTAATTGGGGATTTTTTCTATTGTTCCAGTTAACCTTTCTCTGATTCTGTTAATTTTCTCAATACAGTAAGATGATAGCTTGTCTTGGCTCTGGGTCTGTGTGACACTGTGTCTTGATCATCTGAGATACTCCTTTGAACAGTCATACTAGAAAAAATTTGGCAAATGCGATTGTGGCTGAGATAAATTACTACTTCTGTGGGGATAATAGTCAACTGTACAGATCTTGCAATATTTTCATTGTTTTCTCAATACTCCTTCACTCTGCCTTTCTTGAGCAAGTAAAAACAACGAGAGTTCTGTAGCACATTAAAGATTAACAAATTTATATTTTGCAGGCATAAGATTTCGTGGGCTTTAACCTACTTCATCAGATGCAAGGAATGGAAATTGGATAGGTGGTATATATATACAGATATATACTGAATTCCATTCCCTGCATCTGACGAAGGAGGTTAAAGCAAACAAAAGCTTATGCCTGCAAAAAATAAATTCGTTAATCTTTAAAGTGCTACAGGACTCTCATTGTTTTTGGTGTATACAGACTAACATGGCTACCCCTCTGGAACTTTTTAGCAAGTAAATGTGTAGCTTCCTTCAGCTATAATGCCTCAAAAGGAGGAACAACTCTGTCTATATTTTTAAGTCAGGATTTCCCATTATAATTCATTGTCTATAACTTTAGTATCATCCTTCATCTCCACTTCCCATCCTTCCTAACCTTTCTTGTCTACAAATCTGCCTTTCCAGTGAACCACTGCTTGAAGTCCATCCCTACTGACACTCCCACCCAGGTTATCATCTCTTCTAACCAGAAGACCATAACTTCCTGCTCCCCAGACTCCAGAAGATACAGAATGCTAAAACTCACCATCTCAGATATACAAAACCCTCAACCACATTACCTAGCCTTCATCATCAAATAGCTACACAAGCTTCCAGTTCCTTTTAACTGATTCCAAATTGCCATTCTTTTTCAAAACATTCTCACTATAGGTGCTCAAATACCTCACCAACCTTATGTCTTTCTGGTTGCATCTCCACTCCCTTTATATAAATGTGTACAACTGCAGCAAACTTGGGTGAAGAAACAGAGCTGGTGAAAGAACCATGTTCTCTGATGCTTTTGCCATCAGAGCCAGCATTCCTGAGTTTCATCAACTTCCTACTTGTTTACAAATTTTATCTGAATACTTCTTTCTCTCTTTAATATACCACTAATATTTTTTCTCTCCCTCTATTTTTTTTTAATTTAAACTTCATTTTAATCTTTTAGGAGATTTAGATGCTATGTCAGAGCTTGATTCTATCAAATGGAAACAGTAGAGCTACAAATACAGCAGCCCAAGTTAAGGATAGATCTGCTGTATAGATCTGCTATCAATTTTCATTCAGTATATGATTAATTATTTACATTTCAGACAAGGAAACAGTTGCTGTTCCTAATGCTCATGTGTCACCCTTCTCCCTATCATGGCTGAAGCCTATCTCAGTTTGCCAGGAAGCACTGAAAACTGAAGTCTAGCCTACAGGTCTGAAGTGTGTCCCATGAGAAATAAACTTCAGTAGACTGTGTATAAGTAAGTAGAGTTCATCCCTTTCAAAAAAATCTAATTGAAATAGCTCCAGAGAGGCAGTATTGCCTCTTAGCAAAAAGAGGAGTGTTGGACCCAGTTTCGGGCTGTGGAACTTGGGGAAGTCTCTTAAGGGCCCTCTGCCTCCTTTTCCCCATCTGTAAAATGGATACTGTATATTCAGCTTGGTAGTGATGGGGATGGGGAGGTATTAACGAGATATGCCCTTACTCCTTCTTACAGCTGGCAGTTCTCTTTGGAAGAAGCAATCTTTATCTGTATTTATAGAGAGAGAAGGTAGGGGTTGTTCCGTACAGGTTTACTCTTCTTACAGGAAAGACAATCTATGAAAAGTCACTCACCATTGTAACCACCCACACTGTGCCCAAGTCAGGCAGTTATGAGCTAATGTGAGCATTCTGCTGCAACATGCCAAACTCTTTTAAATATCTATGAACATATGGAAAATAAATTATTCAGGCAGTCTTCCACTTCCTTTCTTCACACTCCCAAACTCACCATTTCTTTCTCTTCCTCCTTGCTCAAAAAAAGTTCCCCACTACAACCAATTTCTCCTCACTGACTAGAGATCCCTTTTACTAAACTGCCTCACAGTATTACAAGGCTTACATCACTAATGTGTTTTTACATCCTTTGATGAAAACGGGTATTAAAGTATTAATTATTATTACTTTTATTACATTAGCACATTTCTCACAAACTGAGATAGCCACAAAGAGTTAAGAAAATATAACAATTTGCCTATTTATTTTAACTGTTGGTTAAAAAACAAATGTAGGACTAATAACTGTAACAATTATACTATAACAATGTCTCTTATTAGAGTGTTTAATCAAATGACATCTTTGCTGAAGTCTAAAATGTTGTGAGAGATGTACCAAAATGCCATCTTAGATAGGTCCTTGACCCCAAACAACTTACATAATATTTTTGAAGATCTTTGTTATTTTCATTTTCTTCCAGGTCTCTAGGTGAAAATCTTGACAGCAGCAAAAAATAAAACATTCTGCTCTTAGATGAGGTGGCTGAAAATCATCTGCAGCGTCTCAAGGAAAGATTTTTTTTAAAACTATGTTCCTCTGACACACAGATGTGTCAGCAATCTCTGTTTTATTCTCCCTCACACAACCTCTAGCCCCACAGACATGCATAGATTGATGGAGAAAGGCCCAACCAATTTCAATCTTTGTGAGAACTGTTCAGTTCTCTATCCAAAAATAGATAAGCTACAAGGTAATGTTGCAACATTTGAAACTAAAGAACACTTTTCTCCTCTTATTTACACCAGTTTTTTACTGACCACAATGGAGTTAATCCTGATTTACACCAACATAAGTCAGAGGAGAACCATGTGCTGTATGTTCACAGATCAACCCACCCTGGCTCACTGTCTAGCAAGCACCGCACTGTCCAATACCGCAAACCTGGCCAAAAGTTTTAAGCTTCTGGAGTATATCTCAGATTCTCCAGTGTAGTATGGTCCCTTTGCTGGAGTATTCTGGCTGTAAAATTGACTCCTGGGAGAATTCAGCACCACTGTGCACACACAGAATTCATATCCCCTGCAGTTTTCTTTATTTCCTCACAGCAAAATGACTTTGTAACAGGGAAGCAAAGGGAAGCCCCAAGAGTGGCCAGGTGCCCCTCTCCAGCAGCATGGCTGTGCGGGTACATTGTTCTGGCCATCCAGAGCAGCTGGTAGAGAGTTAACTCACTGGGGGAGGATGGGGAGGCCCCAGCCGGTGGCTCCTACCCTGTGCTGGTCTCAGATGCTAGTCTCAGCTGGGTTGAGGTAGAGAGGACTTCCTCTTCCACTAAAGGAGCAGCTGGGGCCAGTGCTGGAGCCCAACCCCACCCCAGAAACCTCCCCCAGCTGCAGGAAGGTACACTCCCTCTCTCCTTTTCCTGCCATCCATCGCTCCTCAGCCACGGGGAGAGGAGTCACTGTATGGAGAGCTGGTCCCCTGTCCTCGGTCCATCCAAGCCCTGTGCATCCTGACCTCCCCATACTCAGAGCCCCTTGTTGACCCTCACCCTCCCACACCCAGAACCTCCCCACTGAGCTCCCCACACCCAAACCCCCACCCCACTGAGCCTCACCCCCTGTATCCAAAGACCCCCCGCACTCAGACCCCCACACCAAGCTCCATTCCCTCTGCACCCAGACCCCCACCAAGACCACCCCTCACTGAAGCCCCTACACTCAAACCCCACATTGACAAGACACCCCTCTGCACCTGGATCACTCTGATGACTCCACCATACTGGGTCCCAACCATCTGCAGCCAGAGCCCCTCCCCACCAAGTCCCACTCCCCCAGCACCCATGTCCCCCCATCAGTCTCCTACACCCAGCCCCCCCAACCAAACCTCATCCCCCCAAATCCAGACACCCCCTGCTGAGTCCCAACAACCCTCCCCTAGACCCTGCTGCAGAGTCCCAATGCCTCTGCATCCGGAAGCCCCCAATGAGCTGCCCACACCCAGATTATCCCACACAGAACTCTCTCACCCTCAAACCTCGATCTGCCTACATGAAGTCCCTCCACACTTGGATCCCCCTGGGCTGAGCCTGCCTGCGCACACCTGGTGCACCTGGCATGAAGGGGCAGGGCCCCGGGGTGTTTCTGGCATTTGTGCTGTGTCAGGGTCAAGTTCAGCCTCTTCTCCAAATCTGTGTCCCAGGGGTGGGGAGTTGCAGGGCCATCTCCCACCTCCATGTAGCCAGTGGCCTGTGCTCCCGATTGCTATGCTGGAACCTCCATGTTCATTTACTGACAAATAAAATGTGCAGAATTTTGCAGTATTTTAAGCTATTGTGTGCAGATTTTTTAATAGTTTTAGTACAGAATTCCCTCAGGAGTAAAAGTTGCCAAATCTGTGCCTTGGAAGGCTGATTACAGTGCGAGGAAAGAAATCAGTTGGTCCAGATTCAGAAGCTTGTATGCAAGTTCTCTGCCATCATCTTTCCCTGATGCCAGCACAGCAGGCATGTCTATGGCACCCTTATGGTACACTGATCTCAACCAGTACTTTGAGCACCAGTCCTGTATACTTGTAGGCTACCTTTGCATCCCAGCAATCCAATTTGCATGATGTGCATCCTGGAGACAGCTGAGGATCTGTCTCTATCTATTTTTAAATATTGTTTCCCTATAGAGAGCCCTTAATATTGTGTCTTTTACTTTTTATGCAGCAATGTGAATACGAAGAAACCACCTAGGCAGAGACAGGCTCTTAATGGCGGTGTTTATTAGCTATCTACAAACAAGCTTCATACATACCACTGCTCTGACTGGTTTCTGGTGACTTCTAAAACATACAACACAATTAGCACCACTAGAGGGATGAGAAACTAATAAAGCAGTACTACCCTATTCCTATACACTACACCTGAGGAAAATATTCTTCCTCAGCTCCTCACATGATATTTTCAGGGATATACAGTCAGAAAGATAGGCAACAAAGATTATTTTAGCAGCTAGATTTTTGATGAAAGAGAGAGAGAGGTGAGATGGCTGTCAGAGAAGTGGAAGTTACAGCAATTAAGGTGGCAGATAACGAAAGCTTTGGTGAGAGTTTTGGCTGCCTGGACCCCTCCCAAAAAAGGACAGATCTTAGAAGGGGAAACCACAGGATGTGGATACAGCATAGATATCTGGAACAAGCAAGAGCGAGGTGTCAGAGATGAGTGCCAAATTACTATTTATATAATTAAAAATCCAATTCTGTGATCTTTAGTCAAGCAAAACTCTCCCTGAATTCAACAGGTGTTGGATTAGGTCCATAACTTCATAAGGGGAAATGACAATGTCAACTTTCATGCAGATCTCAAGCAGACTGTATCTTCCACATCTGAAACTATTCAAAGGGATCATTAAAAATTAGTATTTGGGGAAAAAAAAGTGAAGTAAGCCATCCTCCACAGTAGGCTGGCTTGTTGATTTATATGTTCAATTGTTATTACATTTTGCCTCACAGGAATAGGTCCATTGAGATAAATATCTTATTTAAGACATCCTGAGGCTAACAAGACACTAGGCACACATTATTCTACCTGTGTTTTCGTCAGAATATTTTCTTAACAAAAGGAAAAGACATTTCCTGAAGCATTATGAACCTCCATGGGCAAAAGAAATCCTTGAAGAAGAATAACCAAAGATAAATTAGACATTATCAGATATCATGATCATTCTTTGTGCAGTAAATGTAATGCCAAAACAATATTAGTTCTAGATGATGGGTCCTGTTAGACTTCTCAACGCAATCTGAATAGATGGGGCTAGCAAATCTCAAAGCGATCATTTATAAGTGACATTAGTATACATGTCTCCTTGTCTTTAATGAATCTCACCACAATCTTTTAGAAACTTTACAGCACTGAGTTATTTTGTCATTATTAGTCACCAAGTTTGTTATGGAAGACATCTCCTCTGCTAACATTTGATTAAATTAGAAAACAGACACTACTTAACTGCAGGAGCACTCTGTTTCCTTTCTATGTCCTACCTATCTATTCCTTTATGTAATACTATGATTCAAATGGAACTTCTAAATTAAGAGTGAATGTTTTTAATCCAAAGGGGCATTAGGCAGGTTCTAGAATGTGTGTGGGGGGAAAGGGCATAATATTGCCTTAGGTTATATTAACTTCTAGTGGATTTCTCCACGGGAGACTCTAGAGGGATTTATATGCTCTAATTGGATGGAGTCAAAAGGAGCCAGTTGTGGCTCCTCACCCTCAGCCTGCCTTCACTCCCCACGGTGCCCAGGAACTGGTTCTAACACTTCCCCTTGTGGAGAGCTCTTTTATGCTGAGGCAATTCTCCATTGGCCTTTTCTAGCCAGTGTAAGTGGTGTAAATTGGACTGAATGGACTGGAAAAACAACCCTGATGGTTTGAGGACTAACTGCTATGTTTTGCCCTCAGTAACACAGTGGTAATCCACAGACATAAATGAAATCCCCAATTGCTACAGTGTACCTGAAAACCTTGCCCCACAAAAAGGATGTGATGCCACATTAACACTAATGTTTCTGTAAGAATGGGGGGTTTTTATACAAAAATCACTGAGACATCCTATATGGACGGGGACCGCACAACGGCATTTTTAAATAGTCACATTTCAGACCAGAATTGTAGTTCAAGGGCCCGAACCTCAGCAGGCATAATTTGGTGTAGCCTCATTGACTTGAATAGAGATCCACTGATTTACACCGAGGGCCATTGTGCACAGACTCTTTAAACATATTCTCTATAAGAAAGGATTGGTGCTATTCTGTGTTTAGATCATGAAAAACAAAAGCAAAAGAGAATCAGTAAATAAATCAGTAATTGGAAAATATATCATTGGCCTCTTGACCATGGAACCTTCTTTGGAAACAATCTAGAAATACCAGTCACCTTTTCTAATTTATTTTATTTTATTAATTTTCTCCAGAGTATTCCTGAAAGTCTCATTATCAAGACACTATTGACATATTTTCCTTATCCACCAAGATAAAAGTACAGGTATAAAAGCAAAAGTTTATTTTCTCTGCAATCTTTTTTTTAAATGCTATAACTCATATTAACTAGATAAATGCAAGTTACTGTATGTAAATTTATTATCTATATGTGTTTTGGATATGTATTATATAAGCTGGTGATTTCCTCCAACAGATGGCACTGTACAATTGTGTCCAGCATCCTGTATTTTCTTAATTATATAGAAACAAACAGAAAAATGACCGTGTCACTTGAAATGAAAACAGAGGGCTAAATTCTGTTCTAAGATACTTACATACAGCTCCTAATACTTCAAAAGACGTTTCATGACAGTATCTGAGGGCAGAAATTTGCAAAAGTTTAGCAATGACATTTTGACCCCGCTGTCTCATTTTGAAAAAAAAAAGATTATTTATTGAATAATTGTCTTTATTGTGTAGTTACAATAAGCATTTTGTACCATTTGCATTCTTCATATGGAAGCAGTATCCCCCTCGTAAGTTAAGAATACTTGACTCAAACTTACTAATATACCAATAAATTAGCACTGTATAGAGGATGCTAACTCTGCTACTAGTACTGAAACATATGAAAGCAAAACTCCAATTAAAATCTACAGTATCATGGTGATTAGCTAGCATGAAAGCACTATTTCTTGCAAGGCCATCCATTACTACCATCTTGTAAGCCAATTTTATGTTTAAAAATGCTCCTGTATGATAACAACTTACCATTTTCATGAAAGAAATGAAAATTATCTTCAGACGTATGTTTCAAACTCAGTCTGGCATCTGTTCAAGCATCACTCATTCACTCATGCCTTACTTAACTTATGTTAAGTTGTAAAATGCCTTGAATAAAATTTTCATTCTAACAACAAATACATTCAAGAAAATCACCAACAGTCTATAAATAGAAAGAGGTTAAATGTGTTGAATAAATTATTAGTTTCACTTTTAAGTACATGCCTGGTCCAAAGCCCACAGAAATCAATGGAAAGACTGTTGACCTTGTTGACTTGCATGGATGCAGGTTAAGGCCCAATATTCACATCTGTAGAACAACTGGCTGCTAGGACCTCCTTCTCTAGTCCTACTAAACAGTACACAGAGAGAAAAACAGTGGTGCTCCCTCATCCGACAGACCAAGAATCAAGGAGTATCAAGACAGACAGACAGTGGAGTCTTCTGTGACCCTGACTCTTGATCCAGAATTATTGCCAGGGAAATAAAATTCAAGCAGGTTCATTTCTAATGTTGCCAACAATGATCTACATCAAAATACAACCTTTGGTTTCCCCAATGCCAGAAAAAAAAAGTGTTCTTTCTCTTTCTCTTTCTCTTTAGCTTATCTTGGTCCCCTAACCAGTGTTAATACAGCAAGAAGAAAAGAAAACTTCTGAATTGTGCTTATTTTTATCATTACAGAAGAGAACTGCCTAGGAGAGAAGGAAAGTTCTAGCAGTTGAAGTGTGAATGTCCTTGTGTTGCGGGATGAGCCCTCCTCTTCATCCAAAGAGAAGTTCAAAGGGATAACAAGGGGAATGGGGCACCCCCGGCAAGTGCAACCACCAAGACTATGTCTCCTTGGCCCTGCACACTGAGTTAGGGTAATGGCCAGTTTATATAATAAGTTGCATCCTTCTTTGCTTTATTTTCTACATATTCCTGAGGGAAAAAAGAGAAAGAGAGAAAATACCTATTGTTAATGGTTGCAAGCACAGGTGCTCAAATATTACAGTTACAGAGATTGTATAAGTAGACACATAGATAGATAACTTGCTATCTAGAATATTTTCATACACCATTTTAACATATTTGGAATCAAAGAAGATATTAGAGAAATGGCAAGTCTACAGTATAGTCCAATAGTGCACAGCATAGCTGATGGGAGAGGGGGACAGGAAATCACCAGAAAGTGCTGTAATGAAGAAAAGGAGATGTTTTTCAAAAGCATATCAATTACTCTGAAAATCTGCAGTTTTTGGCAAAATCGTGATTTTTAAAAATCCCTAGTCACCTCCGGATGCCACTTCCAGAAGTGCCTCCTCATGGCACTGCTTCCTGACTTCTCCCCCTTGCTAGTATGTGAGTCTCCACTAGGGTAACCAGATGTCCCAATTTTATAGGCACAATCCTGGCATTTGGGGAAAGTGTTAGCGGTTTTCAGTTAAAAATGGTTATTTCAGGATAAACTTCAAAATTTCAAAACTTCAGTGCAATGATTTCATTTTTTCAATCTTCAAAATTGATAGTCTGGTTTTTGATCTGCTCTGGTCATCAGTGTAACGAGGGTGCTGGGAAAAGATACCTGGGATATGGCTGTGGAAAAGAATAGCAGAAGATAGTTTAGTAGATCATTGTTTTTCTAACTGTGGTCTTTACGCAGGTCACACATTATGATGTTGAAAAAATACAGGCTTCGAAAACTATAGCATGCCCGGATCTAATTTTCAATCTTCATTTTCCTTTCCTCTCCTGTTCCTTTCCATTTAAAATAGTCCAATCCCTCAATTTAAAATGAAGGGCCTGCCCATTATGGTAAAGAAGCCCAGATTCTACCCTACATTCAGGCCATTTTGCACCACAACACCAACACAAAGCAGCCTTAAAGTCAGCATAGTTGGCCACAGGAGGGTCATCCCAGTATGCTAATGTACAGCCAGTCTGTTGGTTATTACACTTTGCCCCTTAAAGCCAATGTAACTAATATAAATAAGATCAGCGCTCAGCGTACTCTCTCTTACTGTCTCTACACTGGGGGACAGGCCTACTGAATATCAAGGCCTGGAATGGAGGAGGGAGTGGTTTCTCATTTGGTATTTGATCATATTCACTTGAAAAAAATTTTCTGTATTACGTTCCCAGATGTTAAATAACACAACTGGGCTCTTTTGAGAACAGCAGCAGCTAATGTCGTTTATGGAAACAATGACTTCCAGGGCCCAATCAGGAAGATACACAGGTTCACATTAAACACACTAAAGAAAGTTGTATTTTAAACTCTAGCAGCTTTTTAGAAAGTTTAAAAAATTTCAGTCAGTGTGTTTCCACTTTCAGATGAAGCTGGTTTCAAGGCTTAGAACTGAAAAATTAGGGTCACAGGGTTAAATCTATCCTGAAGAAAGGAGGGAAGTGAAATGGCTAATAGATTTAAAAATGAATACTTGAAGTGTGGTAAGAACTACTGCATAAAGACTACAGATAAAATAAAAGCTATGATTAAATATGAACTCATGTGCCTCTGTGTTACTAAGGAAATCAAGATTTCCATGGCTAAGTTTCTTGGGGTATTAAGTGGCATGTAATTAGGGAAGAAGCAAATAGATAGAAAATTGCATTTTAATGCTTTTCTATGTTAATAAATAATAGTTATGATAGTCCTAGCAGCTATAGGGTTCAGCAACAAGGGAATAGGAAAGGCAATGAAAAGAATGAAGTTGTGTTATCCTCATTATTAGTAGTGTGGTTGTGCACTTCACCATGACCACATGGGAAAGAAAGGTGCACGTTCTTTTTCTTGTAAGTTCATTTTTTAAAGAAATGAGTCTGATTAGTGATTTTCTTGTAAAGTCAAGAATAAAAAGCAAGATTGAAAGCTGATTTTCTGTCCCGGTAGCTAAAGCCTTATACATTCATTTCATAAATCTCCAAAGGGTACAGATAGGGGAGGTGTAAGATCTCACAGACAAAGTCATCAAACAACAGTATTTTGAGTGACAGGCTACACAATGCAGACAGGAGGCAAATGTGCCAAACAGTCCCCAAACACACAGAAGGGGAAGCATGATGTCCTCTGCTGCCCAGTGACCCAAAAACCAGGCTGCTTTAACTGCACACAAATTGGAGCTCTTCACCTTTCAGAGTGTGATACCAGAGAAAATGCTTCCCTTGGGATCAGGTGAATTCCTAATCCAAAATATGGTTCCTCTAGCCTTCATTCCTTCTTGGAGAGGATAGGGCACAGGTTGGAGAGATTAGTTTATGACCCCCTTTGGAATTGAGCTGCCAGAGAGATGAGGAGGTGGCTTATTGTTCTGAATGGAGAATGATCTGAAAGGATTACCAGGGATTCTTGGGGACAGCCTCTGTTGTCCCAGAAGATCCATTCTTGTCATAGCATTGGGGTGTTGCCAAAATCTGAAGAAGAGGGTCCCACAAAAATCTTCCCCTAACCTGTGATAAGCTCCATGTCTTAGAGGTGCATGTACTTGCTGAGATAGAGGTTTTAGGGCTTGGTGAATCTAATAATTTTTTTTCCCATTGAAACAATCTCTTTCTCATATCCTGCATATCAAAAGCTGTGCATGGGCTCGCCTACCAGAGCTAGATAGTGAGGAAAGTGGAGTGGAGACTGTACAGAATGGTTAGTGAAAGCTTGACATGGAACCATGGTCAGCTTGCTAAACTGCTCTACAGCCAATGCTGTACTGGTTTTACAGCGAAGAGGGAGGAAATAAGGCTTGGCAAACAAACATACCAAGTATGTGCCCTGACACTGTTCACGGTTTGTTCCTGAAAAATACACTGTGTCAACTGGTGGGGTAGCACATGTTCAACCTGTGTCATTTTAAGTGGAAATGAAACCATCAGAGAGACGTCTGGGGATTTTCTTCCCTGGCATGCATTTGAAAATCCTGGCCAGTTTGCTCCAATCCTATAGACAAAAGATTTGCTCTTCATATGTGCTTTTATGAAACTCCAGAATAAACCAGCTCTGGTAGAGATAATTGATCAGTATCCAGAAAGATGGTGAAACTGAAAAATCTGTCCAAGCCTTCCTTGAAATTTAGGATATGTCTACACCTGAAAAGCCTGTCCGAGCTAGCTTAAATCCAACTAGCATGGGTAAAATAGCTGTGAAGACAACATAGAAGAGGCTTTAGAGCAGATTTTTAAGAAAGGGATTTTTAAGAAAGGGAATAAAAGTGATC
>ML675603.1:94082872-94477715 GCA_007922155.1 Mesoclemmys tuberculata | reverse complement strand
TCCCTTCTGACCTATGAGTCTATGAGTCTATGAGTCTATGAGATTATCAAACTGAGTACACCCTCAGGGTCCATGTCAGGCTTTCACTACCCATGCTGTACTGTCTCCACTACTATTGTTATCCTCACTATCTAGTGCATGTAGGCTAGCCTTGCACAGCTTTTGATGTGCAGATAAGCCAGTAAAAGTTTTAACAAGGAGCTTCTCAGAGCACCATAGCATTCCATCCTGCAGAGCACTGCCTCCCAGCCTGCACCAACTGCTCCCTGGCCATGGCTACCTTCTTTTTTTCCTGGAAGAGGAAGCTGTAGCTCACTTGGGGGCAGCCTATGTGTTTAAAAACTTAAAGAATGCTTTTTCAGGATGTGACCTTGTGCTCGGTGACTGTTTCATTTGTACATTGCCTTTCTTTCTCTTAGCTTTCTTATCTTCTCTTTTTAGAATGTAAGCTTTCCAGAGAAGAGATCTTGCCCTCCTTTATGTACAGTACCTTGCACATTGGAGGTTCTACAAGGAAATAATAAAAATAGATTTTTATTTAATTTATTATTAATTATTATTATTATTATTATTATTATTATTATTAGCTAGCAAGTTTAAATCCATGGAGGTTTGGATATACCTGATGCAGTTTTGCTATCCATCAGTACTTTTTGTTAAATTTAGCTCAGTCCGATAGTCTGGACTCATTACTTCAACTCTGTCATCATTTCCATCTCTTACCCAGAGGAATAAATCCTGAGTGAATTTACTTATCAGTGACATGCTGCAAGTAATTTAAAATGGGGGGCTTCCACAGAAATCCCACTCCTGACCCCATCTGTATGTAATAGCTACCTTCACAATGTCTGTGTCCACAGGATATATGCACTAGAGGGGAGGGAAATGGAGTTATAGTGAGACTTAAATGATTTCTCATATCCAAGACTGTAAGAGGGAGACAGCACTCTTGAGCAAAGAAATGTACTCCACTAGAAACAAAATTTACAAGAAATGTCTATACATTGTTCTTGAAAATTACAGCGTATCCATAATGTTGATCTAAGTCAGCTACCTTTGAAGTACAAGGGCAAAACTCCCTCGTCAGTGACAGAACTGTTAGGCCAATGCTGAGTGGTTTTAAAAATCCCACCCAATATGTTCTATAACAAATAGCCGAAGTATGGGAAGGGAAATAGGGAGGAAGTGAGCAAGCCAATGAAAAAATCCAGGAAATACCTGGAAATAATTTTTTGGAAAGAAACCCCTTTTCCATTTGGAACAATCTTTTACATTCCAAAGCAAACAATTTGCTCTTCAGAAGCATTTTTATGAGTCGCAGTGATAATTAATCTCTGGAAAGGATGGTTTAATTGTATCCTGGGGAAAAGAGAGGGAGAAGCTACATGAGGAAGAGAAATTATCCTACTGCTGTCTTCTGTGTGATAGCTGAATTTTAACCAGGGATTCTTGGGAATCTCTGAGAGCATCACTGTTTGTCCTGTAAGTAAAAAAACAGTCGTTTAATGGGGATGAGGGGGATGTGGAAATGCACACAACTAATGTATTTGATGGCTGTATAGTCATATACCAACAGCTGAATAGTAACAAGCAATATTCCCAAATATAATTAGTGGCAAAACTAGTCAAACAAATTCAAGTGAAGGTTTGCAAGATTGGGTCCTCATTTCGCAATGGCTAGAGAATGGGAATCTCCCAGTTCCCGTTGCATCAGCTCACATCCGTTACAAACAGTAAGGTTTTGACATCCTTGCACACATTGAGCAGTAACTTACTCTGTGAGCTGCCTCAGGGGAATAAACCTACTACAGACAAAACATGCTTTCTTTTCTTTTCATACAGAACTTTCACTGATTTCCCTGGCATCGGTCCTCATCTGTGGCCAGCAAAAGGGGGAAGCCACAAAGAAGCTGTTTGCAACGACCTGACTTTGAGGCCAGCCTTGCTCTTTTCAGCCATGATGTAATTAAAGAGGTGCTGAGCTGAGTCTGGTCGTAAGACGCCTGCGCACCAGCTAGGGAACCTCTGACACTCCTCTACACTGACAGCCTGGACGGGTTGCTGCAGTAGAGAGCTATGCTAGTTCTTCACCACCGAGGGATTCCACACGCAAGGAGAATGCTCATCTGTAGAGATAACTACGGCCAGGGAAGGGATCAGCCCTGAGCTTAATATTTGCAAAGAGTATAACTAAAGCTTCTAATGTTTTAAGACCTCTGAGTTTGAGGCAGAAGGATAAAAAAATTAAAGAACCCTCTAGAGTCTCTCATCTCTGGCTTCTTTCCCTTTTTGAATAGTGCTTTTTAAATGAGTTGGCTTTTCCTGTCTAAAGTGTTGCTTGAAGTTTTAAATGAAATTCTACTTTTAAAGGCCCTGAATGATTTTCTGAGGCAGGCAGCCTTTCTTGCCCTATGATTTTAAGCTTCTGTAGCCCTACATGAATTCAGATAAAACTAGATTTCTTCTAGTCTCCAGCTCTAAACTATACCAATTAGACCTGGGAAGAAGAAGACCAGAAAGAGGCATTTTTGCCCCTCCTTTTTCTTCAGAAAGCTACTTTGAAAGATCCTGAGCTGAGAGTTTAAGCAGATTTGGAATCCATGGTGAATGTTTGCTACAAATGGGCTGCAACTAACTCCCACTCTCTTTCCTATGAAAACTATGGGTTTCATCTTTTCTTCACTTAAAAAAATGATAGAAATGAACCTGTACAGCAAAGTATGAATACAAAGTTCCTCAAAGTTGGAGGTGTCTTAGAGTTGAAGTTGTGTGTAACACATCCACTTATGTGAAATAGGTATAGATGTTCCTGGCTTAAAAAGAAAAAAGGAATCAAACTTTGACGGATGGGAGAAACGTAGGTACCACCAGGGAATTACCCTTCCTTCAGTTAAGGAAAATCCTGTAGAACTTAATAGAAAAGTTTGATCTTTCTAAAGAATCTTTAAGCAAACCAATAGAATGCTAGAACAGGGATATAATTCTCTATGAATATACTTGAGCTAGATTCTCAGTGGTGTAACTTAGCATAGGTCTATTGACTTCAGTGGAGATATGCAATATACAGCCACTGAGATTCTTGTCCTTTAGGTTGGTATAGTTATTCTCTGGGAAGGACTTCATTCTCTGTTAAATTCTGTAGGTTTGGAGAGTAGATGGAGAATTATCTCCTCATCAGAAATCCAATAACCAAATCAAATGGCTCTTCCTTCTCCCCAAACATATCTGATCATGAGTCATTGAAGCAAAGCTCTGCAGGGACAGCCCCAGAGTCAGTGCAATGAAAAGCAGCTGTACAGGCACACCTGAAATTGAAAGGCTGACATTCTAGATTGGTTTACAATAAGAAAATGATCCTCAGTCATTGTGTCCAGGCTTGGGCAGCTTGCTCATAGCCGCACCTTTTCATTTTCCATTGCTCTTATCAGATAGTTGCTATCTAGTTCATTTATTATTCTAGGAACAAGTGGAAATGCAATGATATGACAGACAAATAGCATACCAGAGCAGGTTGGCTTCCGTATACTAAAGACAGGTTCGATCTAGTTATTCATCTCCTGTGTTCGGCAGATTACTTGAAAACAAGCCAGGTAACAGTGTATTCCAGGCAACGTGGTATCATAGCTGCACAGGAACAGAGAGTTCACTGCAGGTTGCAGATTGATGACTGGGGAAAGGGAGGAGAACAGATGTGTATCACACACATGATTGACAGAGCAGAAATACCATCTTAAGGCAAAGCTTGCAGAAAAGACCGAGTAGGTCAGCCCAGTGTAATCTGAGCACAGCATATGCTGATGTCCGTTGGATATACACAGGTGACAGATGTCTTTTGCCCAGGTCAGGCAAATACCTCTAGTGCAACAAGGGAGTCAGAGAGAAAATGAAAGGAGAAATTTAGTTTCGTCAAGAGCAGCAGCAATAACTTTTTTTAAGCTTTCTTCTGTGCTACAGAAACTGATCTAAAAATAGATATGGATATCTTCATTTTGACAGTGTTCCCTCATACTTCTCTTTAGTTACAGTAGGAATTAGCCTGTATATTACAAATATATATATTATTTCTACATTATACATATATATATACACATTAATTAGCTGCAAATTTTAAGGTAATGCCAATTCCTTGTAAACATCCACGATGTTACCTATTTACCCACCTTCAGATCTCTCCTTTGTCATAATACCTACAAAGAACTTAACAACAGTTAGGCTGCTGGTGTGCTGAGACTACCGCATGTCATGATGACCAATATTGTCCCATTATTTCCTTGTAGTCCTTCATCAGTCCGTCTCTACCTGTTGTTGTCTTTTGTCTTATAGTTACAGTGTAAGCTCCTTGAAGCAAGCATTGTCTTTTTGTTCTGTATTTGTACAGCTCCTAGTAAAACATGAGCCCCAGTCACTGACAAGGACTCTTGGCACTACGATAATACAAATAATAATAAATGACTGTATTCAAAAATTGCAGAACAATACATTTTAACTAGGAAAATGCCTGAGCCATAAACTTTAGATCCAAACTATCCAAAAGTGCAGGACTGTTCACACTGGAGGATTTGTTTCAAGCCCATGCCTATTAAAAATCTAATATTTTATGAAAACTGAGGAAGTTCTCTAAAGCAGTGTCCCAGCTCCTAAACCAAAGGAGGGAGACCGAGAACCTCAAAGGTTTTTAGGCACCTAATTCCCATTCAGGACCTGAGCCAAAGTGCTAAAGCCTGATTCTCTTAATCCTTACACCATTTTTATACCACTGATTTTGTAAGTTACTCCATATTTACACTGGTGTGAGAAGAACAAGCTACCTGAGATTTCTCAACAGTATGTAAACAAAAGGCAAAATAATGTAGTGCCTAAAAAATGGCTAAGCCCAATATTTGTAATAAAATAAAATAATAATAATAATAATGTTTAAAGGTCTTTGAAGCTACAACATTTGCACCCTCTCTCTACATCCCCTAGAGTGAAAAAATGCTCATTCATATAACACAGGTCTAATTCTCATTTAAATTAAGCCTCTTTCATGCTGTTCTGCTAGTGCAAAGAAACCTTAAAATGAATGTAAATTTAAGGTATGCCGCTTGAAGATCCTCTTACACAGACAGAGTTTGTATAAATGAGAATCAGGCTCTAGTGTGTACAGTGACCACAGGAAGTACTTGGAAAGGTCATTCTTATCTCCTAAGGACAATGCTGCACACGACATCTGCACTTTCATAATCAGATAGTCCATGGTGTCTGATAAAGCAAATTACTATCCACAAGATATTAAACCATAGCCTGTCATGAAAGATTACATTATCACAAAAGATTTAGAAAACCTGACCTACAAGGAAAGATTAAAAAACTGGGTATGTTTCATCTTGAGAAAGGAAGACTGAGAGGGGATCTGATAACAATCAAATATGTTGTTAAGGGCTGTTATAAAGAGAATGCTGGTCAATTGTTCTCTACGTCCATGGAAGAAAGGACAGGAAGTAATCAGCTTAATCTTTAGCAAGGGAGATTTGGGTTAAATATTAGGGAAAACTTTCTAAACATCAAAATAGCTGATCTCTGGAATAAGCTTTCAAGGTAGGCTGTGGAATCCCTGCCATTAGAGGTTTTTAAAAACGCGTTGGACAAACAGCTATCATGGATGGTCTAGGTGTATCCAGCACAGGGGGCTAGATTACATAACTTCAAGGTTTCTTCCAGTACTGCATTTCTGTGATTCTATAATTCACTGATAAGCAATGGAGATTGGAGACAGTGTTTGTAAAAGGCATCACTGGTTGGAATTTGAAGTTTTGAAATTATTGAATTAAGTTTTGAAATTATTGCATCTATTCTTAGTAATAGAATGTATTCTTTATTCAAATTACTACATCTCATGTGATTCACCATTTTCTTTCCACTTTGAGAAGGGAGGAGGCATGTCACAGTTGCCCCTGACAATGGCACCTCATGGAAAATGTAGGTCAGCCACAGATTCCACATCATAGGGAGAACAAGAGCATGAGACACATGAAAAACAATTCACTTGAGGCATGGCAGTACCATTTGAAATATTTTGGCCAAAATCTAAAATATTTAATCTTTTAGTTTTGAAGCATTCAGGTTTTTTCAGAGGACCCTCAATATTTTCTGTAGAAAGAAGACATTTTTGCAATAAAAGAAGTGTTTCTTGTCAGAATCTGGAAAATTTTTTACAAGATTTAAAAACAGCATTTCCCATCAGAAAGATTTTTTTTTTTTGCTTTATCTAGACCCTGCCAGTTCTCCACTTCTGTAAATCTGCAGTGTTCTGTCATATAATAATAGTATAAAGGCTGATATGTAGACTACAGATAAGTATTATTACTTCCATAAAATGCCAATTTTGTTGCATGATTATGCACTTATGGATTTGAAGTACTCTCTCTGAAGATTTCCTCTTAGGAAACTAGATTTAGAAACTAGTGTCTAACCGGCTGACATTTATTTATTTTAACTCATATGACAAATCACACAATAAGTGGCTGCCCTTTCTGTTTTATTATTAGGAAGTCGGTTTTTACTGTATATATAGATTGAAAGAAAAACCAAAAAAGCAAAAGAAGGAAAAATAGACATGATTTGAAAATTTGAAGCCTAATTCTCCTGTACACTAAAGCCACTTTACCCTATTCTAGCAAAGTAAAGGGCCTTAATTTTGGTATAAATATAATTCACATCCACATTAAGGCCCTTTTTGACAACCAGAATCGAATAAAGTTTTAGCCCCAGATCCTCAAATTGCCTTGGGAATTAGGTCCATATTCTCAAAAGTATTTAGGCACCTAAGAGTAAATGAGAAACAGGGTCTACATTTTCTATACATAACAAGTGCAGCTCTCCTGTGACATAGCCATATGCTACCTAGGAAGATTAAAATGTCATTCTGAAGGCTGTAAAGTATTTCTTTAAGATACAGTCAGTATAAAATACATATATAAATCTATTACAGTAGATTCTGCTTAATAGCAATCCTGATATTCACAAATTCTGGTTAATGGAAAAAAATTGGTGGGAACCAATCTCATCACATTAATGTTGATGTGCAGGTCTGGCATCCAGAGATGTTAATGGGGTTTGGTCGTTAGCAATGGCAGGCTGCTTACTAGCAACTATTTTTAGAAGAAAAGCACCTCCTCCAGGCAGGTGTGAGGCTGCAGCCAAGGAAAGAAGTGCTGGAATGTGCCTTCTCTGGCTGCAGCCTTGCAAACTTGCCTGTGGTTGGTACTCAGCCTGCCCCAGCCCTTCTTTCTAGAGCTGCAGCCCAGCAAATCTGGCTGTGCACAGGGACCACACAGGAGGTAAGGGGCTGTGAGTTGGGAGGGGGGGTGTAGGGTGAGCAGTAGCTAGAAGGGGGGCTGCAGCCTGGATGAGAGACCTGCACAGCACCTCTCCATGCGCTCTGCTGGCAACTGCACACGGGAAAGGAAGAGTTGAGATGTGCTGAGCCCCAGAAAGCACAGGGAGAAGTATGGACATGCAGCTCCATGAGCCTCTGTGGGTTTACAGAACTGCAGCCAGGGGAGGCACTTCCCAGCCTTTCCTTCCTTGGCTGCAGCCTTACAAACTTGTGTTCTGCTTACTAGCAACCACCGGATAATAGCAACTTTTTGTTGGCAACACTATAGATGAGATGGGACAAAGGCACAGACACACAAGGGTGGTTTCTGATAGTTTTAGTTGCTGAATAGAGCAGACACTCTTTACAGAAATTAAAACAGGCTGTGTACCCAGGGCAGAACATCTATATCGGATTCTTCTCCCTCACCCAAGGACGTTGATGGAACTCTGAGAGTGTCACAGACTTGGCATAGCATAGAAACCATTTTCCTTTTGCTTTCTTTAGTAGTGGAGAACAGCGATCGCTAGCCAAGTCTACAGGTGAAATTGTTTTAAAAAAAAAACCTCAGAAGACTTGGTTCTGCAAAGAAAATCATTCACTTCGTTAAGACTGAATCTCCAAATGTCCTGAGCCTATGTCCTCGCTATTTATCTTGTATAAGGGATGAATGAAGCACACAAGTACTGATGATTGGGTGGACTTGTTTGCAACAGCTGCATGAGGAATTGCCAAATCTGATTTTGTGTAAAACAGCCTAACTGCCTGATGTGCATTAGAATTAATTTCCATTCTTTAATGCACATAAAAAGTACATTATTGCTATAGAAAATATTATCCATAAACCACAGGGTGCTTTTCTTGGTCAAGCTGTTGCAAGAACTTAATAGGTGAAAGTCACATCTTTTGTGGTTCACTTGATCTTAATGTCCGATATTTTCAATGAACTATTTCCAACAATTTTTCCCCCTAATATGCTGCTAGAAATCCTTCAAAGGCACTCATGGACAAATAGATCCTAATTTCTACAGTAGCAGAAAAGCACTTTCTCTTGAAAGCAGGCTTTATGAGAAATCCATCCCATAATAAAAAAAAAAACTTGACTAAAAGGAAATGAGCCACACAGCCTTCCCTTTTTTATTTCTCTCTCCTTCATGCCCTTCCTTGGCCTGCAGAGTAGGCGGTCTGGCCAGGAGTCACAGCTGGGCAGAGGTCTGCACAACAGGCACGGTGGTCACTGCACAGGATCCAGAGGAATCATGAGAGCCAGGTGAAGTAAGCAAGGTTGTCAGAGGTAAGACCAGGCTAAAATCAGAAGGCAAGAGTCAGGCTGGGCTCAGAGGGCAAGGCAAAATCTGGCATCCCAGGCAGGCCAAACTCCATGTCATCGCCAAGACAACTTCCTGGGCCTCCCTCCTTGGCCAATCACAGGGATGCAGGGTCTTTTCACTCTGGCTCCCTTGGTTGGTACTTCCTGTGGCACCTAGTCAACACAGTCCTCCCATGGGGGAGCTCTGCATGGCCTCCTGGCGGCACCGTGGCAACATCAACCAGCCCAACCTCTGCAGACCTAGTTTCTAGTCTATGGACCCTTACGGTGCCCCTTTTCTTACTCCATAAAAATCTCTACTGTGCCATCAGGGTTATGACCCTCTTTGAACCTTAATGGCTTGACTGCAGCATTTAGCTCATTCACTTGGAGCTGCAGAAATCATTGTCCTTCACAGAATACAAACCAACAGCTTCCTCACCTGAGGTATCTTGTGCAAAGAAGGAATGTAGGGTCTGCATCACTCCTGGTATAATGTGGCTGGCTCCTTTCTTCATGCCAATCCAGTTCCCCTGCCACCTTCCCATCCACTGCACTCCAGGGGTACACAGATGGAGCAGCTGTATAGAAGGGAGAGCAGGAAGGGGTTAAAAGGTCCCTTAAGTCATCCCCTATTTTCTTCTCTTCTATATAAGTTCTTATATCACGTCATCACAGTAGTATCTTATCACCTTTGAGTAGCACATTAAGTGACGTGACTAACATGTCAGGTGTTTCTTCTCTCGTCCTCTCTCTATGTGCAGGAGACTGATTTGTATTTTTTTCATAAGACATACTCACCTTGCTATATGTTTATATTAGAAAAGGCAGGTCACATAAATATGCCTTTCACTTAAACTGGAAGATGGTGAAATGTGTGATGATCCTTAGTTCTTCTGGGAGTTCATTCCATGGTCCGAGGCTGGCTCTGAGAAAATTCTGTCTCCCACACAAATGATCTTTTGTGTATAAAGTTCCTTTTTTTGCTGTTGTTAGGCACGGTCTTCATTGAGAAGCTCTAGGTAGTCTCTAGTCCCAGGCCATTGAACATCTTGTAGACAGTGGTATCATTTGGGAACTGTGTGGGGGCACCTGCCCCCCACTCCCATGTTTCATACCACATTTGGGTGAAGTTTGCAGCCAGAGGGAAGATGCTGCCCCTCCTATCCCACTGCCCTGCTCCACTGCTGTCTGCAACCGCAGCGCTGCCCGCCCCACTCCCCACCACGAAGCTACCACTGGCCATGCTGCTTGGGACCAGGAACCTGTCTCCTGACCTGCCGTGTAGAGCCAGACTTGGGCTGATGTTGGGGTGTCCCCTTCCCCCCACCTGCGTATTCAGTCTCTGCTGAGCTGGGGTCGAGGGACAGGGAGCCTGTCAGAGGTTGAACTTCTGGTTCAGGAGTGGGTGCTGGGGCTGCTGCTTTACTGAACAAGCATTCAGGCTCCTGTGTGCTCAGTTTAAAGAGACACATTAACTCAGTTACATATACACCGTCTCCTGCACACATGCCCCCAACACACACACGCGTCTCCGACACACGCTCCCTCCACCAGACTCTCTAGCTCACACACACTTGCATTATTATGGTTGCTGTTTCTTCTTGGTACTTCCTGTCAAAATGCACAATGCACATATAGGCTCTGTAATTTTAATCTTTCAGAGTTTGTTGAGGATCACTGTACTGTTATTTTAGTTTTTTGAATGGGCTGTGCATTTCCTAATTTTATTTCTCCCTTAAGCTTAAATTTAATTCTTTGAGCAGTGAATTCTAAAATGCCTAACCTGTCCTAGCTGGAGTAATTATCATTATTGCTTTTATTACCATGTTGTACTTCATCATTCATTATTTAAAGTGGTACAATCAAATATAAGTATCCTTCTAGAATGTAAATGTAGCTGGTAGTCTCCTTAGTGGTGCCAATCTCGGAAAAAACCCAAACCCAATATTAGATAAAGACATAACTTTAGACACTGTGCAAATGAAGGTGGCTTATTTTCAAATTGAATTAAGAATGATACCTGTGAATAACTTAAAATTCATACAAATATAAATGCAGTTCCAAATCTTATACTACTAATAATGATGAAGTCAAATGTTAATGAGTCACATACATGATTATGATCGATAAACATAAATGCCAAAACAATTAGAAAAATAAATTCCCTTTCTTATAAAAGAGAAAAAACCTCAATGACATATATTAAAATTAAGTAAATTTTCACATTTTCAGTGGAGTGAAAACCTCTTGACTGAAATAGAGTAGATAATGTAGATAGAGTAGATAATGGCTGTAACACAGAATGTATTTGCTAAGAGAAAGTAAGCAGCCTTTAAGCAGATTTTATTTCGGTTTATTTATCTCTACAAAAGATAGTGTACCAAGTATCACATTCGTGTTTCTGATTTTTGTGTTAAGGCTCCAAACTGATATGTCAAAGTTTGGGATTAGGAATATTTTGCAGTATTATCCCCTGATTGTTCTAAATTTACAATAGGGCTTTAATTGGTGTTTGTATTTTTTTTCTTTCTTTATATAGGAATTAGATCCAGTGCTCCTGTCAGCTAATATCTAAGTTATTAGCCACAAAAAAACCAAACAAACCTAGAGTTTGCAGGTGCCTAAGTAGCCTCTGGAATCATGGTTAAATTTGTCCTTGTCACCCAACATCTGAAATGCACCCCTGCTTGTAGATAAGTACTGAGACCCTGAACTTGACTCAGTGTGCTATGGGAAGCCATTGCAGAGAAGGGAGAATGAGTTTGATGTGCCTCTGGTAGCCTGTGATGTTGAGGAGATGCAGTTTAACATTATGTACCAGTTGGCATTTCCTAAACATTGAAGGCTTGATGCACAAATAGATTTCTGTGTACTGTGTACTGTGTATGCAGTGTAGCATTATGTACCAGTTGAAAATATTGATTTAGCGATAATTCTGTTCATAGCAATTATTGTCTGTTTTTCTTTGTCACTAACCCCCTGGACATTTCCATGAAAACTGGACCTCCATTGCAAATGAGATCATCTGTTTCTGCTAGTTATTCACCATTTGGAGTCAATCTATTTTAAAGGGCAATTATTCCTACAGTGACCAGTTGTGATGTCACAAGGATTGTGGCTGCCAGTGAGGAATAAGCAGAAAAGAAGCAAAATAAATAAAAACTGAAAAAGAAAAAGAATTTCCTCTTTCCTCCCACCCCCAAAAATTAATTATTAAAAATGTAGTGGAGAAATACCAATTTAAAAAAAATTATATGAAGTATTTAATAACTCTTTAAACTAAATAACCCTTTATTCACATCTGAAAGCAATGACAAAATTAATTCATTTTTGAATGGATGGAATCCTTGCTATATGAATGACACAGATTATTTTTGGACTGATTTTCCAACAGACATTCTCCCAGAGTGAATTTTTGCTTTAGTTTAAAAACTATTCAGTTTTGAATGAGTCATGCAGCATATACACATAAAGAAATCTTGCAGTCCAAATAGTATTTAAGAGTAGAAATGGAACCATTTTTTATGTCTGAACAGTGTACTGTAATTACCTCAGTTTATAACTGTCAAGCAAAAAAGCAGACTTTATTCATCCACACAATAAATGCAAATACTATTCATCCTTAACTTAGAAACCTATAGGTTGGCCCCCTATTTAATCAAGAAATTTAGGAGTCAGTAGTGACAGGTTAGCAGAGCCTGGTAGCAGATTCTTCCTCCCACAAACTACATGATTCATGATTTTATGGATTCATCTAACAAGGTTAGTTGTAGCTATGTTTCTGTGTATCTATCTAGCCTTGATGTTTTTTCTTAGATAGCTAGATATATAGTAAACTAAGAAATTGTTTTGCCAAAACCAGAAAATAATTTCAACAACCTCTTCCAGTTGCTGAATGACAGTGATGTACTTTACCTATCATATCATTTACAAAATCCCAAACACTTAAATGAACAGTTAAAAATTTCATACATCTGCATTGCTTGTGGGAATAACCAAGTTACTGTTATCAAATATAAGGTATTTTTCATTTGCCTTCAGTGTAAATCTGGCAATTTTCAGTCCAAACCAATTATCCAAGCCAAACTATGATTTTATGATAGAAGCTCTTAGCAACCTCATGGTAACATTCCACTCCCCTTATTTAGACTCAGTCATTACTTCTTCTGCATGAGCAAGAATGGCAGAACCTGCCCTTCATTCTTTAATCCACAGGGCAATGATTGTCCTAAGAAAAGGGGAAGGCTACTCATGACATTACAGTGACGAGGGTAAGATTTTTGGAGCAATCTGTTATACCAGCACCCCAGATACTCTGAAGAAAGGTCATGTGTGCCAAGGACTACTTAACTTACAAACATTTTTGGGTACAGGGTATATGTATAGTTCTGCTTTAAAGTGTATTGAAACTCTTTTACTGTAACTAGCAAGTACTGTGCATATCTCTTTCCTCTTCAGATCACATTATGCTAGAGCGGACATTGAGAACTATTGGCTGCAGTGGATACAGCTACACAAATGCATATTTTGATACTTTCTGCAGGTCCTCTTGTCTTGGCACAGAACCTTAGTCAGACAAGTGGGACAAGGAAAACCTGCACCTGGAGAATGCTCTTGACATCTGCTTTACAACCAGGTTACAATACAGGGGATGAGACATTTGCTTAGCTGATGCAACATGACATATATTATCATAAGCCATTTCACAACAGGAGACATTCAATGAAAAGCTTAGTGTTCACTGGGAACAATGCTAATAAAAATTGTTAAGTGATTAATCTATGCAACTTCTACTCTATCCATGAGGGCTGATGTTGACAGGAAGAAGTGTAATGGTAGCCATGCTGGTGCCAGGATATTAGAGAGACAAGGTGGCGGAGGTAATATATTTTATTGGACTGACTTCTATTGGAGAGAGACAAGATTTTGAGCCACACAGAACTCTTCTTTAGGTCTGGGACAGGTACACCGATCATCATAGCTAAAGGCAAGATGGAACAGGTTATTTATCATAGGTTGTTACCATATATTCTAAGGAACTATTCAAGGTAAAGTAGCTTATTAACACCTCTGCAGTCCTAGGATGAAAAGAGGGGGTTAGTGGTTACAAATTGTTGTAATAAGCCATAAATCCAGTGTCTCTGTTCAGTCCATGATTTTTTGTGTGAAGAAAAGTTTGAAACAACTAAGCTCATCTTTTGAATGACTCAATAACAAGTAGGGTGAAAACAATCACTACACTCTCAAATGAACTCACACAGGGAAATGATAAAAGAAAATAACACGCTATCACCAGTGGGTGGACATTTTCACACAGAGATCACTCTGTATGTGACCTCTCAGTCCTCAACCTCAAAGGAAACTTGCACAACACTTTCAAAAGATGAGCTGGGAGCTTAAATTCATAACTCTTCTAGACACTAAAAATCATGGACTGAACAGAGACACTGGATTTATTGCTTATTTTAACCTGTAACCCACTAACTATGACTGCAGATGTGTTAATGGGCCACTCTACCATAAGTGGTCCCTTGGAATCTGCACTTACTACTTATGCTAAATAATCTGTTCTACCATTCATTTAGCTGTAATATTCTGAGTACCTTTCCCAGCTCTGAAGAAGAGCTATGTGTGCCTTGAAAGCTTGTCTCTCTAACCAAGAGAAGATGGTCCAATAAAAGATATTACCTACCCACCTTGTCTCTCTAATTGACAGGAAGAAAAACAATAAGTCGGCCATAGAAAAGAACTTCACTCTAGTTTGTCTGTGCTTTGTCCTAGAAAGGCAACAAGAGTAAGTACAACCCAGGCTTGAATTAAATCGGTGTTTGAAGCAGGAAGGAGATATGTGGAGAGGTTAAGCACACATTTATTGAAGCTGGGTCTAAACTGACGGTGGCAAATTCGCCGTCTTCAGATTGATTTCTCTGGATCGACTGAGTGGTCGATCCAGCAATCGATGCGGGAAAACCACCCTGGTAAGTGGTGTAGCGCTGTTCCCTTTGGCACAGCGCAGTGTGGATGGTACGCAAAGCAGGCGCAGTGGAGTCAACGGGAGATACACAAGTGATTTACGTCACTTGCGTATCTCCTGTCAACTGCCACCGAATCTGGAAGGTAAGTGTAGACCGGGCTTGAGGGTCATACCAGTTTCAGAGAGTTAGTAATGATGACAATATTTCTTCAGGTCTAGCAAATACGTACTGGAATGAGAAGAGAACATTGATTAAACATTACTGGAGATCTATGAATGCGAAGAGGTTTCATCTAGTACCTACAGGCCTGGTTCTAGAAAGTGTTGAATGTTCAGTTGTGTCTGGATCATTTGCCATATAAGACTTCACTCTGACACAAGGTTAATTAACAATCTCCAGCTTTGTTGTGTGTGTCTACAATAGGAAACTGTATGCTACCTTAAAGAGTCTGTTTGCACTTTCATGTTATTATAGTCCTTCTCTTTAAAAAAAAATTCTGTTTAACATCTCAATACTAGTTAATAATGTAGTCTAACATAGTCCTTTCAAATGAAGACCATTCTCATATTTATTGTGTTCACCAGCTTATCAGTTTGGCTATACAACTGTACCACTTGGAAGTCCATCATATGAAATTCCTCAGATGATCAGGTTGTTGCTTTTTTTTAAACAAATGCACCCTCCTATACACGGTTAAGTTCACTGGTGCCTCCTACATGTCTTCCTCCCACCTTGTCAATCAGATTGTCTAGGTTGGTGTTGCTGGAGTCTTTGGTGAAACACCCTCCTCCTCCTGTCTTTCTTCTGGTATGCCCCTGACACTCTCTACTACTAACAAATTTGGCTCAGGATTCTGCTGTTGTAGCATCCTAAGACATATTGTTTGTACTGTCCTTAGAGATTTCTTTGGTTCCCCTGAGGTGCCTGCGGTTTCACCTCCCTATTTGTCCATTGTCAGTTTGTATTTGATATGATCTTTGGTTTTCTGGTTGCATCACTGTATCTTTACATCAGAACTTATCCTATTTTGTCAATGGTTGTATACACCCCTTATCACCCTGCTTCAGATATTGCAAATCTCTCACTAATCTGTTGTAATAAAACATGTTTTTTTTGTTCGTTTCTCTGTAGTTTGCCAATAAAAGCTCCCGAGTACCTAGGCTTTAACAGCCTTCCACTTGTCAGCAAGAATGTCTTCATTCTCCAGCTCATCAATCTTTAGGCTAAACTAAAATTTTGACCTTGTGAGGAAGTACTCCAGTGCTAAATATGTGTCAGTATCTGCAGTTTTGACATTTTTTCAACGGTTTCTTAGCAGCCTTTACTGCCAATTCGACTTTGCTGTTGCTTTGAGGTTACCTTGGTAAAGATATTATGTGATTAGCATCCCAGACCTTACTGAACTTCCAGAACTCTCCTGGTCCATTATTGGGACATGCAAAATCCAGTATCCATGCTGTGCAATGTGTTCTTTTATCTTCTGTATAACTATTCTGGATCCTCTGTCTGGTAAATAGTCTAGCTCCTAGAAAATGGAAAAATAGTCCACAATTATCATAGATCTTTTGTTTCTCAAAGTAAACAAATCCACAGACATCTTTACCCATAATGTTTCTGAAAATTTATGTTGTCACAGGGTCTCTTTTGGTTGACAGTCTACCCAAGATCTGCAAACATCACACTGGTCCATGAACATCTGTAAGTGCTAAAACAATGAGAGTTCTGTAGCAGCTTAAAGACTAACAAATTTCTTCAGGCATAAGCTTTCATGGACTGCAACCCACTTCGTCAGATGCACCATGAGAAGCTTATGCCCACAGAAATTTGTTAGTCTGTAAGGTGCTACAGGACTCTAATTGTTTTTGCTGTATACAGATAACACGGCTACCCCTCTGGAACTGTAATTCCTCATTCATTCATGGCCAGTATATTATCTCACTGGTTCACCTTAAGCAACCTTCAATTCCCAGATGTGCCAAATGGAATTTGTGCATAATCTCATCACAAAGACCTGCTGAAATAACCACTTTTTCTCCATAGAACATGTCATTCTGTACACACAACTCACATTTTATGTGAAAGAATGGTGTTATTTTTAGGTGGTTGGTCCTTTCTCATTGGCCATCCTTATAAGATCATGAGTTTCAGTGTATGAAGCATTCCATCTTGCTTTGTACCCCTCTGTATTTCTCTCTCAGCCTTTCTGCTGAGGAAGGTAAATACTGTACCATAATTATAGTCCCCACCTTAGCCTCTATGGATCCCTCTTTGCTGGGTTCTGGCAGGCAGGTACAGATCCAGTCCAAAAACATCAAATCTCTGCCTGCGTAATAATTCCTTCATATATTGTACCTCTGGAGTTACATCATCACCCAATGTAAGTGTTTGGTGCACTGAGTAATGGTTTTCTCCAAATGCTGTTGAGAAACTTATGGTAAGATTATACCTTCATGCTGAGACCATAAGTGTATACATCCATAAATAATTAATTTTTTCCATCTAAAGTGTATTGCTAATAACTCTTTTTCAATTTGACCATAGCCCTTCTCTGTTACAGTCTATGCTCTCCTAGTGAACACAACAATTTGTTCTCCTCACACCAGAGTAGCCTCTAGACCCATTTTGGATGTATCACATGGAAGCATCAGGAGTTCTTCCACGTTGGAATATTTCAGAATGGGAGCCTTCCCAATAATCTCTTTTACTTTCTGGAATGCCTTCTAGTGTTGGTCTGTCCATGCCTATCAGGTGTCTAAATGTGTCAGCTGTCTCCAAGTCTTGCAGCTCTCAGACAGCTGGTTACAAAACTTCACAAAATAATTGACCATTCCCGGGAATCGTTACACTCCTTTAACATCGCTGGGTCATGACATTTCTCTAATTACCCTCATTTTCTTGGGGTTTACATTTAGAACTTTGGAGACCAATAAATATCCAATGTATGGCACCTCTGTTACTCTCAACCTGAGTATGTCTAAGTTCAACTCATTATTCTTTTTTATGAATCTCTGTAAAAAAGTGATTAATTTGTAATCAAGATCTTGTGCTTATTCTGGATTGTCACTTTCTCCCATTATTAGCACGTAAGTCTGCTGCTGTCCAGATTCCCATCAGGCCCTCCAATGCTTAAGATAGTCTGCTCTGGAATACCTCTGGTGCTGGACTGATTCCTATTGGCTTCTTTAACCATCAATATCTCCCAAATGCAGTTGTCAAGGTAGCCAACTAACTGGATTTTTCATTCAGTTTGATGTGCCAGAATGCATTTTTCACACTGCACACTGTAAAAAGTCTTACTTTAGACAAATTTGGTAATATGGCCTTGTAGTAGGTTAGTGGTGGTCCTCTCCCCTGGATCAATGGGAGGCCACTCCACCTCACTACATCACTGTGCTCAGCTGAGTGATAAGGGAATTAACCACTAAGAAGGCAGTCAAAGGGGCTCTGGCCCTCAGGCAGGATTGAGCACCAAACAAAGAGGCACAGGCCCTCAAGAAGGGCACAGCACCAAACAGTCAAGGAGTTCGGGCTTTGTGGTAAGGTAGAACATAAGGAGTCTGTGACCCTGATCCCACAGGCAGGCTGGCTCTGTCCTTATGGCAAGTCACAGCCAAAAAGCAATCTAGGAGCTCTGGCCTTGTGGAGTAGGTGCCACCCCAGGGGTGGGGTTGGTAGCAGAGGGTAGGGGACCTAGGCCAACCTTACTCTACTGGGGTCCAGCCCAGGGCCCTAACAGTGGTGGAGGGTTCTGTCACTGGGTCCACAGGGTTTCCACCAAAATACAAAGACCTAGTTTCAGGCCACAACCAGAATAGAGTCAGCTCTCCCTGGGCTACTTTCTACCCTTCCCTCAGAGTATCTGAATCTGTGGCTGTCCTCTTTCTCTCAGGGGTAAATAGGCAGTGGTAGTCCAAGCAGCTCCTTGGTGCCTTGGTTGGCTGTTGGCTCCAGCAGTTGGGGACAATTTTTGGCATGGCAGAGGTTCTCCCTGGGCTCCATCCTCAGGAGCAAGCAGAGGGTATCTGTCTCCCCTGGCGACTTCTGCTGAACAAAGCTACAGACAGGGCCCTGTCTTTATACTTCCTGCCCTGCCCCTTAACTTCCTGTCAGAGGGGTGAGTCTGTCCTGGCTCCTCCCATCCAGATTCAGAGCGTGTTCCTTCCCCCTCTAAGTCGGTGGGAAGCCACTCCGCTTCACTACAGTCCTCAATTGTAGATAGAAAGATAGTGGTTCCATTTCAAAGCTTTGCTTAAAGGCCTTGTGTGTATGAATATTCTCAGTGTTCTGGAGGGCTTTCTTGCCACCACCACTGCTTAACCAGTTTGTGCACTTCTCTAATCACTGTACAATTCCACAGTTCTGCAGTTCATCTTACAGTGGCTGTAGTTATGCAACGAGCACTTTTCTTTTTGGTGCTTTAACTGGCTTCACACTAGTATGAATCTCTGTTTTATAAACAACCTTTAGTATACTCTTCCCTTAAACTCATCTGTATACTCCCTGTGTATCATCTCCCAGTCCCTGGTAATGCCATCCACGGTATCTTCAGTCACCCTACTATCCACTTTCATTATGTTCTGAGACTGTACTTTTATCAGGTTCATGGCTGCCCAGAAATGATACTGCTGTCTTATCTTCAATGGCCATGAAGTCCAGTCCATATTTTTTTTTCTTCCTTGGGTTTCTTATATTCATTTTACATTTCCCCGCAGGCTTTAATGTGGTATGATTGTACATTGTGAACAGCTGGTTAGTCTTTTCCACTTGTGCTTCTGGGTTCACCAGTCTAATCGGGATGGTGTTACAACTTGTGTCACAATCTAATTGAAATCGTATCACTTTCCTTCCAAGAAACTATCAGCATACAACTAGTTTTGGTGCTTAGTAAGATCTTCTTGCAGCTGTTTGGTTACCCACATAATGTTCTTATATTCACTGTTTTTCTCTTAAGTTACTGTGTGTCCCTGGGATTTCTTTCTTCTCTCTGGAAAGACACTTGGTTGCAAAATGATTAACTGTGGCACAAATATGGCATTTTTTCCCATTTTTTCTCCTGGACACTTTTCTTTCTGTCTTACATGTTTGCTTTTATAGTAGTTGCATGTGTCTGGACCATTGTTATCTGCTGATGTTGTATCTGATTTTGTTTTCTCTCTCTTATGTATTGCATGGACAGTTTCTGCTGACTGCTCTTCCAGAATTCTAATGTGCTCTTTGGGTCGCTCTGCCACCCTGCGTATCACCAAGCTTTTCATGAAAGTTAAGTTAGCTTCTCTCAGCACCCCCATGCTAGCTAGTCTTTTATCAATGAATCCTTAATATTTCCAAAATTGCATCTGACTGCTAGTACTTTTAAATCAGTGCTGTATTCATCTATACCCTCTCCAGCTGCTTGGTCCTGAATAAAGAAATTATATCTTTCTACCCTTTCATTCTTCCTGTGGATACAGGGAGTAGCAAAACAGCCCATTATTGCTTCTAATGTGTATTGAGCTTGGGGAATTTCCACACAGAGAGTCTCACTTATCTCTCTCCACCTTTCTCCAATCAGGTAATAAAACATTTTTATTTTCACAGCATTCGCTTTATCTGCCCTACCAATATATAAGTAGAGGTTAAATTCCTTTTTCCAACTCTTCCATGCCTGAACTAAATTCTTAGTATGCAAGTTTAATGACCCTGGAGGCTTCAATGCTCCGTTTTCTGTTATCAACCTTGTACTCCCAGAACTATTCTGTTCTCTCCAGTGCAACTGTAAATGGTCTCTTCTGCTATCTAGAATTTGATTACCACTGCAAATGTGTGTTATGCTTTGTTGTGTCCAGCTCATATCCCATATAAGATCTCACTCTGACATAAGGATAATTAACAAACTTCAGCTTTATTATGGCTGTCTACAACATGACTTCTTCAGCCTCATGCTTTCTCCAACAGTTCCCCAGGAGCTGTTTCTTCTGAAGAGTTCGTCCCAAGGAAAGAGTAGGCTGCCTGAAAGTATCTGCTAGCACTTTCATATTGTTACAGAAGAGGTTAATTCCCATTACTTAAAAACACTAGGTCATTACTGTCTTCAAATATTTCTGTTTATTAAGGGAATACTGGCATTATTTCCTACCTCTCCCATTTTCCCTACCTTATTTCAGGGCATGCATTTAACAGGCTAGAATAATTATTTTGCCTTGGGGGGGAAGGGAATGCTTTTCAGGCACTGGACCAACCACAAAGGAATGCCTCCAAGGAACAAAGCAGAATACCTTCAACTGACACTTTAATGGGAAGTTTTCAGAAAAAGAGAATAGACAGAGACTGGCTTAGAGGAAAATATTTTAGAGTAATTTGATTAATTTCTGTTGGTGGGGTTTTTTGTTTTTGATTTGGGTTTGGTTTGGGTTTTGTTTGTTTGCCACATGCCTCTGTACTTTAAATATTATGAGAGATCTACTGTTTGAATGTGGTCTTGCGAACAGGTCATTGGAGTAGGACTCAGGAAATGTCTATTCTAATCCCACCATTACTATTGACCTCCTTTCTGACCCTAGGTAAGTCACCCCACCTACCATTGTTTGTCTCTCTTGTCTATTTAGATATCACTAAAACTCTTCAGGGCAGGGAGTGTCTCTCATTCTTTGTTTGTAAAGCACTTAGCACAATGGGTACCAATCTCAGCTGCAGCCTATAGACACTACTGAAATCCAAAGAGTAACAATAATAAAATAAAAACTAGTTCAAGAAACAAATGAATCATTTGTGAAATTGAAACAGGATAAGGTTATTTATCAGAACCATGCAAAATGTTGGGGGAAAAAAGACAAGAAGTTCTTGCAATTCACATAGTCTGGGGTTTCACTAAAAACTCAAATCTCAGACCAGGTTCATAGAAAGAATCAGAAGGTTTTTTAACCTGAACCCAGTTTCTAGTAGCTGTGGGTGATTTATGGATTGTGTGGTTGTTTTTTCATTGAAACCATGCAGTTTTGAACAGTTTACTCTGAAATTAGAGACAATTTTCAGATTGGCTCCACTTTCTGTTTCATCATGGACTAAAATGTTTATTCAAAACCATCCAAAGTGCCTCACTGCTCTCTTATCTGTATCCTCATGGGTCTTGTTCTGATCTCATTTATACTAATTTAACAGTTGTGAGGGCCTGAGTCTCCACTGCCTTGCATCTAGTGCTGCCCTTTATATCTGTGCAAAGTGGGCCTGGCCCCATTTTGGCCCCTTTCTGCCCACCCAGTAATACAAAGAGGCTGGGATGCCAGCTTGACCAGCTACGTGCGGCTTTCCTCACTGTGTAGGGAATCCCTAGCTGATGTATGGACAACGTATTCAGCACCTCAGTATGCTATACCAACTTAGATTTCCTTACATATCAATTTTAAAAGGGCCTAATTCTCCTTGGACCTCAACTAGTTGTTTTATTTTACATCACTGGAACTCCCTTGAATTCCACAGGGTTACTCCTGATTACATTCATGTGAGATCAGAATCAAGGCCAAGAGGTCACTGTCTTAACAGCTTAAAGATAGTCTGACACACACCATCTTTCAAATCATCTCTAAATCTGGCCTTCTTTCTCACTCCCAAGCCCCCTCACCTCGAAGAGACAGGAAGTAAGAGATTCCAGAGTCCCCAGTAGGAAATTTGAGGGGCTATGTTACAGGGAGGTCAGCCTAGATGATCACAATGGTCTCTTCTGACCTTGGAGTCTATGAATCTATTATATGGATTTTTCTCCTCTTACAGCATTACCTGTTTAATAAAACCCCTGCTTGACATGACATACATAGCTCACATAAAAAATACCTTTAGATGATATCCTACCAGGCATAATTGTCCTTATACATCATAATTTGTTAATGCTGTGGATCCTGCAACAACACAAAGAGTACATTAAATTACACTGAAATTTCCTGTGTTTAGCTAAGGAACACAGATATGAGTACACAGAACAATAACTGCTTATTCTTTTTTAATATCTTGTAATTTAATGAAGAAAAGCAGTAGTCTGGTGTGAAAATAATTTACTCAACCACAGTAACCTAACCACAGTATTTAGATTTAATTGCAGAATGGATAAAAAGCAATGGCAGCACAATATTTCAAGTCTGATATCCAAGATGCATTTATTTTTGAGCATAATGTTCTCCAGAGCCTAATATGAGCTTTAGAAAAGGGAGAGAATAGAGTTACAAAGACAGAAAGCTTTGCAAGGACATATGGTAAATGTATACTCACTTACACGAAGACAGAGAGAGTGGGGAAAGGTGCTGAAACTTGCAAGCTTATTAGAGCTAGGAAGCGAAATTCAGCTTGTCCTTTTGTAAGTTCCCATAGCAAAACCGAACCATTTATATATGTTTTTAAAAGCATGCTGAATTTCCTCTGGATAATAATTCAAGGCCGATAATCTTTTGTGAACAAACTCAAACAGAAGTCAATGGGAGTTCTACAGATGGAAGCCTATAGGATCAAGCCCTTTAAAAAAAAATAGTGTATTCAGCGCTCTTAAATTAAGCTAGGTGAGTTTCCATCAGCACAGTCCAGAACTATGGGTATGTCTACAGTGCAACTGACTGGATCTAAACTAGCTTGAGTAATGAAACTGCGGCATCATAGACATACACGTGGACTAGTCCTCAACCCCACAGCCCATCCAGGACCCTGGGTACATACTTGGGCTACAATCACAACTCCTAATTGCATTGTAGACACACCTTGTGGCTGGGATAGCCCTAAACATTCTTTATCAGACTCTTCATGTATGGATCAAATCCTCAGCTTGTGTAAATCAGCATAATTCCATTGACAAATATAGTTATGCTGCTATCTGTATTTATTTTCAATGTGTGCACACACACACGCCAGTTACATGCCATCTGAATGAAATCAGTGGAATTGCACAAGTATAAAACAGATATAACGCATTGGGAAATCAAGGCTACAGTGCCTACCTTAATTAGTCTGGGTGTATATCAATACAAATATGTGAAATAAAATATTGTCTGATTATGTAAAATAAAATATTGCCTGATTATGTACCCAGTGCTCCCTTCCTCTGGACAATACTTTTTTCTGTTTTGTTTTCTGGAGTTTTTTGCATGTGATACATTCAAATACAATACCCAAAAATCTTTGTAATAAATATTTGTACAGTAATTTTCCCTTTGAATTAAAATACTGGCTGAGAACAATATCAATGGAGCTTCCTCTATGTGTCATTTAGTTGGAGTGTTTTCACTATGGACTTGATGCACACAAATCAACACAAATTTTAAGTATTTGGAATCACTCATTCTTTGAATAGCTACCCTTATGTGACAGGTTCCACTGGGGTATAACCTAGGATTGGGGTACTGCTGTTTAACCTTAACTTTCCAGCCTAGGCTTTCCCTCACAATGCTTTGCTAGTGACTGTTATCACTCAACTCCACAGTATGTGAAGCCCCACACCCAGCTAGGTTGCACAAATGCTCCCAGATCCACTCATGAATCCCACAGAGAAAGACACCAGCCAGCTCACCCAGCTCCCTGCCTTGCACCCCAAAGTTACACTGTCTTGCCCCGGTCAGAAGCCTGACCAGTTTTAGTTTATTACCTACTTCGCCCCTCCCTCAGTGTGGAGAGGATATACAAAGCTATTGTTAACTGATCTGAGATTTTTCCAAACACTTCAGCGGAAACACACTTTTTAGTTTCAGTTAAAACTTTAGTTAAAATACAAAACAGATTTAATAACTCCAGAAAGATGGATTTTAAGTGAGTATAAGTGGTAGATATAAGAGATCATAGCTAGGTATCCAAGAAAATAAAAATTAACACACAATCTAAATCATAAACCTTATAACACCAAGCAGTGACTAGATTGAGCAGTTTTAGCTGTTATAGTTCTCAACACACAAGCTCCTGCCTGGAGCTCGGGACCAGTCTCCTGCTGAAGTCTTTGTTTCTTGGTGCTGTCATTGCTTCCAGCATAGGTGGGGGAGGAAAAAGGCCAAGGCATGCAGTCTCTATCCCTTATTTTATGTTTTTTGAATATGTGCCTAGTAGACATTAGTCTAGACGTGTCCAGGTGGCTCTGCTGAATCACAAAATTGCTCAATCCCACCCCTCCCCCACGTCATCTTCTGTGACTAAATCATAGAATTGAGCAATTGTCATTGTATAGTCTTGTGCAACTATTCTTGTATTGTAAATTCTTTGCATACCATTACAGATTCCCTGCTGGATAGTAGTCACTTCACATCTTCCTGAGTGGGGACTCCCACCCTTTACAGATGAGCCTCTTAAATTTACAACATATTTCTCTATTACAACTCGATACACACTAATGATACACATATTTTGACAGCATAAAGGATTTTAGCAGATTGTGATCTTTCATTAGATATCTTCTATTTCATGCTTAGTATGAACTATTACAACCATACAGGGAATGATGAATAGGGTGTTTACAGTTTGCTGCTTTGGGGTACAGTGTGTAACATCCTATTCCTTGAACTATTGAATAGCTAACCACTCAGTATTCACTGTCCATCCTGTGCACATAATGAGACAGGGTTCCATGGAAAAGATAGTATGTAATGATTTCATAAATCATATGACCCATGTACAAGAGGGGATAGGTGCCATCGCATTGTCTTACTTTGAGTGCTTGACTTTACAACCTTATCATTCTTTTAACCTAGTTTTGTTTTTTAATGTAATTTCCTAGATTTTTTTTTAAAAAGCAAACTAGAAAACAATTCCATTATGTATAAACATAATGTCCCACATAGGCCATCAGCAGGTTTGGGAAGATCAGAAAACTGATTTTTTTCTCTAGAAAATTTCACCCCAAAACCAAAAAACCCTACCAAACTGAAAGATTTAAAGAAAGCAGACACTTTTTTGATAATTTTGATTGTTTGAAGACCAAGTTTTCCTTTAAAAAAAAATCATGGTGGAAACATTTTTACCAGATCTAATTGTGACCTTTAGATACACTGCACAGACCTCTACCACTTCAGGTAATGGAAGAACTGGTAGCAATAGAAGTCAGGAATCCTCTGTATAGGCTAGTTTCTAATGGTGGGGAGGAGAGACTTTCCATTTGCCAGGGGGTTTCACAGCTATTTGCTATCATTGGAGGAATGCTGAGGTTCAAGAATAGTGGGTTCAATTTCAGGTTCAGGAATGGAATGTGCTCTTTTAATTATAGACCCTTCTGCTCCTTTCTCCGTCCCTTTCAGTTCCTATTCTCTGCACTCTCTGGCTCATTTCACTGTTCCTCTCTACTCTTGTCAACTCTTACTTCCTGTCCTCCTTCAGCTCTTGTCATTCTCAACTGACCCCAACCCCCATCATTACCTTGTCTTTCTCTCACAAATCTCTACTGAGTATGTGCAATCTCGGATTTTCCCGGGATTCTAATTTAGCCAAATGTGAGTGAACAGGGACAGCAAAAAGGTGCATCCCAGACACCAGAACAACCTTCTTGCTAAATTTCAAGCCCTCACTCCACAGCTTGGATGTGCTTGAGTTTTACAGCAAAATTGTTGTAAGAATTTTTAACAATAGTAAAATAATGCATTTTTTCCTAAACTTGAGCTTTTTTTTTTTTTCCCCTGAAGCGTTCCAAAATATTCAATCTGAGGCAGACACCCAGCATGGAAAATTTCAACCCAAATGGTCAAAAACTGATGTTTAGCAACTGAAAATAATATCTTATAATGGAATATGTTGGGCATCTCACAAAACTGGGTGACTGGGTAACAAAATGGCAGATAAAATTCAATGTTGATAAATGTAAAGTAATGCACATTGGAAAACATAATCCCAACTATACATACAAAATTATGGGGTCTAAATTAACTGTTACCACTCAAGAAAAAGACCTTGGAGTCATTGTCAGCACTTCTCTGAAAACATATGTTCAATGTGCAGTGGCAGTCAAAAAAGCTAACAGAACATTAGAACCACTAGGAAAGGGATATAAAATAAGACAAAATATCATAATGCGAGTATAGAAATCCCTGGTTCACCCACATCTTGAACCCCTTTGGTCTGTAGACTATTGAAATGATGCTTACTTATGTTAAATAGAAATGTAAGTAGGGAATAGGTTTGGGGCCTAAATTTGGGCTTGATAATAATAAGGTCTATTATTGGTTGAGTGAAGTGAAATGAGATAGTTAAGAGGAAAGTTAGTGCTAAATTAGGATGTTCCAACATGATCTGGGGTTAACATGTTTTTGTTTCAACAAGAGTTATAGACAAAGTGTGAATGTTTTGGAAGAATGCCATCTCTATTCATAGTGTAGAGGAGTTGGCCGTTCCTCCCTGTCAGTCTCGGAGGGAGGCCACTCCCACTCCTTGTCCTGTTCTGGCAGGGGTTGGCCCAGCCCAGGTTAGGGAAATTGTCCCTGGGCTCAGGCTGGTAGCCTTATGGCAATATGCAGTCCCAAAGGCCCCCGGCGGGGCAGCACACAGTTCACAGCCACTCAGGGGGATCAGGGCAGCAGGAGGGGGACGCTGGTCCACCCAACTCCACTGTGTCCCAGCCCAGGTCCCTATCCATAGCAGAGGGGTCTGCCACGGAGTCAACGTGCTGACTCTCAGTCTGGTCCTTCTGTCTCCAGATCAGGCAAAAGCTCCCCTGGGCTACTTCCTGCCCCCTCTCCCTTAGGTACCTGCTCTGCTGCTGTCCACTCGTTCTCATTGGGGGGTGGCAGTTCCAGAAGCTCATCGGGGTAGTCGGTGAGGGGCAGGTTGTAGAACCCCTCGATCTCATCGGGGGGGAGGGGTGGTAGGTCTGGCAGTTCCTCTGGGAGGTCAGCAGGGGACAGTTCTTCCAGGTCAGGCCCAGTCAGGGCCTGCAACTTGTCATCCTCTGGCAAGGCCAGAGGCAGCTTCTCCAGGTTGGGCCCTGGAATGGCCACCTCCTCATAGTCTTGGCCCCTCTTGGACCCCCAGTCCAGGATGTCTGGTGCCGGGGGCACCCTAGGGTACCAGGCCAACTGCTGGTCGGTCACCGGTGCCCAGACCCAGGCCCTGGTCTGCTTACATGGGTACGGGGTCCCAGCCTGCTCACCTGGGTACCAGGCTGCAGGCAGCTCGGGAGCCCGTAGAGGCTTGTCCTTCCTCTCTGGGAGCTGGGGCCTGACTGAGCTCCTGGGCTTCTTCTTTATACTTCCTGTCCCACCCCTTCACTTCCGGGCAGGCAGACAGGCAGTCTCTGGCTCTGTTCCCACAGGCCTGGCCTGTCCCTCCCTGTCAGTCTCTGAGGGAGGCCACACCCACTCATTACAATAGTTATTGGAACATTTACACTGATGTTAATTAAGATGACATTTAATGTTTAAATAGTCAATAAGAAAGTACAAAACGTAATTATGGTAGCAAAAATATAGATATGGTAAAAGGTAGGCTTAATTAAATGGTGTTATAATAGACTATAAAAAGGGTTGTATGCTAATTTTTATTAGCATGCTCATTCATCATGCAGGTTCCATCTGAGAAATTATTATATACTAGTTCTTCTCATCCAGGTACTCATCACTCTTGGAAGCCCCATTTCATCTTGGAAAGTTAGTGTAAAGGCAGTGTACAGTTATATAGCAATGCCTATTTGCTTTAATTAATTACTTTATTTGATATTAAATCATTAACTTGAATCTGAGTTTCATTAAAATAATTTTTCCCACATGCAAAATTCCAAATAGACATTCCTGTACAAAACAATCCTAAAATAGATTCCTTTATTCCCCAACTGTTTAATTCCTGTCATTCTGTAGGAGACTAGAGGTTATGTACGTGGTCACGTCCTAATTTAGCCATATCTTCAATTCATTGCTGATAAGTATTGATTTTATCCACAAGAAGTACTGAAAAAAATGAGGTTGCTTCGGTATTCTTTCAGTAGGAAATTTCCCCCATTTTCCAGCTAGGAAACTTTAAAACCACCAGATCATGCATAAATTGAATCTGATCAGTCAATACTTCAGGAATTGAAGGGGATATAAATCCACTATTTGAACCTGTGTCCATTTGAGGACACTGATTCTTATAATTATAATCATATTAAACTAAAGGAAAATTGATCTTTATATTTATTTTTAATAAATATTATTTATTTTGACAGGATCTGGAAGCCTACTTTGAATACAAGCCTTACATTTTCCTCGTCTCTTGAGCTCTAATTGATGAAAAGAGAGTATCCTACCTTTAATTGAATTTACACATTGCATTTGATTCTCTCAAGTGCCAAGGAAAATACCATTAGTCATAACTTGTGCCCTTTCTTCTGACACGTGTTTTGAAAGCAGTCATTGACAGGAGCGAAAATTATTTTCCAGTCTGCAAAAGGCAATTATGTTACTTCCATTATTTTAAAAGAGAAACTAAGAACTTCACCAATTCTTCCAATTAGTTTGGAAGTATCACCCAGCTTATGATTTATGGTAGTGAACATAGGTAAAGGGAGTATGATCTTCCTCCTGAAGGTTTCCAAATGCAACATATCTTTCATTTTCAGAATTTCATCGTGTACAGTGTGGGAGGAGGGGCCTCAGACGAAGCCAACACTCTGCTTCCTCCTTCAACACATCAATTGGAGTAGCTGTACAGTTTACTCTTCTGGGAGCATTTGAGGAACCTGCTCTGAGTCACAATCTCCCTGCTCCTGAGGCAGGACAGAAATACACTGCTCCTGACTCTGGGCTCGTGGCAAAGCTACAATTGATCCCTAAGTGTGCAGTCAGGATTTATATTCTATCCTGCTATCAAGATTGGCACCTGTTTAGTAGATCATTGAATTTAAAGATGGTACTAGATTTCTCTTTTGCATTTTCATTTGTAGTTAGAGGAATGTTTGGTAATGAAAGCTATAAAACATGCAGAACTGATGAACAAGTGTCCTCTTTGCTCTGGAAAAGTACATCTATTGGCTTGTCTATGCTGTGCCACAGTGCAGACTACAACAGCATGAATTGCAGTGTGCAGCAAAGTGTTCCATGCTAAGTGTCTCGTGTTGACATTGCTGGTGAGGCTAAAAGGTACCTAGTTTGCATGAATATAGTTCAATTTCAAACAGGACCATGTTTATGCCAACTAGGTACATTTTAGTTTGCACAAGCAGTGTCTACCGAGGACAGTTAGCATGCAACAGTTCAGTGCGTACTGTAATTCAGATTGTTGTAGTCTGTCCTGTGGCTTTTGTTTGATTGTGCCTAATAGGATGATCTTGAAGCTCTATTAGCTGCTTTTTAGCACTCTACAGTTCTTACCATTAAAGTAAAAGGCCAAAGATTTCTAGGCCTTGGTCTGAAAACTAAATTATAATTTTAAAAATTAGCAAATAACTGTGAAATGAAAAAAAACATTCAAAATTTGTAACCATTATTCAAAACAAATTATTTGACCAGCTCTAGGTCACAACAAGGGACATAAGCGTATTCTTAACTTTATTGGGGTTACTCATGGGTTTTAAGTTAGAAAAATGCTTAAGTCTAAGTGCATCAGAGCCCTAGTTATAGCAATAGCAACTTTAATATTTTAAAAAGACACACTAAAAATTTGGCTAAGGTGTTTTAAAAATGGGAGTTCAGCATCATTATCCCCATAAGGTGCTGAAGCTGCCATTCAACTCAGAGGATTTAAGGACCATATCCTCAAAAAGGTATTTAGATGCCTGACTCCTATTCAATGAGTTAGGTACCTAAATTCCTTTGAGGATCTGGGCCCAAGAGGATAGCTTTAGGTTCGAGTCATCTAGAGTGGGATTTTCAGAAGTGTTCAGGGTTGGTTTCACTCTGCTTCCACTGAAGTCAATGGGAGTTTTACCATCCACTTCAATGGAAAAACAGTTAGTCGAACACTGTTCTTTAAAAGTTTGGTATAAGTTACTATACAAACCATAAAATCCCTTAAAATTTGGAGACATTTCTGATTCTTGCACACAGGGCAAAATATTAATTTTCCTGACCAAGCCTTGAATATTGTTTACACTATTTTGTGGTGTATTTTACCTTTAACAACCAAATATATACCCAGTGTAACTTCATGAAAATTAGTGGCATTTCAGTAGAAATATATATTATGTACATTTTTTGAGGAAAAAAACAGTCAGTGACTTTCTGATAACCTTCTGCTAAGTTTTTAGTCCTGAAATATTCCTGTTCCAAACCAATATTCCAAACCAATGAGCTTGGTCTGAGCACTAAGTAGGAAGTGTAAAGATTTTTCCTGTCTCCTCCTCTCCATGTCTGTTTCACACTAGTGTTTTTGTTGCTTCAAGTAGAAACTGTGTTGGACTTTGAGGAGTACTTTCCAATACCAGACTTTATCAGTGTCAGTTCAGATTCTGATGCCCAAATCCTGAAGCCTTCACTCAGGCAAAACTCCCATCAACCTCAATAGGAGTTGTAGGTGTTCATCATCTTGTTAAATTTGGCTGTAGCTGTTCCCCTAACAACAAACAAGGATGATTACTCCCATATAAAGAATATAAGACATATGGAACTTCGTCCCCCAAATTCAACTGGTAACACATTTACTTTCAGGCTTGATTCACTACCCTGCCCAGGCTCTGCTCTGGTGCAGTGGAAAGGGGCAGATGTCAGACAGCCATATGCATAGGGAATTTCACCAAGGATAATGTGCAGCCCCTGTCCATTCACTTTGTTCTGTGTGGCACAAAAAAAAGTTGGTGATGTGGAGAATCCAGAACTCTGTCTTAAATGTAAAGCTATGAGTGGCTGAGTGTGTAGAGAATTTTAAAATGCCTTTTTGGGGAAGTTTTTGCAGTCTGAGAATCTTGAAAGCACTTAGCAGATGGCTTTTCAGAGGATTTGATTGTGCACAAATCCCTTTGATGGAAATGGAAGCTGCAGATACTCTGCACCTTGGAAATGCATTCCATCAACAGACATTTTACTTTGTTTTGGTGTTGAATGCATTACTCAGATGTCTGTGTTCTTCCTTTATGAATGCCTACAAAAACTGATGTTCAGAATGAGATGATAGCTGGCTCAGTCTCACTTTGGATATGACTGAGGTGATTTACAATTCCACCTGCTCCTTCAAACGATTTTTGGTTTTTAGGCTTGTTATTCCTCACCATGAAAAGAAACCCAGAGAGCAGCTGACAGTGGAGTGTGGAGCCCTGATCACTAGAGTTCACTGCTTCAGTAAACAACTTGCTGATTTTGAAAACTAGTCTTTGTAAGACTATTTAAGCATTTAGAAACTCAAGTCCATTCTGGTAAACCCATACCAAACCACTTGCACTCAATAATATTGATTTATTTCCTCTCTAAAGCATGTGCGATCTCAAAGATATGGATAAAAAGAGAAAGTATCTCAGTTCACAAACCTAAATATTTATCTCTGTAGCTTAAACTCAAATGTCAGTAGGTTTCAGCATACAAAATTGTATTTTGAGCACAATATCATTGGAAAAAGTTATAGCATCAAAAGATATGAATCATCCAAAATCAGCTAAACTTACTGCTAATGGTAAAAAGGGAAAATGGGCTCATGAGAGATTAAATTTCTGTGAAAAATTGAAGGACGCATATTAGGATTAATTGACCATGATTCTGATTATGGTTTAATGTACAACCAGAATAAATCAATAGAATTACACTGGTGTAAAACTGAGTTAGGTATAGAGTTGTCAAATCAAGTTAAAGCCCTAGGTTTGGTTGGTTTTTAAATCTAGAACTTTCCATAGCCTATAATGAACTGGACGGGTCTGTATTTGGATGCAGAGCCTGTCTCTTCTTTATTAGCTCAGCTATTGTCTGTGGACTACTTGGTGAGCTATGTGGAATGAGTTGATGATCTCATTGTGGGTTCCAGTGGACCAGTGACAATGATCACAATAATTTGTTGGCAGTTTCACTGCTGGTAGTCTTAGCAGAGAGGCCAGGTGCCGAATATTAGAGTAAACTACAATCTCAGCCCTGGAGGTGGTCCTTCCAGGTCAGACTTGAGGCATAGAAGCTAAGCAATAGGGGAAAAGCTTGTTCTGATGCTGTCTGTACATTACCTAGTCCACAGTGGATGTTAGCCTGACAATCTATCACTTTCAGGAGCACTAAATTCAAATAAAATAAATGGGTAAATAGAGTATTGCCATAATGATACAACTTCACAGTATTCTAACTCTTTCACCGCTGTTTGAAGAATACATGAACATGATTGCAAATTATTAATTACATATGGGGGTCTTGTACCCATAAATATTAGGACAGTACATAGACACTTGGCATGTGCATTAATATGGATAACACACACTGTTTCATTGGTATAAATTCAAGGATAGCACTCCACCTCACAATCATGGCGGGAAATCTTTCCCTTAAGTAACTGGTGGACCAGCCACAAGATGCATTCTCTCTTCACCACATTCTCAGAAGTCCCTTCATCACCAGATGGTCCTTGCTTAATGATATACCAGAATCAGAGTTACCAGTGTTACGATAACTGTGTTCAAACTCCAAAGTGGTACTTCTAGAAAAGGCACCTTAACCACAAATTTGTATCTATAGGTAGTAAGGGAGTTGTTCGATTGTTGTTCAGTATTATATTTCATGACCATTTATGTTGCTCTGAAATAGAGTTTCAGGACAAAGTTATTTATAACCAAACAACAGTGAAGTCAGGATTCCCCCGTCCTTGACCCCGCCTGGCTGCTGTTTGGAACCTAAGCTCTCAAATCTGCCAGTGGTGCATAGTCAGTATACTTCAAAGCAAATTAGCTTCCTATACCAAATGCCAACAGATACATAAAGATGTGGTCCTTAATTGCAAAGTTAACATCTGGATCTGAACTTCCCCAAAGTTTGGGGGTGTTTGGACCTAATGTTTTAGCTAAGGCCTATTGGAGTGTTACGCTAAAATGTGCTGAAGACCTTAAAACCCTATTGACTTGATGGTGCCCTGGATCTCTTAGGAGGCGCTAAGCAACTTGCAAAACCAAGTTTCATTCTGTGGTACTCCAAGGTTTTCAAATTTGTTTTATCTTTATATAAACATTTGGACTGTACCTCCGTAATAGCATTCCTTATTAACTACCATGCACAGTGTCAGCAATTGTGACATACAGTATTACCCCAAACATTGTGTATTCTAGAAAATTCATACCAATGTTATGGTTGTGACTTGATATTTCAATTAAATTAAGTTACCTTGACAATACAATTTTTTTTACAAGAGATAATAACAAGCCATCCTAACCTGCTTATTTTTTTTAAACAATGGAATAAATGCTGTCTGATTCAGTGCAATATGTTAATTTGCACAATGGCATTTTCACTTTTCAATCATACTTTATCACAGTAATTTGCTTGCCTTGACTCATATTTAAAATCTATAAAAATGTAAATGTTGAATCCTCTTTCAGATATTTGATATTGAGATTACCTCGAGTGATAAGCTTGCAATTTAAACTCAGGTGGGAAGTGATGTGGGGTTCCAACAGTCTTGCTAGACCTTTCCCTCCATATTTTTCAAGAATATAATCGAAGTCACTGACATTCCACTAAATCTACCATCTTGCATATTCCAATCACATAATCAAAACAACTAAGTCAAATTATACCAACATTGCAGTGTTCCTGGGACTTTCATTCTATATCCAATGCCTCCTATGGCAACTGAAGTGTATCTGAAAGTCTGTATTTGGGATTGAAGGAATTAACTAGATTTTACAGCGCATCTCATACTTTAACAATGTTTGCTTCTTGTATTTGCCTTGATTTTTCATCTCTCCTACTGAGCTTCATTTGGTTGGCAACAGTGTGCTTGTTTTAAAGTGCAGATGTAAATGACTAATGCACAATTTTCTCTCTCATTTTGTCGTGCCAAATCTGCTTTGCAGCTCTTGTCTAGTTCTGAGGATACAGATTCCCATCTCTGAATTTTTTTCAAGATGCTTTTTTCTGTCCACAGCTTTGTAAATCCTTTATAATTTAGCATTTAGATATTAGTTTGTGTTTGTAAAACTGACTCTGTATACACAGTTGTTGTAGCATCTGCATATACCAGACAGCTTGGGCATATTTATCCAACAGATGAATTCCATTTTATTCCAGTGAAATATAAAACATTCCACCAATGTATAAGGTTCAGTTCTGCACCACTGAAATTAATGGAAGTTTTGGTCATTGACTTCAATGGAAGCAGGATCGGACCCGTAGCAGGATTTTATGCATATTCTCTGTGTAGCAAATAAACCACTAACTGCTTTCAAAATCATTGGGAGTTAATACAGTGGTGAATCAGGCCCATTTCATGTGAATGAACACATCACTGAAATAACTAGAAATACAAATGGACAACAGACTGTAAAATAACCTGGAGTAATGCAGGAGTGAATCAGTATCAATATCCTCATTTTGCAGACAGGGAAACTGAGGCACAAGGGTGAAGTGATTTCTTTAAGATCTCCCAGCGGGCCAATGGTAGAGGAATAGAGCCAAGGTCTCCTGAGTCCCTGACTAGTGCTGTAACCACTAGGAAGCACTGCCTCCTCGATTTGGCACCTGTTACCTCTTAGCATGTAACTTTGCCATATTATATATATGTACAAGTCTAAGAACAAAGAGTTTACATTAATTAGAAGCTCAGTAAGAGATGATGATGACTTGCCAGTCAATTCCAAGAAATAATGTTCTTCCATATTGCGAATGCAGTAAATGCAAATAATAAGCCATTATTATTACATCAGTACTCAAAGAATAATGCACTTTGCCATCTCATTTGTACTGTGCAATGTCAATTCTAATAATGATTAAGAAATTATTGCATTGCCAGTAATGAAATTGGTACTGGGGCCTTTGCTAAAATTATGAAACAGTATAAACACAAGGAGCAAGTTTCGGTATAGGACATAGGAGCTTAGTCATGAAACCCTTTGAAAGTTAATAAGAAAAGAATCTACCATAAATCTTCAGGTGCTGAACTGAAAATTTACTCTCCTGTCAGAAATATAAACAAAATACGCAACAAATGTTTCTGGATAGATTTTCTGAAATGGTTTATTTATGACCTAGAACATTTATACTAATATTTGGTGAAGAGGAAGACTTTCAGAGAACAGAAAATTGTGTTTTAGTTATTTATTTTGAAGAGGTTCAATATCACTGAAGAAATCAAGCTCAATAGGACAGATGGCATTCTCAAGATAAAAAAATAAATCCACCATTAAATATAGTTCATCAGTGGCACAATGTCCCCAAAAGTTACTGAGCATGCAACCTATGTGTGCTTCCTTCTAAAACCCTTGATGTGGTGCAGTTTACTACCAGAGTTGCCAGGCAGAATATCACAACCCTTGGGGGTGACATTCAGATCTAGGCCCTGATTCAGCAAGGTGCTTAAGCATTTGCCTAGATTTAAGCATACCCCATTCTACTCATTTGCTTAAAGTTAGGCATGAGTTTAGAAAACTTGAGGAAATGAGAACAAAGGGAGAGGGAGTGAGCAGTCCTTCCTCCCATGAAAGTAAAGGCTGGAATTTTGCGTGGACCTTCCTTGGGATGTGAAAGGTGGACAGAGAGGCTCCAGATGACCTCCGCTGTGCACCTGGGTAAAGGCCAAATGGATCATGACCCTAAGTTAGGAAGAGAGAGTGCAATGAGACTTGTGAGACAAGAATAGGAAGCATCCATGCTAATATTCATATTATGGCAGGTAGCACAGTTCTAGACGACATTTGGATTGACTGCTTGTTGTGTTGTTGTAGCCCTGTTGGTTCCATGCTACGACATAGATAAGTGGGTGAGGTAGTATCTTTTATTAGTCAATCCATCTGAGAGAGACAAGGCGAGTGAGGTAATATTTTTTAGTAGACCAACTTCTGTTGGTGAAAGATACAAGCTTCCAAGATCCACAGAGCTCAGAAATTCAGAAATCGACGTATTAAAACCCAGTCCTCAAGTGGTGTAGAACTGCACTAATGGGAACGCGGTTCCCACCAGTGCAGTGAAGACGGCACGCAGAAGAGAAGCACAGAAGTTGACGGGAGTTGAGCAAGTTCTGTGCGTACTTTGTGTAACTCCCATTGACTGCCACCAAATCACTGAGGTAAGTGTAGACCAAGCCTCAGACTAATAGACTATCAGAGTAACTTTAAAAGGTATTACATTGTTTTTAAAAATAATATGCTAGCCTTTCTGTTGCTAACAATTTTTAATTCTATGGCACCTTCTAGCTACAAATGTTAAAAAGACTCCTTGTAAGGTAGGTATTACAGTACTATCCACAATTCACAGATGAGAAACTCAGACTCAAATATGTAATCTGATTTGCCCAGGCAAATGCACAGAAGGGATCTAGAAGAGCCAGATGTAGAACAAACGTCTCCTAACTCTCAGTGGGTCAGAGCCTCTGCTGGGGCAGAGGGTAGTCCATTAAAATCAATAGAGCTTTGTTGCTTTACGCCAGAATAAGATCTGGCCTAAGATGTTATCTTGAACTATTTCTTCTCCAGAGGTTGTTTCTTTGTTAAACTAAGTACAATGCTTACTTTTTCAAATTTTGTATATAGTTCTAAAAATATTTTCACAGAGATGGTGAAGCCCAATCAATTCATAAGAAAACAGACAAGTTTTTAAAATTTCTTATAATTTGGGATATCTGGAAATTCCATTTTTCTACAAGTGTTCTGTTTTCATTAGAAAATGCATTGGTGCATGTTTCACATAGAGTGCAGCTCACAGAAAATTGCTAGATGGTACATAACAAAGATTTAACTAATTAACATGAACTTTTCATTACTCGCTAATGATTCGAGTAAGGTAACATGAGGGAGAGAGAAATTTAGAATAATGTGATACCCAAATTAAAATAAAATCCAAGGCAGGTATATTACTAAATGAATATTTCTTCGGTTATTGATCCCTTTGCTGAAATCTGTCTATGGGCTGGTCTACACTACTGCTTAAGTTCATCTAGCTTATGTCACTTGGGCTGTGAAAAAGACACCCCCCCTGAGCAATGCAAGTTACAGAGACCTAAGCTCTTTCCACACCAGCGCTTGGCCAGTGGGAGGTGCTCTCTCACTGACATAGCTTCTGCTTTTCTTGGAGGTGGAGTAATTAGGCCGGTTGGAGAGGACTCTTCCATCAGCATAGAGCATCTTCACAGACGTGCTACAGTTTGCTTCATAGATATAGCATTTCTAGTGTAGACCTGCCCTAAGACATTTTCAGTAGCACATTATAAGAGTGGCCTTTTCACAGGAAGAATAGGAGAATTTTGCAAAGTAGACTGACTCATCAAATGTATACAATCATTCCAGAAGTGTAATCAACAACTCAAGAGGATATAGTTTGTTTACTTAGCACTGGTGTGACAAGGGCACTCCTCTTGAGCTGAAACTCCTTGAGGAGTACAGCCTACTGCTATTGGGTGGCCCGCTGGGCCTCTTGTTACCCTTCATCTAGTAGAAGTAGAGTTTCAGTGGAACTCTGCTGCTGAGCTAGAAGTTTTATCAATTTTTCTATTGTCCCCTTGTTTGAGGGCCAGTCCAAAGAGTTGGTACTTATGGTACCAAGTTGTGATGGGGGTACTCACCTCTTTAGTGCCTCCCAGTGGCTGAGTGTGGTACCACAATCTTTTTTTCCCACTTCTGGCACCCCCTGTAGATTGCCAACCTCACTCAGTGGGGCTCCAGTGGCTCTCCCCTCTTGTCAAGTCACACCATCAAAAATGAACTCTTTGCTACCCTGAAAGGGGTTCAACAAATGGTCAGCCCTCACCAGGGCATTCAGCCACATCACTGGGCCCTTTAAATCCTACCCTTTGCCCAGGTTTCCAAAAGAGTCTTATCCCGTTCTCAGGGCTTAGGCCACTTTGTTAAGGACTGGTTGGGAAACCCTAGCCTTCCCATTAATATAGGTCCCAACTCAGGGCTCCTACAAGTAGCAGCCACATACTGTCTTCTCTAATTAGATAGTGCTGCTATTCCCTGGGCTTCTTCTCACTTGCCCCCTTTCCTTTCACCCCTTATCTTAGAGTTACAGTTCTCAGGTTCTCTCTCTCTCAGGTCCAGTAAATACAGCCAATCAAGCTCCTTTATCTAGAGTACCTCCTTTTCACCTCTCTAATCCCAGCCAAGACTTGACCTGCTCAGACCCTGGAGCTCCTTTTATCTGAGTCTGCTGGGCTCTGATTGGCTTCCTTGCAGCCTTTCTAGGCAGGTCTAGAGGCCCTACCTGCACTACTCCTTTCCTGGGGCAGGGTATAATCAGACTGTAGGGCCTCCAACAGGGGACCATGTATACCCCATCACAGATCTTTTACTGTATTTCTGTACAGCTCTGATACTGTTTACTATAGACAATCACACAACTTCCCATCTTTTCTTCTTTCAACCCCATTTTCCCTCTTCCATTTTTACTAAACCCCCACTTATCACCATTCCCACAGTACTGGGACCCCAGAAAGATAAACAGCATTAGGTTTGCCTCATAACCTTACCAAACTTTTCATTTTATAACATGTACTGTATGTTCCTTATTTCAGATAAACAAGATTATACTCTCAATGACTTTTACACTTAAAACTTTATTTTCCCAATATAAAACAATCCAGAGATACAGAATATGGCCCAAGTCCCCAAGTCTTACTGAGTTGCATTTGTTGCAACATCAGAGGTTGCACAAAGCATCCAGGAGGGCCAAGGACACTTCTAGGATCTGGCCCTATTTCACTATATCAAAATACAATAGGCCTGATTCTTCCCCCACTTATAGTGGTTTGACAGTTACATCTGTTTGAATTCAGTGGAGTTACTCCAGATTTACACCAGCATAACCTAGGTGAAGTGAAGGGTAGCATATTTAAACAAATGAAAGACTTCTCAGCATAAAGGTCTAGGAAAAAATGGCCAGGGAGTCTGAGCTATTATTTCATCCCTAAATATAATTTTCTATTAGATTGCATAGGTTGTTTTAAAAATTCTGTAGACAGAATTTCATTCTCTACTAAATTCCGAAGACATAGAAAGTGCCATAATGCATCACACAAGTGATCCATTTAGTTCCATATCTTGTCTCTGACAATGAGGAGTACCGAATCCTTTAGAGTATTTTTTTAAATGATACCTTGAAATACACTGGATATTAACTTGATCTAACAGGCCAAATTCAAGCTTGTTCTAATTCTATTAGCAATGGAGGTGGAGCAGGGATGAAGTTGACCTATTGTCTCCATCCATTTCTAACTATAAAGTCAATCTGTTCTATAGAAATCACATCCTGGGGTTTTTTAGTGTTAAGTATTGGTATTTACATAGTTACTATTAAACAGACCTTTTTTTAAATCCAAATCAAAACACATATGAAATTGAGGTATATGTGGCTAGCAATGCCTGATTGCAGTGGATGTGGAAAAACTCGTAATGGAGACCACAGCCAAGCTTTTGTAATACATAGTCCATTTACTCATCCACCATCCATTTACAACAATTGTAAAATGTTTTTACAAAGAGACTTTTTTTCAACTAAGGGGCATCTTACAAAAATGTAAAATAGTGGAACTGGTCTTAATTCAAAATGTCAGTGGATTTGTTACTTCAATAGTCTTCTTATTTTTTTAGAATTATGCATCCCACTGTCCCATTATTCCTTTTCTGCAATTGTTTAGTTCTTTTATTTTTTTCTTACTTTTTAAATCTTTTTCTTACTCTTCTTTTGTTTTCACATTTTCCCTTCTACTTCACATCTTCCTGTCTCTTTGCTTCTCCTTTTTATTTCTGTCTACAATCTTCCTCAAATCTACTCTGTGCTCCTTTGTTCTATACCTGTTGGGTTAGATTAGCCCTGGTACGCATAACCCATAGGAACCGGTAGTACAAAGCCACGCTGCCTCAGGGGCAGAGGGAAAAGAGGGGAGATGTGGAAGGCTTTCTGCCCTACATTGATTAAGAGATTCTGTTCAGTTAAGCGTCAAAAGTGTAAATGCTTGTTCAAATCCATTTGGCCAGGCAATGGCAAGAAATCTAACATGCACAAGCTTTCTTGTGAGACTTGTAGTATTTCCAAGTAACAAATATCACAAAAAGTTATTTTTCTCCTGGAACTTCAATATTTATTGGAATTATAAACAGATCCATGCTACTTGAGTTACACTGAAATGAATAAATAATTTAAGCCCCCCCTTTATTAACATCATACTTCATTAGTGCTAGTAACTGTCACTAGTAAATAGCTCATCTCAGGTGCTTGCAGCATGTGAACCAGGAAGGACAGAGGCATAGAAACATTCTGCAAACCAGTACACTTTTTCAAATCCCAAAAAAGAATCAGGTTTGCTTCCAGTTTTGTTTCTGATTCTTATTTTTCTCCAGAAGGTTAAACTATCCATTACTCAAAATGTCCTAAATTCTTTCAGCTTGACTATCATTATTATTTTTACTACTATCACCTTTAAAGATAAATCCAATAGAATTTAATAGGGTACCTTTCTATAAAATTTGTAATCAATCATTTTAATAAATTATGTTGCATTTTAATAAATTAATCATTTAAATCATTTCTATAACAGGGATATCATTGTGTATGACATTCTTTAGGTTTCTAAAATAATTTCTATAAATCATATTGGTTCCATCTCTATTAAATTCTGTAGAACTTTTCCATAAACTATTTATTTAATATCTAAAGAGTGCTAAGCATTTTATGGAATATATAGATGACATGGATTCCACCCTAGGAGCTTATAGGAGGATAAAGATGACAGAGTATGCAATGGCAAGATCATGTGGTGGCCATACATACACTGTAATAGAGTAAATGTTTTTTGATTTTTGTTTCTACATTTTAAGTTACTTTACTTAATTTTTTTTTAATACCAATCATGGGGAATTGAAATGAGGGGAGGGGATGAAATTGTAGGAGGTTGGAAGAGAGAAGAGGAAAGTGAAATTGAAGCATGGGAAGGAAGGGCCTGGCAGAAAGAAGGATACATAGGGTAGGTGAGGAGAATGAGGGTGGCCAGCTGAGGGGATCTGAAGTTAAGAGAGGGGCACAGTGAGGGAGGTATTAATCACCAATGTTAAAATAGTATACATAAAACTCTGACGTTATGGTGCAAAACATGGGAGAAAATGATAAGGTTGAGAGGCTGTTGGGTTGTGCAAATCCAGCTGGGGAAGGGGCTGGCCAGAAAGGCAAGATGTTCCATGTCCTTTCTACATCATTTTGATGCACCTCCCACTGCTGCTTCTCCATTTGGAACAAGGGGAAGACATCTGGGCCCAGCATTTTTGTCAATTCCTGCTGGGACAGATGAGGGGCAAAGGAGGCTGTCAGAACCGACTTTTGCTCTCCCACCCTTTGCCTTCTGTAGTTGGTGGTGGACAAAAATATCCGTATTGGACCAATTTTCAGTGGTGATGAGTACTCAGTACCCTAAAAGATCTCGATGGGCGCTACAGGTGCAGTAAAGCAAATCATTATATAGTACACACAACTCCTTTATGAAAGTACACCAGAAACCACTGATGTTTGAAACAGCAAAATGCTTAGGCACACTAGGGAAATTTTAGTTCACACCAGCAGAGTTCAAAAGGGCCAGTTAACATACAACACGTCTGTGCGCTTTAAAAATCATACCTCTCTATATCACATTGCTGTGCCGTGTACACAAGCCATTCTTTTGTATGCCTAAAGTGTAGCACAGTCAATAGGAAGCATATTGTTTTTAATACTTTACTGTCAAAAAGACACAGCAATTTATAAATAGTAAACCCTGGCTAAATCTTGTATAAGAGGTTTGTGTTAGCCATAGTGCTGTCAGTTGTGGGATCTACTGGAAGATTAGAACATTTGACAACCTTGTATTCCCGCAGTATCAAATGCATAAAAAAACTGAGAACAGGAGCAAATAGATATTATAAGCCGTAGATATTATGCATCTGCATCAGGAAACAGTGCCCAGCATTGAAAGACAGGTTCAACAATGCACAGGCCCCGTAGTGCCTGCAGGGATCGCTATGTGTAGTAGACACAGTGCACAGGGTGCCCTTGAAACAGGATGCTTCATGTAGCTACACTGCACTATGAGAATCTGCACCCATTCAGTCACACCAGTTCTCTATGCCATGGTGCAGTTCTCTAGTGGAGACACAGCCATAGGGAAATAAGGGGTCATCCACGTACTGCTGAGAACTGTGACAAACTCTGGAACTGCCTGCCATTGGTTAATGCACCAATTGCTTTTTAAAATGCATTTCTGATCCATCTAGAGTTAAAGTATTTAAAAAACAAGTTATAGAGATTGCTCATTTTTTTTAAAAAAAAGAGTGGCTTATAGTTTATACTGAGTGGTCTTCATTTCTAGGTGAAGAAAGAATGTAGAGCCAGACTTTTAAAGGTATTTAGGTACCTAAAGATGCAGATACATGACTAGTGGGATTTCCAAAAGTGCCTAGGCTCCTAAATCCCATGGCACTTTTGAGAAGGATACCTCTCTTCATCTTTAAGTGCCTAAATACCTTTTCAAATCTGGCCATTAGTTTCATGTGGTGTCATTTCCTACAATGTCATCTTACTTATTGCAGACAGACAGGACCTGACAACCTAAGTGTTCACATCAGGAAGATTTTGAAAGAACTCACTTTTTCTCAATTAAAACAATGTTAGATGAGTTCTTGTCTGAAAAGACTGTGACACAGTCACTCTTGTGAAGTTTTATCTTGAAATAATTGTGTGTATTAAAATATCTTCTTCAATAGCTGCCCTAAGGTCTTTTTCAGTTCAAATAGCTATAATCAGTCAGTGGAGACAGACATACTCAGACATATAATTGCACTCAATGATTTACTAAATGTAACTTCTGAAACTGATTAACATTACAGATTAACTTCTAAATTATTTAGTAGTTACCATTCAAAATATTTAACTGCATCCAGCTTAGTTTTAGGAACAGCAGAACTCTTTTTAAGGAATAATTGGTCAGAGTACATAAGGGTTTTGATTTTACAATCTCATTTATTAGCAGCTGGCTAGTTTTAAGTATGACAAATTGTCCTAATTTAAACATTGAACCTACAAACACTTGTGCACGTGTTAAACTCCAAGAACACAACTAGTCCCAATGATGAGTCTAACAAAAGGTGCAACAGAGCTTCATATTTTATTATATAGTATCAGGTCTGTGTCATTTCAGGATTCTCCAGTTTCATATGTGTGAAAAGTTACGTACATAATCTAGACAAAAATCAGAACTATAACAAGCAGAGGAGTTAGGGGAATTTGAAGTATAGCATCAATGTGTAGGGCCTTACCACAGAATGTCCACTGATTACTACTACGATGACTGGTACCTAATGAAGGTGAGATGCGTGGTAGAGTCTGTAGGTGTCACTATCCAGAAGCGTTTTACACTTTAAAATTATAAATTCTTCTTTGTTCCTACATAGGTGGAGCATGGCATGCAGCAGCAGACAGCAGGGCAGACAAAAGCTTCAACAATGTAATTTGGAATATCTGTTCAAACATGGATATCGCTGATATATGTGATCTAAGTGATCTGGCCCCATTTTCTAAAAAACAATATGTTTTCTTCATTTTCAGGTTGCCCATAACCCTAAAACTCTTTTAGAATACCAAGAAGAATCAATGCTAAGATAGCTTGTGTGTTGGGCAGGAAGAACAGGGAGGTCCATGAAAAATGAAAAAAAATTAACACCTTCCACAAAAAGCAAAATGATTTCCCAATATTTTAGTAAACATAACAGTTTATGTTTGAAAAAATCCAGGCATCAGCGACTCCTTTGGGATTTTTTCTCCACTTTCTTGTCTGTGGTTTCCCATTGGTTATCATGAAAAGTATGAATGGCTCCAGGAGTCTTGTCACCTCTATCTTACAAAACACTGAACCCTTGACTGCCTGGGAAATGTTTAGTTTCCTGGTACACTTCTTCCTACAGAGTTGGCAAACCAATCAACAGATGATATCATCTCCAAATTAAATCCAAACAGGGCTTGTGAGCACATCCTATAATTTTAAGGAATCTGTGCATAGTTTATAGACCTTTAGACCATTTCAGTCTCTCATCTGGAGGTGGGGTATAGAATGGATTTATTTCAGTATCATGTCAATGCCTTCTCTTCAGGTTTTTAGGTACACTCAATGAGCTCTTCAAACCATGCCTACTAACGTGTTTCAGCAAATAGAACAGTCCAAATGTGAACAGCAGTGTCCACCGGAAAGGTAACGTCCAATGGAAAATCAGGGAAGCGTAAACCTTAACAACTTTGATTCATTTCTAAATTAATGCTTAAGTACTATTCATTTCATATAATTTGAGGAATGCCTGCAGAAGGCAGTATGGACCAGTATATAGGGCACTGGACTGGATATCAGGAGACCTAGGCTTTATGCTTGGCTCTGCCCCTGGACTGCTGGATGACTGTGGTCACTGCACCACTCTATTCCTCAGTTTCCCTATCTGTAAAATGGGCATAATGATATTGCCCTACTTTGTAAAGTGATTTCTGCTCTATGAATGAAAAACGCTATATAAGAGCTGGATATTAGCATTGTGTTACAGCAAACTATAAAAATCAAAAACAAATTTTTACCTTTGCATTATATGTGACTGTTTCAAACTTGCTCAGTAAAACTAGGTGTTCTTTATCTTAAGATTGTATACAGCTACTTACTTCACTAAAAGAGGAGCTAATGTACCAAATTAATACAACAACTAACAATAAAATAATTTATACAAAACACTCAGATCTCAAGATAATTTGTCTGAGCCTGCCATTTTTTGGGTTGTACTGCATCTTCCTTTAGGTGGGACTGCATACCAAGATGAAAAAAGTAAACATCTTTTTTTTTAAAAGAGTGGGGAGAGATTTCAGTTTTATTGGTGATTGGTGTACGTCCATTGCTAAATGACTCATCCAATTCTATATTAACCTATCATCATTTTGAGTTCAAATAATACCAGGTCTGTTGCCGAATGGCAAAAATGTTATTCTTTGAACTTAGTTGAATTAAGAAAACTTCATGTGGAAGCATTTTCGAAGATCCATTCAAGCTTGCTTGTTTAAAAAAACAACAACAGTTCATTTAGTTGAGTTGCTTACCAGCCATCAGTCACTGGATTCAATGACTTCCTCTGATACTAAAGGTTTTGCAAGTTAAACTTTGCAATCTTCTGCAACACTCACTTCAATATCACAAAGGTTTTTGTTTGTCAAATGTGAACTTTCTGGACGTGCCCATTGTAAATCTCAGATTTTTACGTCTGTGTTTAATTGAGGCACTAGGTACTGTGGCAAATGGCCGGCTTCTCCCTAATGGGTCTCGCACTTTTGCCTCTAGTAGTGGGCCAGGGTGTCGCCAGTAACCCCGTCTTCCCAGGAAGGGGGATAGGGACCCGGGCCCACCCACTCCTCCAGGTACCAGCCCAGGGGTCCTATGAGTAGCAGCTAAGTGCTGCTGGCACCTTACTTGCAGCTGCAGGCTTTTCTTCTGGGCTACTTCCCCCCCTCTGTCTTTCTGGCTTCCTGAGCCCAGTACTTCCCTCAGAACTCCACCTCTCTCCCACATACCGCTGTACTCCGTTCTGTCCTTCTCCACGACTCCACACACCACCGTACTCCGTTCTGGTCTTCTTCACAAACTCCTCTGCTCATCACACACTTACTCCTTCAACTCCCATACTGCCTCTCAGGAGTAGAGGGTTTTTATCAGGCACCTGGGTGGGGCCTTAATTGGTGTCAGCTGACACTAATTACCCTTTGGCTAGTCTACAGAGAATAAAGCCCGGATCATTCTAGCACTTAGATAGCGCCCTTCTAGAACTTTCCCAGTGCCCTCTGCCTTTGTTATACCACACATCCCCGCCCCGCTCAACACTATGGGGTTGGGCTACTTGGGACGTGAAGCAGTGTTGGTGCGAAAGGGCATCAGCGTTGCCATGTTGGCTTCCGGCCCTATGCTGTACCCGGAAGTGAAAAGGCTGTAGGGAGAGGAACCATCGGGTTACTCTGGCATTCTTCTCCTTGTTAGTGTGCATCCATTGGAGCCGGGCGTGGTCTGTCACCAGGGTAAACCTCCTTCCAAGTAAATAATATTGGAGCGTTTCCATAGCCCATTTAACCGCCAGGCACTCTTTCTCGACAACTGCATACTTCTGCTCTCCGGGGAGGAGTTTCCTGCTGAGATACAAGATGGGGTGCTCCTCGACATCTATTATCTGTGCCAGGACAGCGCCTAGCCCTGTCTCTGAAGCATCGGTTTGGATGATGAACTCTTTCTCAAAATCCAGGGCTATAAGTATTGGGTGGCTACAAAGAGCTGTCCTTAAATCCACAAATGCTTTCTCGGCTGCCTCAGTCCACTTTACCATATCCGGGCCTCGGGTTTTTATCAGGTCGGTCAAGGGTCCTGCTCTACTGGCAAAGTGGGGGATGAATCTCCTATAATACCCCATGATCTCTAAGAATGCCCTGACCTGTTTCTTGCACACCGGTCGGGGCCAGGTCTGGATGGCCTCTACCTTGTCCCACTGGCGTGGGGTCTCAGTATGTAGTCCATCTGCCTTTGGAATGTTGCGGGGGCCCCATGCACTCCAAAGGGAAGGATGGTATACTGAAATAGGCCATCGGGGGTGGAGAAGGCGGTCTTCTCCTTGGCATCTTCAGCTAGGGGGATTTGCCAGTAGCCTTTGGTCAGGTCCAGGGTCGTCAGGTATCGAGCCTTTCCTAACTGGTCCACTAGCTCGTCGATACGTGGTATTGGTAGGCATCAAATTTAGATACCTCATTCAACTTCCTGAAGTCATTACAGAATTACAGGGTACCGTCAGGCTTCGGGACTAGGATGATGGGGCTGGACCACTGGCTGTGAGACTCTTCAAGAATGCCAAGTTCCAACATCCTTCGTACTTCCATCCTAATTTCCCCCCCTTGGCCTCTGGTATCCGGTATGATTTTATCGTTACTCTTGCCCCAGGGTTGGTGATGATGTGATGGTGGACCGCCATTGTATGACCAGGTTGCTTGGAAAACACATCCTGGTTTCGCTGGATCATATCAATAACTTCTGTCTGCTGCTCTGGTGTTAGTTCCAGGGATATTCTCACCTCCCCCTGTGGGCTGCCCGTCTGAGGGGTTCCTTCTCGGGTGACCAGGTACGTCTCCTGGTCCCGCGGGCTTCAGCAGGTTAATATGGTATAGTTGTACTGGCTTTCGGCGGTCTGGTTGCCTCACCTTATAGTTTACATCTCCAACTGCTTCTACGACTTCGTATGGTCCTTGCCAACTGGCCGGGAGTTTGCTCTCTGCTGTTGGCACCAGCAGTATCACTTGCTCTCCTGGTTGAAACCTCCATACCTTGGCCCATCGGTTATAGTAGGTTCACTGGGCCTCCTGTGCTTTCTTCAGGTGTTCCCGCACTATGGGAGTCACCCGGGCTATTCGTTCCAGCATCTGTGCCACATGCTCAATGCCATTCTTCCCTGTATTGAGCTGTTCCTCCCAGTCCTCTTTGGCTATATCCAATATACCCCGTGGATGGAGGCCATATAATAGCTCGAAGGGGAAGAAACCCGTGGATGCCTGAGAAACCTCCCGTATTGCAAACATGAGGTAGGGTAATAGGGCATCCCAATCTTTACCATCCTGTGCCACTACTTTCCAGATCATGCTCTTGAGGGTGTGATTAAACCTCTCGACCAGGCCGTCCATTTGCGGATGATACACTGTGGTCCGCAGGGCCTGGATGCACAGCAGGGTACAAAGATCTTTCATTAACTTGGACATAAAGGGGGTCCCTTTATCCCACCCTGGTGAAGACCTGGAGGAGTTCCTTTGTGATTGCCTTGGACATGGGGTTTCTTAGTGAAATGGCTTGAGGATACCGGGTGGCATAGTCCACGATGATGAGCACACTTCGATGGCCATGTGCCGATCATTCTAGTGGCCCCACCAGATCCATGGCGATCCTTTCAAAGGGAACTTCAATAATAGGCACGGGCACTAATGGGGCTCGTAAGTGAGGCCGAGGGCTGTGCAATTGGCACTCCGAAAAGGAAAGGCAGTATCGCTGGACCTCCGCCCGTATTCCTGGCCAGTAGAACCTTCTCAGAATTCGGTCCAGGGTCTTATCTGCTCCTAAGTGTCCCCCAAACAAATGACTATAAGCCAGCTCCAATACTGCTTTGATGTGTTTCCGTGGCACCAAGAGTTGCTCCACCTCTTCCCCCTGTATTTGTGCCACCCGGTACAGCAGGTCACGTCTCAGGATATAGTATGGGCCTGTACCCTTGGTTTTGCCCTCCATGGGCATGCCATCTATTTCTGCTACCTCCTCCCTCACATTTGTGTATACTGGGTCCATGGCCTGGTCTTGCCCAAAATTTCTCCTTAGGGGACCTAGCTGGCCTACTTTTATGGGCCCAACCTCATTTTCATCTCTGGGGTTGCTCCTACTAGTGCTCAGTACCGCCCTAGGTCTTCACTAGTTTGAGTGGTCTCCTGGCCACTCAAACGGATTCGCCTACCAACCAGGGCCACTTTCTGGTTCCCAGCCAGTATCCAAGTGCCTAACCTTTTACCTGCCCTCCTTTCCCGCTGGGATTTCCGGGGTCTTCCGGGGGGTGAGAATAGTTCTTGGGCGAATTCAGGAAAAACAGGGGAAAGGCTGGTTGCCTGTGCCTCGGTCTTTGCCTGGGGTTTGCTGCCTCGCCCAAGCTCCATGGGTGGGAGTAGGTTCTTGAACCCTGGAAAATCCCTACCAATCAAGACGAGGTAGGGGAGCCTTGGGACCACGCCTGCCATCACCCGAGTGGATCTCAATTTGTACTGGGATTGAGGGGTACAGATTTACAGTCCCGTGTACTCAGGTCACCCCTGTGCATTTGGCCAGGGTTAGCTGGTCTCGCCTTATCAATTTCCCAGAGACCAGTGTCACTGCACTCCCCGAATCTACTAGGGCCATGGTATTGATGCCGTTCATTTTACTGGCCTTGTATATCCATGGGGGGCTGTTATAACCCCTACCAAACCAAGGAGACCACAGCACCCCCATAATCCCCTAGATTGCACTGCCTGGGCTCCTCCCTGTTGGGGCATTGGGCTGCTATATTCCCCAGTTCCCCGCACTCATAGCTGCGGTACCTTAGGCTGGCTTCCCCCTTCTGCCTTGAGCTATCTGGTTGGACCCACATGTCCTTGCTCCCTGATTTCCCCGGCCCTTTCCTGGTGTCAGGCTGCTCTTCAGCGCCCTTGTGCTCAGTTCCCAGTTTCCTAGGTCCCCCAGCAATCCAGGAACTAGGTTTTGGGTCTGGCTTCCGCACCCACCGTGTCTTTTCCCAGAGGGTCGGGGCCAGCTCACGGGCTGCCAGCTGTCTCTCAACCAGGGCGACCACGTCATCATTGGTGGTGGGGTAATTCTGTCCAACCCAAGCACAGAAGTCCAATGGTAGACCCCTTGTATACCGGTCCATCACCAGGAGCTTCAACATCTTCTCGGTGGTGAGGGCCTCAGGGTGCAGCCACTTCCGGGTCAGATGGATCAGATCAAACAACTGCAACCGTGGTGCTTTACCCTCACTGTACCGACACTCATGGAATCTCTAGGCTCGCACAGCTACCGTCACTCCAGATCTGGCTAGGATTTCCACCTTCAACTGGGGGTAGTCTTCAGCAGCTTCCGCTGCCATATCATAATAGGCCTTCTGGGCCTCTCCTCTTAGGAAAGGGGTGAGTATGCTGGCCCACCGATCTTGGGGTCAGGCTTCCCACATGGCTGTTCTTTCAAAAGCCAGGAGGTATACTTCTATATTATCATCTGGCATCTTCTTCTTCAGGCAGTTGCTGGCCTGGATGGTCTGTGCCTTGCCTTGGCTGCAACCTCGTTCTATCAGGGCTTTCAACTGGCCTACCACCTCCTGAAGGAGGGCCCGGTCCTGGGCGGCTTGGCTCATCAGCAGGTGATTGGTCTACTGCTGCAATCGTGCAGCCTCCTGTTGGGTGGCAGCCTGGACCCGGGTACCTTCCTGCTGGGCAGCCATGGCTTGTATCAAGGCCTTTACCACATCCTCCATCTTGGAAGTGGGGTGGACTAAAATTACTCTGGTTTAAGCCCATTGTGCAATCAATCCCTCTTCTGACAGTACGTGTGGCAAACGGGCAGCTTCCCCCTAGTGGGTCTCGCACTTTTGCCTCTCATAGTGGGCCAGGGTGTCGCTGGTAACCCCGTCTTCCCAAGGAGGGGGGTAGGGACCTGGGCCCACTCGCTCCTCCAGGTACCAGCCCAGGGGTCCTATGAGTAGCAGCTAAGTGTTTATAGCACCTTACTTGCAGCTGCAGGATTTTCTCCTGGGCTATTTTCCCCCCTCTGTCTTTCTGGCTTCCTGAGCCCAGTACTTCCCTCAGAACTCCACCTCTTTCCCACACACTGCTGTATTCCGTTCTGTTCTTCTCCACAACTCCACACACCACTGTACTCCGTTCTGGTCTTCTTCACAAACTCCTCTGCTCATCACACACTTACTCCTTCAACTCCCATACTGCCTCTCAGGAGTAGAGGGTTTTTATCAGGCACCTGGGTGGGGCCTTAGATGGTGTCAGCTGACACTAATTACCCTTTGGCTAGTCTACAGGGAATAAAGCCTGGAGCATTCTAGCACTTAGATAGCGCCCTTCTAGAACTTTCTCAGTGCCCTCTGCCCTTGCTATACCACATTACACATCTAGAAATTCTTCGTAGAGGTTATCGTTTTGATCTCAGTAGAATCTTGCCAGGTGCCTACATTCAAGCCTGTTTTAAATTTAAATATAGTCTATTTCCATTAACGAAACATGTACAAGGGAGATAATTTACCATTGAAAGGAGTTTATATAGAGGAGAATCCACCATTCTGTGTTAAAAGGCAGATACAATTGGATTAGATCTGAGGAATTAGCAGAAGCAGTATCCAAAAAAAAATCACATGCTTGATACTGAAGTGATAGCAGGCCAGCTCTGATCTCAGCTTTTTCACTAATTTTCATAAAACGATCACTGGTTAGAGATATAATAGATTGCATGACTTTTATTGCCAAGCTTTGTGACTCAGAGAATTCAGCAAGTGCCACTACAATTTTCCCCAGTTCTTCCTTCCTTTTCTAAGTCTGCTCAACATTTCCTTAATATCTTTAAATCTTTCCTTTGTTGCCTTGTCCTGTTTGTTCATTTTAATTTAGAAGTATCCTATTTACTCCTCAATATTTCTGCTTCCTCTGATAAGGGGATGTGCATTGTGTATTCTTCCCTCTGATGCAAGCAATATTCAGTATAATGCTAGCATGGTGTCCCTCACTCTAACAGGAACTCCCTGAGTGACCCGGTGGGATTGAATAGAACTATTCACAGAATGAAAACAACAGGAATCCTGTAGCACTTTAAAGACTAACACATTTCTGCAGGCATAAGCTTTCGTGGGCTGCAACCCACTTTGTCAGATGCATGAAATAGAAATCTGATAGGAGGTATATATATACATCCAAGGGTAAGAAACAAAAATGGGGAGGGTAGTTGTTAACAAAATCCATTCAGTTAGAGTAGATGAGGCCTATTCACAACTATTGATTAGAAGGTGAGAATGTGTGAACAATGACAATTTCTTCTTGTAATGAGATAACCATTCCAAATCCCTATTCAGACCATTCAAAGAATGGTCATTTACACATTTCCCTCACTTTAACGACTCAGGAGTAGCCTTTTCTTTTCTTTGAATCATATACCAAGGGCATCATTCCTTCTAATTCATCTTGTTACTAGAGTACTTAGAGTTTGTTTCTAATACAAAACTTCAGGGTTTACTGACAAAAAGACATATCTGGATATTACTTTAGTCTCTGTCATTAGGTACCCAGGCTTTTCCTTCAAAAGTATCCCTGACATAGGTCTTGCAGCTGCAAAGTCCAGGTTGGTTCTGAATCATCATCAAGTGACTGTCAGTGCAAATGCTCTCAAAACCAGAGGTTTCTAAAAATAACCCACCAAATTAATATCCATGTCATTTAACTCCTCTGGTTACCTCTGTTGTATCAATTCTCAAAAACTCATTCTCATCTTGCTGTTACTCTTTTCTAAAGACTACAGGATAATGACCTCAATTCCTTATTCATTGGGTCACTCTCCATTTTCCTAGTCAGTATTACCATCATAATAGATAGAATCTTTCAACTCATTCCCATGTATCCAGTTGAGGAAAACTGGACAGTGACTTTTGCAAATCTTAGGTACACCGCCAATTACATTTTCTCTATAATTTCACAGACCTTGCCAACTACATCAGAGCTTTCATGATCCCTTACTCTTTGTGCCCAAATTAAAGTAAAAAAATAAAATAATCTATCATTTTCCTTAGATGAGGGTCTTTGGTCATAAAAAACTTTGTATTCCTTTTCTGGCCTTCCTAGGCTTCGGTGGACAAAGGAAAAGACTGCTTGCAAATGTTGCTGTTCTTAAAGTGGAGGTCATATTTTCTATATGTGTCTGATACAGTATGTGATGAGTGTACATCATTCTAACTTCCTGTAATGAGCTTGAAAGTCCTGTCTGGTATACAGCAAGTGGTCCAACAGACTATAGGGAAATCTTGCATCTCATCTTTGTGATGGTTGTGTAGAGTTCCTAAGGTTGGTTATAACCTGTTCATTTGCCTTCTCTACTTAGCCAAGTGACTGTCAATTATATGCAAAGTGTAGATTATTGTTTTTAAATTCCCAGTGTATTGCACATGTCTGCCATGATCTCAGAAGCGAAGGCTGAACTTCTGTCTCACTTTGTTCTCAAAGATAAGCACCTGTGACTGAAAATATGACTCATCAGCATAAATGCTGTTTTAAACTGTGTCATTTGGTGTGGGAATACCTTCCACGCTTCTGATAAACAAACCAATCAGCAGGTACTTAAACCATTTCCTTGTGTCTACTTTCCTTATTGTCAAAGTTACAGAACCCATTGTACCTCCAGGTAAGTAGACATACCGTAAAGCTGTTCTGTGTGTAGCTCTAATCTGTACAGAAGATAAAATAAACAATATTAGTTTTTTCCAGTCATTTTCTCTATAATCAAGTATCTGTTCTTTCTGTATATTGTCTTCTCACACTACTAGTTGGTATATTTGCAATTTTTCAGGGTGGATTTTCCAAGACATCTATTTTTGTACATTTCATTCCCTCTCAGTGAAAGGAACATCCTTCTGCATGGAATATAGATAAACTTTCATATAAAATGTCATCATAGAATTGTAATAAAAACATTTCTGCAGCAAAGCTGGAATCTTCGTCTTCTCTATGATTGCCTCCTTTAACTGTCCTGACAAGGATGAAATTCTGTTATTTCTTGAGCCCTTAAACTTCTTGCTGCTACATAGTTTATGTCCTTGTGGCAAACGGTTGGCTTCTCCCTACTGGGTCTCGCACTTTTGCCTCTTGTAGTGGGCCAGGGCGTCATCGGTTACCCCGTCTTCCCAGGGGGGGGAGTAGAGACCCAGGCCCGCCTCTCCTCCGGGTCCCAGCCCAGGGGCCCTCTGAGTAGCAGCTATGTGCTGCTGGCACCTTAGTCGCAGCTGCAAGCTTCTCCCCTGGGTTACTCTCCCCCCTCTGCCTTTCTGACTTCTTGAGCTAGTACCTTCTTCAGGACTCCACCTCTCTCCCACACACCACTGCACTCCGTTCTGTTCTCCTCCACAACTTCACACACTCCTCTGCTCACCATACACCTACTCCTTCAACTCCACACTGTCTCTCAAGAGTAGAGGGTTTTTATAGGCACCTGGGTGGGGCCTTAATTGGTGTCAGCTGACTCTAATTACCCTTTGGCTAATCTACAGGGAATAAAGCCTGGAGCATTCTAGCACTTACATATGCCCTTCTAGAACTTTCCAAGTGCCCTCTGCCCTTGCTATACAACAGTCCTCATTCCTAACCTCCAAATATAACATCCATACAAGACATCTCAGCTTTACTCGCTCTTATTTCTCTGGTCTTCAGGTATGCAATGGAATAATGGTTAGTCTGTAGGTGCTAAAACTTACATAGCATCCAGCAGAGCTTTCTCAGGGTTGGATTATTTCCTTTCCACAGCACTCATTCATGTACTAGTATTAGCTATCACTCTATTCTCATTGTTGATACAATCCAGCTTCAAGGTAGAAGAGCTTACCTTTCTGTAGGAAAGCTAAGCAAGATGCATTGTACAACCTATTTTTCTGTTCTTTATTTGCTTCATCCAGGTCAGCTACAGTCAACTGTCAATCTCTCCTTCTGAATTTATTCTGGCATAGTCATGGATATATTATCTGGAATTATTAAAGATCCCCAGAAAACTTCAGTTCTTCTAAATCTGTTGCTTCTCTTAAATCACAGGTGGTCTGCACTGATCTCCTACAGAATATCTTGACAAAAACTGATTGAGAAGCCTTAAAAGTTTTTTACAATCCTGGTTTCTCATTTTCTGTTAGTGTCAATGATTTTTCTACCCAAATTATTAATTAAAAGAGGGCTTAGGGGGTGAAAATATTTGTAACATCTTCTAAAATATTTGTAACATCAAGCTGCCAGCACCAGTCTGGGATAGCCTTGGATCTGTTCAGATAACATAAGGTCTTTACCTTCTAATGTAGTGGTGTGGAGACAAAATCTGACTTACAAAAGTAACCCTTCTGCCAGGCAGTGTGAGAAGCAACAAGGGCCAGGTTCAATATTCAGGGATCCCTCTTAACAATATAACACAGAACTGGCTTGAGCCCTCACCCAGTAAGCTTGGAAAGTTAAACACCCCTCCCGGGCACCTCTAAGAAGTAGTACCTCCCCACTCACAAGCACTGAATCTAGGTATAACTCTTTTAATAATAAATAAATACATAAAAAAGAGGAAAGGAACCTGGCATTAATTTGGGAAAACACTACAACCGTAATCAGAATACCATGAGCAAAACTCCCGCTCCAAAGAACATTGAGCAGTGTCGTTTGCCTCCATTTCTCACCTTGCGGTGTGAAAGTCCAACAAACAAATGTCCCTTTAACATGCCACTCCCCTCTCCCTCCACCACTCCTCACTCACAGCTGCAGTTCTTGGTCAGCGGAGACCTGGAGTTCAGAGGTGCATTTGCACATGGTCCCCTCCCACCCAGGGGTGGAATAAATGTCGAGCAATGCCTTCACTACTGCTGCTGCCACTACTGGCTCACAGTTGCCGCCATTCACTCGGTGTCACTGCCTCCTGCTGCAGCACCATTCACTCCACTGCACTGTCATCTGCTCTGTTGCTGATGGCCTTATGCTGTCACCTTCTGCTGCCACCTAGCAAGTCAGTCTCTTGACATTCCACCCAGCTCTCTGACGTCAGCTCTCAGTGGAGGAACCTCACTGCTTGTGCAGGCTGGGTGATCTCTTCCACAGAAATGCTGTCTTGCAGGAGATCTAAGTGCTTAAACCTGATTATCAGTGATTTCAGCTCTAAATGGTTCTTTAACAAAACAAAAGACTTGTAATGGAACCTAATCAGCTCTATCTTTGAACAGGGGAGACGGGCAGGTCATATGGTTCCTATGAATATTAGGCAGATCCCACACCATTAGACAGGAACACCTGTCCCCACTCACCTGCCCTCTCCCGCTCTCCTACGTCCCCTAAGGCTCTGGCACGTGAGCCACTTGAGTTCAGTTCAGCTGAGGATGACCCCCTCAGTCAGGACAGGCTAAGTACAGTTCTGCTGCCCTTTCCTCATACAATAAGGATAACAACATTTCCTTACCTCTTCACTCAATACTACAGTGATTTGTAACCCAACATCAGCCAAAAGTCACAGCTTTGTCTCCTGGATACCTAGGTAGACTGGGTGTGTACATGTAAATACAGCCTGACCCTGAAGCCTTTTCCCTCCAGCTCATCACTAGCTGTCAGGGGAGAGCTCATTCAAACCTTCCTTACAAAAGAAAAGGTGAATATGTGAGAAGGAAAGGTCTACTGATTATCCTGTTTAATTCACCAAGACCACATAATTCAGTTTCCGTACGTTCTTTTCTGACTATACTTAGTCTTTTTCACACTCAAAAGGTGAATGATTGGTCAACTTTTAAGAAAGCAAAAGGCTTTCTTTCTAAAAAATTCCCTATAGTTGACTGCCTTGTAAAACATCCACAGCAACACACGAGACCTTCAAATTCCTGACCATGAAAACATGATTTAAGATGCTTGTTTTCATGGGAATTCACACAATTTTCAATTTCAGTTCACACATTTTCAATGTCCTGTTGGTGCCAGGCATGTTCTCAGGTAAAAAATGTCCCAACCTAGCTATAGTTTCTGTAAAGTATTTGGAAAATGTGCAACTCCCTCTCACTCAGAGTGGTTGCTGAATTTAGGGCTAATTATGCTCTTCCAATGCCAACAGAAATGGCTAAACCAGATACAGAATGTCAGCCACTAGATCACACACCAGTGTATTTAAAGTCAGTGTCTCTGCCCTATTACCAACTGCTCATCCAAAACTGACAGTCTCTGTCACTGTTACCTCTTATTCCCTTTGAGCACTTGGAACCCTAAAGCTTGGAATAGTTACTTCAAAGAGGAAAAGATGTTCTCTACTGCTTCTTCTGCTCTATTTCCTTGATACTTTCAGCTGAGATTTTACAAGGCTTGAAAGTGTGTTTTCTTTGCATCTCATTTTCAAAGCTAATGGCAGCTGATCTTTCTATCATGTCCCCAATAATTTCCTATCCAAGTTGACAGCATCTGTGAATCTGTTTAGCTAATCCCCCATCAGAATCACATGCAAAGAAGACTTATGCAATGAAATACATCGAACGGGTATTCATCAGTATGTGACTCAAATACCATAGAATTAATGTGAAATGTTGATTTATCACAATTTACCATAGCAAGGACACATTCTGTCTTCGGTGGAAAGGTTCGAGAAACATTCTCTACAGTCCTTAGCAACTTCTCATTTATGAAGGCAATTTCTGCCACATGGCCACCAAACAATAAGTACAGATTAAGTCCTGAGGGGACCAGAAGATCATCTAGTGTGATCTCCTGTATATGGCAAGCAATAGAACTTCATCCACTTTATTCTATATTGAGTTATCCATCCAGCAAGATATTAGCAAAGTTCCTTGTCCCCTAATAGAAGTCTGTCACAAAGGCGTAAAAGTGGGCTGAATGCAGCCCACTACATCATTACAAGGTCAAGAGATCACAGTGTAAAAAATAGCAGAAGGCTGTGAAAGCCTGTAATTCATATGAACTAGATCCTCCCACCAAACCCATAGCTAGGATAAATGAGCCAACTTCAACACAGGTGTAAACAGATGGAACTCCAATGTCCTCCATGGAGCCGCACCCACTTACACCAAGCCCGAATTTGTCCTCAGTCAACTTGTTGCAGGCAAGTTCTAAGTAAGTCAGAGATGGAATCTTCCCCTCAACTCCACAGAGCTCTTATGAGGCATTTTTATGGCCACCCCTTAGGTTGTAATAGTCCTTGGCTATTGACACCCATGTCCATGCTGAGTGTTTGGCCAGTGGCTCCATCTACTCACATAACTAATAATCATATGCCACTTCTTCCTTGGTCTATCCTCATCCTATTCACCCCTTATCCTGTGTGGTGGTATGGAGACACCTCCATTCAGACAACAGGAGGTGCTGGAGATGAAGGTGGGAGGGCCATTGCCCTCCCACACATTTATTAGACAGAGGGGACTATGCTCCCCCTTTCCAGAGCCTGGACTTGTCAGGGCCACAATGGTGGGAGGGTGCAGCCCAGCCCTGCCCCACCCTCTGGCCCTTGTTTGGAGCTGGGTGGCATAATGGTAGAGCTTCTTCCCTACTGGCATGACAGAGGGGCAGCTGGACAAAATTTGAATGTGTGGCCTTGGGAACATGTGTACAGTGTCGCAACGCCACTCAAATTTGGGCCATTTTGGTTGCTCCTCCTCAACACACACACATTTTTTCAGTCCTTCTCGGCACTCTGGGATATACAGTTCCCCTTTTCCCAGTGCCCTATGCAATGAAATAGCAAAATCACCGCTGTTTTGTGTGTCCTACGGAGGCTGTGGGAAACATGTTTGTGTATAAGGCTGTATCAGATACCTAAGTATATCATGGTATCATCGAGCAGCAAGCTAAATGATCTGCAGCATGAATGAGCATTGTGCTTTGGGTTTATTCCCTCTTTTTTTGGTGTTGAATTTCTCTTTGCAAGGGATATTGGAGAAGAGATTATGCTCACAGTGTGGCCATTGCAAGGCAGCTCAAATAGAATTGTGAAGCTGATGCAAAACAAACTAATCTAGCAATGTATTGATTTTGTTATTTTTAACATTTTTCCTCAGCACACTAAACTCCAAATAGACAATTTTTCAACCTTACATCTTTTTTATTGCCCGTGATTAAAATCTGAATAAGCAGGTAGTTTGCCTCAATACTATAGATGTTAGAGTTTCCTGCTGCAGTAAGGGAAGCCCAAGGGAGCTTGATTCATTTGCTGTTAAATGTAAGTTGCTGAATATTCTTTTTCATCATCACTCCTCTGGAGAGAAGATATTGCAGCTGTCTATAGAAGGGACATGAACAGTATGGGGCACTGCTAATATGGTTAAGCACTATTCATAATGTAGTTATATCACAGGGTCCACTCACCGCTAAGGGTGCCTCCTCCTGGCCACTCTGGGGATTAGCTTCTGCCAGGTGCTGCACATTTCTCTGGTGGTCTCTCCACCTATGGCTGTCTCTCACCCTGAAGCCCCACTCATTCCAGGAACTGTAAATTCATTTTCACAACTAAAACAATCTGACTCAGAAGGGTGTCATTTGAGGCTTTTGTCTAACACACACACACACACACACACACACACACACACACACACACACACACACAAAATTCTTCATTAACGCTGTGAAGTGCAGAAGAGCTGCTTTTGCGTCCACATCAAAATCATCACTTCAATAAGCTCTGATTAGCCCCTTTAGACTCAGTTATGGCTCTGCTGAAATCAATGCCTAAAATATGGTCACTCCAGTAGGAGAAGAATCAGGCTTTTGGTCAATAATGTCAGAGGGGTCGAAGATTGAATGTGAATGGAGGCAGAACTGACTTCTCATGCCGAGGGTCTTGTCCACACTCCAATACTGTTAGCATCAGTTCCGCTCTACCACTACCAACATTCACAGGGCTGGGCTGCCTAGTAGTTCAGCTGTTACTGACATTTTAAGAACCACAAGTAACATTTTCAGAAGTGCTAAAGGCGTCTAAGTCTCAATGGCTTTTGTGACAGACTGACAATATCCTGTAATATCCTGAACAAACCTTATGAAATTAAGATAAATTTCCTTGAGGGCAGGGGTGGTGAAACACTTCTCCTGACAGAATCCATGTTAGGGTCAGGGTGAACTCTGGCAAGCTTATTAGCATGTGTGTAGATTCTTTTATTGTTTTGAATACATTTTCTCTGTAGTGCTCAAGAATAAAGTAGGTTTGCATAGGAATTGCTGTGTGGTACCTTATAATTGGAGCAATTATACCTGTTAACCAGCTCTGAAGAGAAAGCAAGCAAGGGTAACACAATGTAGGCAGGTACTGCGCAGCCTGGAAATACCTCTGTCAGAAGGGAGAGACATGCAAACCTCCACCCTGAAAGGCAACGGCTAGAGAGCCGTCAGCCAACAGTGACTGCCATTGGTGGACACTGAGGGGCAATACAGTGCAATTGCCCTGAACTGTGACACCCCTAAGTCTCACTTATTTTCAATGAGGCTTATGCTCTAGGGCTCAAAACCTCAAAGATCTTTTGAGGATCTGGGCCTCAATGCTAACTTAACTTTAGAATTGGGATCCACTCATCTGAATCACTTAGGCCTAGCTCCTCAAAAGATTTGTGTCCCTAATTCTCACTGAATGTTAAATGGAGATAGGCATGTAAATATCATTGAGGATCTAGGCCTGAAGTCTTGCAATTCGGAGTGGAGCAATGCCTAAATACTTTTTAAAAATTGGGCCTAAATCTCATTGAAAGTTAAAGGGATGTAGCCTCCTGAAGGCTAGATTTTTAAAGGTATTTATATGCCCAAAGATGCCCTTTGAAAATGTTCCCAAGTCAATTAGACCTGCTGTCAGCAGGATTGGGTAATATAATGCTTAAAAATGCTGGTGGCAGCCAATGCCTATATATATGAGGACTCCCAACTCTACTAATCTGCTTGAGCTGAACCAGTGGGGGAAAATGTACAATACTTCCCTAGCAGGAGGAAGATTTAGAGATGGCCCTCCTAAAATATATTGGTAAAGTGGGATAGAAAAGTTTGAACTGCTGCTACCAATGTTGTACCTGTTCTGTGAATGAGTAAGAAGCCAGAGTAAATCTCCAGCACTACGGGCAAGTCTTTTTTTTTTTTTAATGTTTGGTTTGTTAAAATCTTTTAAAATGCAGTGTGGCATATTTCCAGAAGTTTAAAACATTCACTTCTTCCTTCTAACGATGCTGGATTGAATTACTCAACAGAAGCCTCATCAATAGGTAATAAATGCTGTCATTCTTTCTACTTCATTGGAAGAAACAATAATTAAAAGTTCTTGCTCAAGGTTCTGATTCACACAACAAAAAGATTTATGGTCTATTAAAATACATGCACTAATGCAGTATTTCAGCTAGCTCTGCCCTCTTTTTTTAATTGCACAACCTTGGGAATTTGAGAGATTGAGAGAGAATTTAGTGCTGAAATCACTACGGGTGTAGTGTACAGACTTCACAATTAAAAGATATTTTATTATACTGTGTTTATAAGGTGGGCTATTTACAGCAAATAATTTATAAGCAAATTTAGCATATTCTTTCTCTTTGTGAATTGTCCACAAACAGGATATTTGACATTTGCAGATTTGCCCTTTATTAGGAAGTGTTCAGTAAACCCTTTGGACCAGCTTGTGCCATTTTGGAATAGCCCCATACTGGGACTGCTATAGAGCTACACTATCTCACAAAGCTAGACAATCTCCTGGAGTGCATAGGAGGAGTGTGAATACCTACCACCAATAGGGAGGCTGTCACTTGCTCACTGCTCTGTGGTTGGCTAGCTTTACAGGTTGATGTAGAGCAGGGGAGGGACCAGTGGCCTCCTTCCTTCGTGTTTCTCTCTAGCTCCTCCTTGGGAAGTAATTTGTGCCCCAAGGAAATTAGGAGGGGGCAGTCCCAAAATTCTCCAAGGTCAAGAACAGTTACAAGCAGAAGGGTTTTGATGGGGTCCTGTACAAAAGCTGAGGATTCCACAGCCATGCTCCATGTCTCCCACGCCATATCTTCCTCTTCTCTATGCATGATAGCTGAGGGTATGATTGACACAATAATTAGCTGCATTCAGCAAATCTACATATATTACCTGAATGTGTAAATGTATGTGGTTTATAATTAAAATATAGACAAAATTCTCTTCTCTCCTACTCAGCATGGGTCTCTATTATGTATTCTGCCCTACTTTAGCATGCAGAACCACGGTTGCCATGACTGGGAGTTCCATCCCATGAATGAGTGCAGGGAGGGCAACAGAGAAACAAAGGGTAAATGGCCTGATTTTCAGACATGCTGAGCATCTGCACCTCCCACTGAGGTCAATGGGAGCAGTGATTTTTTTTTAGCATCTTTGAACTTTAGGCCATTTATTAATGTGGGATTTAGAAACTTAATTATAGACACCCATGTCTGAAAACGTTGGCCAATTCATAATTGCATAAATTACTTACTGTATTTAACTATCTTTTGCGCTAAAGTTTTAAGGGTGATTCACGTTTTTCAGATTTATGACATTTGGAAAGAAGCTTCTTAACCTTAAATAGATGATCAGAGACTATAGTTTTTACCTTTACAGAGTGCCTTTCAGTGTCAAGCCTATTCAGAACCCTTTACAGGACAAAGACCTAGAAGCTGATAGTATAGCCAAATACAGCATCTACTATGCCCTTAGTAATAATAGTTCAGCCTTAGACATAAGGAGAATCTAAAGTATTTCTGATTTTCAGCAGGAGCAAACACTGCTTAAAATGTAAGCATCATCTTTCACTCATTTCCAAATTAGCTGAAGAATCTTTCACTCCCACAGCAACAACCACGAAGGGTCACTTTAACAGTCACAGAACAGAAGAACATAGCACTGCCCAGTAGCCTTAAGAATGGGTATATGCTGAAGTCCTAGACCTTGTAACTCAGGGTTTATTTGGATGGTGGAGTAACGTGCTGTACAGGGGTATGGTTTCTAAAGCCCACTGACGCATTGCATGTTAATTGGTCCATGTAGACACTGCTGGTGCACACTAAAGATTCCCTTGTAGGCGCTAACATAGTACAGTTTCAAACAGCACTCCATTCCAGCACACCAGCTGAGTCTACACAGACCAATTAAAGTGAAACATGTCTGTGTGCTTTAGAAATCACACAGTGCCATAAAGCACATTATGCCACCATGTAGACAAGCCCTCAAATGGGACAGTGGTGCTCACTGAACCATACTGGATTCAGCCAATGGTTCTATGTGATTGCCACTCTTTTAAAGTAATTTACACATCTGCAGTTGCTTTCTGATATTTAATTTGCCTTGGAATCTGCAAATCTGTTAAATCAGAGACAAAGAGTTACATTTGAATCTGCACTTCATTTACGGGCGAACAGTGTTCATATTAATGCAAAATTACACCAAATGATACGTGGGTTTTTGCTCTGGTTTTTTCCCTATTGCGGAATGCTTTTTAGGGAATGGGCAAGCATCCATCTTTTCAGAGCAAAGTCACCCCAATCCATTATACCTGCTGCCTGACTGATCTGTGGGTTTACTTTCTCTAAACAATACAGAAGAGCATTTAAAAAAAAATCATCCCCTAGACTTCAGTACTTTCACAGGATTAGCATAGGGATAAAAATGATAATGCAGAAATGTGATGGGTATTTCTATCTAGTGAGAGCTTTGGGGTGCTTCAACACTTTTGAAAATCAGGCTACTTATTTAAGTCCCAGTCATGCAAACTTTCCTATGTGTTTAACTTTAAGCATGGGAGCAGTTCCATTGAAATTAGTGAAAATATTCATTTGCTTAATGAATGAACCACATAATGTTTGCATGACTAAGAGCCTCAGATGCTGAAATATGGACTTAAGAGGCTAAATTTAGGCACTCAGTTTAGAAAATCTTGGAAACATTATAATGCCTTCCAGTTGTAAATAGTGAGATATATCAGATAGTTGTTACAATCTTCATTATTTACCCCTTCTTGATTTTTACAGTAAGACATCCTTGTGTAATCTAATTTCCTGTCTAGGGGAAAAGGTATTTACTGCATTCTCACCCACAACTATGGTTAATACTTTATATATTCTTCCTAACAAGGAAGAGTTGATCTGCTCAATTGTCTTCTGACGTACGTAACATACCAAAGCATAGTTTTGTTTTTTAATTAAATTCAGCATTTGAAATTCTCGCACAGTTGGAGTGGTTTTCCCCATCTTATTTCTATGCAGTACATATCTTGAATATTTAAAAGAGCAGCTAAGTTTTTTTAGCTTACACTGTAAAGTTATTTGTTTCATTTGTCTGTGTGTTTGTGGGGGGAGGGGAGAAATCACTAAAAATTAAAAATATAAATAGGAAAGCACTAATAAACATCAGGACTGATAGAAACCTGATATATAAAACTTGTTTGTACTGCTTGCTAAATTCAAGGCTTAGTTCCTATAAGCACAATAATATTTGAAAAGATTTTAGCTCTCTGCAAGTTCTTTCATAGGGGAAGGGGGGAAAAAAGATTATCATAATAGTATCATTTTACTCAAAATCTAACAATAACCTAGAACACATAAAGCAGAACAGCAACATCTTATATCCTGGGATATATGAAGAGCACTGGCAATTCTTCTCTTAGTGATGACTTGCACTGCTTCCTATTTAGATACTTTTCACTGGAGCTCAAAGGCATATACAGTTTGCCACTTACTGAAAAATTAAACTGGATGAAATCCAGAATCAATTTTGTTTCTAAATGTAAAAGTGCAATAGAATAGATAGTGTGATAAAGACCTTCAAACATGAGTTAATTGTTTTAGTAGGTCCTTGATGTAAAGGGACACCTTGCTAAAATACCCTTAGTAATATTCTTTGTAGTCAGCGCTACTGTTTATTCCTCAGAAATAGCACAGAGCAAAATCTTTTTTGCTATTGTCTTTAACTATTAAAATAGAGAAAAGAACAGGAATTGAATTAAAAAAAAACCTAATTTAGTAATAAAATCTTCTAGCTCTTTATCCATATAGAGTATTTAAATGGCTTTCATCACCATTGTATCTAAATAACCTTCTTTTTTCTTATTCATTGTAAAGAAGCACAGTTCCTATCTTTTTATAGTAAAAACAAAATAATGTAGAAGGGAAGGTCCTTTTTTTGGATCAGTAATTGGTTAAAAGATAGAAAATAAAGGCTAGGAATAAATTATCAGTTTTCAGACTGTAGACAGATAAATAGTGTCCCCCAGGAGTCTGTACTGGGACCAGTACTGTTCAACATATTCATAAATTATCTGGAAAAATGGGTACACAGTGAGATGACAAAATTTGCAGATGATAAAATACGACTCAAGATAGTTAAGTCCAAAGCAGATTGTGAAGAGTTACAAAGGGATCCCACAAAATTGGGTGACTGAGCAACAAAATGGTAAATAAAATTCATTCTTGGTAAATGCAAAATAATGCACACAAACAAAACAAACAAACACAAACCCAATTATAGGTATAAAATGATGGGTCTAAACTAGTTTTTACCATTCAAGAAAGAGGTCTTGGAGTCATTGTGGCTAGTTCTCTGAAAACATCACTCAATGTGCAACAGCAGTCAAAAATCTAACAGAATATTGGAAATTGTTAGGAAAATGACAGATAATAAAACAGAAAAGATCATATTGCCTCCTTATGAATCCATGATATGCTGACATCTTGAATACTGCAGATCTGGTTGCCTTATCTAAAAAGAGATACATAGGAACCGGGAAAGGAACAGAAAAGGACAAGAAAAATTATCTGGAGTATGGAACAGCTTCCATGTGAAGAGAGGTGAATAAGACTGGGACTTTTCAGCTTGGAAAAGAGATGACCAAGGGGGATATGATAAAATCCTATAAAACCATGACCAGTGCAGAAAGTAAAGAAGGAAGTGTTATTTACTCCTCATAACACAAGAACTACAGGTCACTAAATGAAATGAATAGGCAGCAGTTTTAAAATGAAGAAAAGAGCGTATTTCTTCACATAATGCACAGTCACACTGTGGAACTCTTTGCAAGACAACGTTGTGAAGGCCAAGACTATAAGAGGGTTCAAAAAACAACTAGATACATTCATGGAGGATAGGTCCATTAATGGCTATTAGCCAGAATGGCCATGGATGCAAAACCATGTTCTGAAGTGTCCCTAGTCTCTGTTTGCCAGAAACTAGACTGGGCGACAGGGGATGGATCACTTATACTCAGAGACTCTAAGGTCAGAGGTGACCAATATGATCATCTAGTCTGACCTCCTGCACAATGCAAGCCAAAGAACCTCACCCACCCACTCCTGTAATAAACCACTAACCTATGACTGAGTTATTAAAGTCCTCGAATCATGGTTTAAAGACTTGATGATTACCTGTGATGTTCATTCCCTCTCAAGCACCTGGTATTGACCACTGTCGGAAGACAGCATATTGGGCTAGATGGACCATTAGTCTGACCCCGCATGCTCATTCTTATGACACAAAAATTAAAAGTATATAGAAGAAAATGGCAACAACTCACAGAGGACTGGACCTCATCTTGATGGTCCACATTCTTAATGGTTTTATTATAAGATAATATTTCAAATGAACAATACAAGGTTTAAAACACAAGAGCAACAGACATCCGGGGGGAGGTACGGGGTATTGGTGGTTACAGAGTTATTGGGGTTCGGGAAGTAAAACAAGATCATAACCATGGTCTCCCGGATCGGGTAAAAGTGGGGGATTACAGTGCACAAAGCATAACAGTGATGAGGAAACATTACATGTTACAACAGTTGCGTGGGGTGTGGAAAAGGGGAAGCACATAAGTCCGTAACAACGTAGCGTCCCCCATTGAGTCCGTGGGGTGGTGGGAGTGTGTTGTGAGTTTATAAGTTCTGAGCTGCAGCGCTCACTCCTCGTGGTACTGCCTGTGATATAAAACTAGTTGTTAGCCTAATGGCTAAGTTCCAGATTTTGCTAATAGCTTAATCCTCCAGAATTCCCATTGAAATCCACTTCCAAAATTGAAATTTAAATCAGCGGGACTACTTGGAGAGAATGGAACTCCTCATCACGAATGGCAGAATCTGACTGTGCTGATACAAGATCTCCTGTTACAAATTCAGACTTGGTAGAAAACCCACACTGTCTTTCAGTGCACACTCTCAGGCACAATGGCTCCTAAACAAATATACCAGCCTTCTATCGGCTGAGAGCTATTATTCTGAAGGTCATCATTTATTAATATAAAGACCCTAAAAGTATTACTCCATGGATTGACTTTACAGACTCAAACAGCTGATTGTTTACAGCTGATGGTTTGATGCTGTGATGTAATTTCCATAACTGTTATATTCCAGTGGAAGAATATGCAGCATCACTCAGCACTTTCTGACACTTCAAAGACTTTTCCTGCATGTTGGTTCCCATTCCTAAGGCAATACTTCCAACATCAGCCAAATTCTGAGTATAACAATTATCAAAATACACAACTCACTCACAGTCTCTGCCTCCAAGCACTTTTCCCTTCTAGCTACCTATATTTATAAAGCCAGTACATCGCCTCTATAGAATTCAGGGAGGGACCATGTATTCTCCTTTAGTGGAAATGCTGTACAAAAGGAAAATTGTTGCTAAAATAAATCTGTGTCATTGAGGGTAGAGAGATAGTGTTATATCTTTTTCAAATTTATAGGTCACATGAAAGATGCAAGGGCATGACCTTACAACACATGGAAACAGGATCCCTAAGGAAATCCTCCCAACCCTGTAGAATGTCGGTGCATGTCAACCTATGTTTTTCTTTGGCAATCTTCCCCCCAGCATCTAAGCAGATGCATGAACCCTGCTGCCAATAGCTTCCACTCACTATCGCTGGGCTCTGCGTCCCCCTGCAATGGGGTGAAAAGACATCTTGCAATAAAAAGCACTACATTATATAGCAATTTATCATGTAAGAAATGAGGCCGTTTTACAGGAGCATACTGGAAAGACGAGCTGCTCATCAGCTGCACACCTTTCTGTTTATCCGCATTTCTGAAAGTGGCTCATGTTTTTTCAACACGATGCATTCTCATGGAAGATCTTTGGTGGCTTTGTTTTATGGGTGGGGGACAGCCTTATAGCACCCATTTTAGTGAAATTGATGCTCAGTTGTTCTCCTTCACACCTTGCATCAGAAGGAAGCTCACAAGACTAAACCTTTATTTTCAAATGTGGCATAAAATACAAATAATGTATCTGAAAATAACTCACATGAAGAGGCTACTAACATAGGGGGGCAAGGATGCTCCCAAAGCAGATTATATTTTAATTTGTGGTGGATCTTACTGAGGCAGTGAAATTTTATGCATAGAATGAATTGTGAATGTTTTTCCATGCTGCTTGGGTAATCCATTTCAAATCTGGGCAACAGGCCAAAGTCTGCAGAGGACCAGAGTCTAATGCCCTTGGCAAGAGCCATTCATCTTTCCTCACACAAATAAGCCCTGTATCCCTTAGGAAGAAGAATCAAGAAACCGGGGAACAATTGGACTAACAAAGTTAGCAATCAGCAAACATGAAAGGCAATTTATGGATATGTCTGCATCACAGCTGGGAAGTGAGAATCCCCACACATGACTTCTGCTCAAACTAGCACACTGAAAGTAGCAGTGCGGCCACAATGGAAGGGTGATGGCTCGCACGACCCACCCACATACAGTCCTGCCCAACCCCCTGGGTATGCATTGGGGTGGCTAATCCAAACTGTTGCCCTTGCCAGGAAGGCCACATTGCTATTTTAGCACACTAGCTCAGGCAGAGCTAGCATGTGTATTTCTATCCATGCTGTGACTCATCTCCCAGCTGCTGTGCAGACATACCCTACACATGGAGAAAAATTCTGGAAGCTGATGATCTTGAATTCCTTGCTGTCTGTATCCATTAATTTTGGTTGGAAAATTAACAATTAAGGGTGAGATTTTGAAAGGAATCTAAGGAAGCCAGGTACCCAATCCCACAGAATTTCCCCTTTTTAAACTCCCAACCTTAACTGGAAGGTGTGAAAACTCAGAAGAGGATGGGAGAAGAAGGAAGATGAGATACCATATTTTGCTTATCATTGCGTGTTCTTTTAGGCTCAGCTGGTTTGTCCATCTCTTTTGTATTCACTACAAATGAATGTGTAAATAAATAAATAAATGTGCCCTTCATTTTAATCTTTTAAAGTTGTTTACAGCTTAAAAAAAACCCAGAAAAAAACCCAAAAACTTCTTTTTGTGCGGTTCCTTTCTTTCCTTGAATAATACATGTGTAGCCTGAGGTATCTTAAGAATATAGTTCATGTCTCATTATATTTTCCTGAAAAAGTCTTTATTAAATAATCAGAGCTGGATTGTCCTTTGTCTCCTTTATCTGAAGAAATCTGTGTAAATTTCACCCTTTGGACTGATAACATTGCTACAATGCTGAATGAAACAAATGCTCTTGCAAAGATTATTTATAACTGTAAAAAGGCATAAATGTTATGCTCCAGGGATTTTATGGCCTTCATATTCTGTGATCCCTACAGTTTGTAGAAACAGTGTGTTTCAAAATAATGGCTAACTTGCCAGCTGTGGGATAAGTTGTTCTGCCTCCTCTGCCCCCACCACCTCCAAGGAAGTGGTTCCCAAATGCCTCTTCTTATGTGTTACAGTGCAGCTCCATTGGTTTTTCACATTTAATTTTATTTGGCTTTTAAGTTACGTTAAATGTTCTGGATAGTGTCTTCATTTGCTTGATAATGGCAATTGGCATAAATTTTGAGAAAACCACAGCACTGGTCCACATAATCTTTTTCACTAAATCAAGAGAATAACTTTGCCTCTATGGTGTCCTTTAATTCATTTGCTATTAAATTTTAGTGGGCGTTGTAATTATGACTTGCCTCTAAAATTCCATTTAAGGGTTTTATTTTGTTTTGGTTTTTTGGGTCTTTTTGTAATTATCTTTTGGGTATTTAGGTATCTGATTCTGAGGGAGTTAGATCCCTAAATAACTTTGAGGATCTGGCTCACATTGAAAAATACTTTGCTCTATGAAGTCAATAGGACTGTCTGTGGAGTAGGATTCTACTCACTGTGAGTAGAGGTGGCACAATCTGACTCTAGATTTAAAAAAGAAAAGAAAATACAGATAACGGATGACAATCAAACAAATGAAATATATCATTCCCAGATTAATATACGGCATAGTCACGTAACATGATTCAGAAGCTGAAATGTAATTCTTCCGAAAGAAATTGTATGTGGATATCTGGGTTGTGCAGTATGAAATCTACATCTGTGGCTTGGTTTACACTTATCTTGGTGATTTGGCAGCAGTCAACGGGAGTTACGCAAAGTACGCAAAGACCTTGTGTAACTCCCATCGACATCTGTGCTTCTCTTCTGTGCGCTGTCTTCACTGCACTCTGCTGAGGGGGACCGGATTCCCTTTGTTGCAGCGCCCCGCCACTTGCAGTGGTGGTTTAACAACGTTGATTTCCTGATCGACTGAGTGGGTCTTCACTGACCACTCAGTCGATCCAGAAAAGTCGATCTGATAGCAGCAACTTTGCCCCTGTAAGTGTAGACATTGCCTGTAACACTTCTGCCAGTTTGTTGACAGCAAAAAGGGTTGGGTTCAATTTTACAAGGGTTCCTTCTGAAAACTTAAACAACAGTTAGCTGACATTTCAGCTCCCACTAAGAAATCTGTGACATTTCCCCCAGAACCCTGGGCACCTTTTATAAATAATGTTTCCCTACTTGCAAGCAGTGAGTCCAGGGTTTAAACAAAGAGAACTTTGTGATGGGGAAGAAAGGGGTAACAACAAAATAAACCTGAAAAAGCCAGCAATTAATACACTAACAATATCTATAAGATAAGACTCCCACACCACCAATTCAATTAACAATAGTTTCAATCTCAGCACTTCTCTTGCACTCATGAGTGGCTAATGCACTGAAGCTATTTCCCTCCTCCCCAGCTTGCACACTCATGATTTGTTGTCCAGGGCTGGTAGAGTCCAAGAAATCTGGCAGGTCAGTCTCCCGCCCCTAAGGGACATGATACCTGAGCTGTTTGGAGCCTCTACCACCTGACCAATTGATGTGATCTTAGCTTTGATTGCTGGATAGGGAGGCCCACACCAGAATCCCTCAGGTAAGCTGTTGCTCCCTGCAGCTTCAGCCCAGACCACCTCAGCACTCAGGTCCATCTCCACCTGAAAGGTACATCAGCCATCCCCTACCTCTTTACCACTTCAGCTCATCTCTGTCCACTGCCTGGATGCCACTTCAGATCAATCCACCACCTTGTAGCCACTTCAAAGCTATCTCCTGTATAATAGCTGACTCAATGTTGAGTCTTCAGTCAGGAATGGGTGGTATATAGAAGCCTTAACAGTGTCCTTACCCGCAGCAAGGAACTCCAAGCAGAAGATAGAAACCTCTTCCTCCTCACTCTCCTTTTAGCCCTGTCCAGGCATCTGTCCAGTCAGGTGCCTGACTTTGAGGGTGATCCCTCACTCCAGGTACTTTTGGTGCAGTTTTTTTGTCCTTTCATTTCCCAAGATAGATAATAGAATTTTATCATCCTCAAACTCAAAACTTGACTGTTTGTACCCCAAATGCCCCACATAGCAGAAATGCAAATGAGGCCTGGCTTATTTAGTCCTTTCGTTTTGCTCACCAACAGATGCTGACAAAGCTCCAGTAACACCCCAGGCCCAACCCTATTCTCAGTTCTCAGGCAGCTCTGAGCTGCTCTTCTCTTTATTCACCAACAGGTGTCAATAGTGAGCTCTCTACTCTTTAAGACTTCACACCATAGGGTTTACATCTAATTTAAAAAAAGATTTGAAATATCTCTCTTTTCTTTAGTAGGGAAAAGAGCATACAATTTTATATGATTTACTGTAGATTATTTTTAGTTTGTTTCACATGTTCTTCTGTTTTGATATGTTGTATGCATAGTCTTTATTTTCCTCTCTCGCTCTTTTTTTCATATAAAAAAGTAGTCCTTCATCTGCCCTTTATTTGCTACCTTCATGTCTCCACCTTATATTTTTCATCAAAGACTTTTGAGGGTTTAAAATATTGCTGAACTTCTGTTTGTGACCATTAAAATTAGAAGAAAAACCGTGCTAAGTATTTTATTTTATTTTATACTTTTAGGTGTACCCCACTGAGTGGCCAGTAAAACCTATTCTAAGTTTTGTAATGTTAGAAGTTGTCCTAGCTTAGATCAGTTATTGAGCAGAACAGTTGAGGAACTTCATAATGCATTACTATCACCACCACACAACTGGTTTATGGAAGATACACACCACATTCTTCCTTTCAGCTTCCTTTTTCCATATGCAGCATCTTTTTAGCTCTCTTTCCATCTCTATCCCTCTTTCACTGTGTGTAATTGAGGTTATTAATAATAATTGATTTTCCATACCTTAAGCATGTGTCTGTCCGACTTGCGGCTTTTGGGCCAAAATGTTTGTCTAACTTAATCCCTACTGTCGCATAATCTTTCATCACTCATTACCACCTCACCTGATTTACACTGCCTACCCAAACTAAACTTGGCCCCTATTATCACCAAAATATATGCCTAGGTCCAAATAATAAGTTAGGAAAAGATAATAGAATAGATGCAACTGATATATTTTCAGTATCTCCTAAGAATTTCTGATTTTCACCTTTGTAGATATTTTAGCATATTTTAGGGGGATGTAATGATGTCTGGGTGGGCAGGGTAAGTCAGGTAGGTGGTAGCTATTCTTATACATCTTGGCCTCTCTCACTAGGGCCAAATTCTCATCCCATTTATACTAATTAAGCATCAGATGCTTAATTTACATGTATTTTCAATATCACTAGAAAAGTTCTGTTGTGATTTGAACTTCTAAAAGTTTACATAAAAAATATAATGCCGTCAACTTAAATATCACCGAGCACGTTCATTGTCATTGTTAAACTTCTGTTCCATAAACCTTCTTTGAAATGAACTTTTAAAATCAGAATGAAAGTCAGAGTTTGATACAAGTATATATTACTGTTACTATTTAATTCCTTTCTGCGTATTTCTCTTTTATACATCCATAAAAAGTGTCCTGTTTATATTACTCTAGGCATAGTTTTTTAAAATGTCTTGGTTGTTGTTGGCAAGGGAACATCATAATGCTGATAATGATGGGATAATAACTTTGATTTTGAACCTCTATTACTTAAAGTTTTGCAGCATTCCCAGAACAGGATGCACACCGGGGCTTGTTAGCACTGTAATTGCAAACCTTACCTTGAAGGCATTTTGTATGCCCACCATCCGAACAGACAACCCAGGGAATTAAAGTCTGAAGAGGATGTACTATTAGTTCTTTTGATTAATCTCAGAGTGTCTGTATTACACAATGATCTTAAAGGCTCCCGGTATGAGCTGTTAGAAGGACTTTCCTAGAAGCCAGTTCATTTTCATTCCTGGTTTATAATTGAAATTTACCCATTCATAATAAATGAGCATGCAACCTTATTACAATGGATTCTAATTTTACATGGCTTTGTAAATGGATGGGTTAGTAGATATCTGCTAGTTCTTTAACCCAAGTAACATAGCAAATATACTAACAAGTAACAATGCACACTCACACAAATAAATAAATTCATGTCAGCTTTGACTACTGAGTGAGTTTCATATGATCCAGGCCTTCTCTTTTGCTGTAGCATTCTATAATGACTGTTAGCTCAGCACCAACTGCACTTGTAACGTCTCCCTCTGCAAGGTATCATTAACAGTTTCATATACATACATCAAATCTTCTTTTTCATCCTGTTTTACTGCACTTACACATGTTAAGGAAAGGATGAAAAAGCATGCCTAGTTGCCTGGCGACTCTACGTTAGTTGTCTATTCTTTATAACATATTCTTTATGGCAGGGATTGTTCATTTGGATTTTCCTTGCTGATCATTTGAAGACATTTCTGTCAACCCATCACATTTAGTCTGCTGCACTTTGCTGAACGTGTTATCTATTTTTAGCTACCAGCACAGCCTGTAACGTACACCACCCGGTGCTGAGATCCCATCACTGCTCACTGGCTAAATACAGGTGGGCTAGTTCAGGACTTTGATGAGAGATCTAGAAGAATCCCCAAGCTGTTGAAAACATGGCCTTGGCAATGCAGCACGTGGCACTCTTCCCTCTGAGTCAGTAGTTAATTGTTTTCATGAGCGGAGAACAACTTGTTGATAAAATATGCAGCTTCCTGTCACCCCCCAAATTCAGCGAAATACATGTATTACTGTAACCTCTCCTATATAATATTAAAAGCCCACTCTATACAGAGACAAAGGTGTGATTACATTATGTATTCAGTTCAAGGCACTCAAGCTAAGGAATATTGACATATGGTGCAGTGGTCACCCTTAAAAATTGTGCAATAACTTTGATAAATGGAGAGAATTAGCTCACTACTTGTAGTAAGCATAGGAAACACCTAGGCAATATTACAGCTACTAAAGCAATATTATCCATTTATATAAGGCAAAATGACTTAAAAATGACATTTTTAAGGGTGTTATTAAAAAAAAACCAATAATTCTGTTTTGGCTTTTAAACCACATGCCACACAAATAAAATATGTTGACTCATTGAGGATCTTGGTTCTGAGACAGCACGAACAGCAATGGCCATTGCTAAAGCTTTTAAAGGGGTCCATCGTACACTTCCCCAATGGCTAGGCAATGCCGGGTTTTGTAAAAGAAGAATGCAGAGGCACACTGATGCAGTCAAAATGCCTCCGGAGCACACACTACAGTGGCTATCACTGCACTCTTTAGCATGGTTCATCACTCATTTTCCCATTGGTACCTCAGCTTTGCTGGTTAGTGTAAAATACACCACAGTTGAGTGCCTGAATTTCTGCCCTCACAAAATGCTATTATGGAGGCTTGAGACACAACTCTATAATTAAGGAGGCACCTAATCTTCCAATCTAAATCCTAGATTTCTACCTCCTCTAATTTAGGTTGGAAATTACTGATTGGTTTGCATACTGGACTGAGAAGGTAGGAAATGGAGAGGGGACCAAGCGGAGGGAGGAAGCAAGGGACAGGAGGTGTGGAGTGGAGCAGTGAACTGATGAGAGGAATGAGTTACATGTACAAAGAGATTGGACAGCCTGAGATTATTTTGGAAGAAAAAGGTAAGAATAAAAGATTTGATTGAGGTGTTCTCAATTACAAGGTATTTAATGAATACTCATCACTCTTTCCTTTTTACCTGTGGTATAACTAAACAGTCAATTACATCAAGGGCAGTAAATTTAGAACAAATGAAAGGACACAGTGCTTTTTTACCCAGTGCCTATCAACCTGTGGAATTCTCAGTCACTGCAGGTAACCTAGACAAATACTGTGGCTGGATAATTTTATGACCAACAATAAATCTGCAGCTATGTAAACTTATAATGTGAAGGAAATCAAAGAGACACCAGCCAGATCGTGGCCCCAAATCTCGAATGTCTGCATGGCATTTGGGATCCAGCATCAGCTCAAAATGTCACAACATTTATCACATTTTGAATTCAGAGTTTGACTTTGTGCAAACTACGAGTACATAATGCATGCAGGGCTTTAAATATTATTAAGTCTCACATTCAGGATTTAATGAACACATGGACATAGGATAGACAAACAGACTGTCTTCTTCTTGACAATTGGAGTACAAATTATTCCACTCGCATGCCTTTGAATATATTGCCTTATTTTTCTGACTGTATGATCAATATGCCACTAAACTTAACTCTGGGTTTTTTTAACTTTCAATTTTGCTCATAATAACTCTACTGGAAAAGAAAAAAAAGCCACAAAATTCTCTCTGACATTCTATGAAATGTATCCTATCCTTTCTGCCCAATGCCAAGGTTCATAACTGCATTTGTGTGGCAATAACTGGACAGAATAAGAAAGCCAGAAACTTTATCCCACCTTGCTTGGCTATGCAGAGGCCACTTACACTTACAAAACGCTAATGCTGAGGGTGATGCAAGAACCTACATAGAATAAAATAGAATAGAATAGAATAGAATAGGAGGGTTCAGACAACTTCAGCTATCCAAAAACCATGACTTAGACCCACAAGAATTCATGACATTGGCCTAAAAATAATTTGATTATTTTTCAAAGTAATAATTTTAAAATCTTTTTATTTGCGTCCTTTCTGACTAGTCTTTAGGAGTCCGCTTTTCCACCTTTTCCTCCACAAGCACATGAAATAGATATTTATTTTATTTTTCTACTTTTAAAGAAATTTGAGACTTTCACATGATCCCATCACTCCAGGAGCTGGGGCTATAAGGAAAACACCGAACATTGCACATCTCATGATAAAATTTTAAAGCCTGGCAATAGTGTTGCTTATTCATGCTCTTCTCAGAAAGGTGAGGAAGAGAAGTGGGGGCCATTACCCTATAACTACCCTCTTCATTCAACTTCCGATGAGAGCTGGCATATTCCCTCTGCCTCTCCCTCGACCCTCTCCTTTTGTTGAGCACAAGAAACAACTCCAGGAGAGACCGTGCACTGTTCCACACAATATATTGAGTGCTCCTCCTAAAACAGTGTGCCTCCACATCCACTCCTCCACAGGGGTTTAAAAGATCTAAACCTAATAATCTTAAGTCAGTTGAGTTGAAACAGCTTGCTGGATCACTCATTTTCCAGCAATGACCTGTTTGATCGTTTCTGTGTGTGTCATGTCTAGTCATAACATAGAGCGATTAGTGGGAACGGATCCTCAGATGGTGTAAATCAACATAGCTCTAGCTCACTAGTGTTAAAAATAGACTGGTATTTTCTTCAGAATACCCGTGGACAAAGTGAAAATGTACATATTTTGACTATTTTAAAATCCTTACTCTACTAAACTACCATTATTTTCTCCCTAAAAATACATATCTACAAGTAATCCGCTTAATATGCAAGAAGAATCTGAAAACTATAAACCCGGTAAAAATATATAATCTGATATCCCTTTAGAAAATTTTATAACAGAAAATCAATAATTCAAAATGTAGTATCATGTATTCCAAACTCTGAGAAAACCGATAAGAGGTAATTCACGAGGTGAAACACCCAGGAAACTCAAATAATAATGACGCTAATATTCTAATCACTATTCTAATCTCATTCCACATATTCAGTTCTAAAATCTCAGTGTTGGAGATTCAGTGGCCAACCATTCAAAAAAGAGGTTTCAAAGGGTCTAGTTCTTAATTCACAAAGAGATTCATTCAAGAAGAAAACACAAGACACCTCCACCAAATCTAAATTTGCTGTATGATTTTTGTAGAGATGACTATGGATAGGGCTCACATGTCCAGGTTTCTGACAAATATGAGGTCATATAGAGCCCTTGATCTTTAAGCAGAAATTTCAACAGGGAATTCTGCTTAAAACTGGATGGCACAATATAGTTCATAGAGCCCAATCTTTCAGTCCTTATTCAAAATGCCTATTGTTGTTATTAGTATTTCTATAGCACCAGCTGTGTTCTAGACAGATAAGATGACAAATGGACCTAATATGGATCTCATTAACATCAGTTTTATATTGGTATAATTCCAGTGAAGTTACTCTTCATTTGCACTTGTATCTGTATGTTTCAGAAAACTCTCTGTGTATCAGTGCCTCTTCGTCCGAGTTCTCTTTTCTTTCGGGATGTTTGTGTGAAATTACCTGCACAACATTAATCTTTACAGAAACAAGTTTTATTCAGAATGGAATTAAGAGAAAATAATCAATTTGCTTAACAGATCTCGCTTCACACTTCTCATAAGCTATCCTGGACATGGCATTTTTATCTTAGTTATGGAAAAAAACAAAGAAAAGAAAAAAGAAAAAGTGAATAGCTTCTATCTCATGAAAGCTGCCTGCTCTGTTAGGCCACTCTGGTCAGCCTATCAGCATCTCACTGTCCAGTTACCAATAACCCTTCTTCAGCTTCCCCATATAGTTTGTGAAGAGTTACAACAGGAGTTGGTAGAACAGCTTCTAAGAGATGGTCCTTGAGGAAGAGAAAACCCTTAATGATTATTAATAGCTGCCTTTCCAAAACTTAACAACCTAGCTCTGACACTACCTTTCATTAACATTTTTGACTGTGTACACACAATTCTCACAAAGCCTCTTGGTAAACCCGACAAGCAGATTTATTTTTAAAATGTTGCCATGAATATGAATTGGAAGAGAAGAGCAGACTTTCTGTCACAGGTGGGCAAACACACAAAATTAAAGACCCATACCTGGGTAAGTATATTGAATTTATTCTAGTAATAGGCGCAATCCTTGAGTCCTACCTACAATTGGAATTCTGCCTGATAAAGGTCAGGAAGATAGGGCTTACTTTCATAATAATAATTTAAAAAAAAATCAATAAATCTCTGTAGGATTGTGGTCTTACTGGGGCAACTTGTCATAAAGGCAAATTCCAAAGGGACACAGCCTTTTTGCAGATTGAGTGCCGCCTAAATCAATCTCTCTCGAGGTCCATAAGATGGTCTGGCTGGTTGTTCAGCCTATGTCTGTCTGAGAGATTTTATCGCACCACTAAAGCTTGTGGTAACCACATGATCATCAACTGCATAGTGACATTCCTTGGCACAGCACTTCGTAGTTCATTGGTCTTACATCCTAATATCATGTGTGCACCAAGAAAGTTACCAAAATCAAACTAGTGCTGATGGAGCTGGTTGCTGGGTTCAGCTACAAACTTCTCATTGTTGATCTTATCCTGCCACATAATATTGAGAAGCTGATGAAGACAACGAGAATTGAAAAAGTCAGTATGCAACTCTTCAGCCTTCCATAATACCCACGTCTCACTGTGAGACAATGGAATTGTTATAATTGTGGTTCTGTAGATCTACATATTTCCTAGCAAGCTTCATGTCACATCATCTTCACAGAGACCACTGAAGGGCCCAGAACATGACAGCGTATGCTGCTAAACAAGCATCCACACTTTTTGAACATCCTCTCAAGCACTGTCTATAATGCTTTCCAAGTATCTGACAGTTGACATCTGCTTGATGTCCCATCTCTGGAAAGATTAAAATGGAGCTGGATGCAACCCAGAACTAGATGCTGCTTGATGATAATGGCCAGGGATTTAGTTTTATCTGGATTAATAACTAGATCGATGAACATTGCTTTTGCCCCAACCTGGTCAGTTGCAATGGTTCCCCAAACTGAGCCAAGAAGGCAATGTCATTGATACATTCCAGACCTCAAAGGAAAATGCAGTTCAGCTCAAAGCCACCAACGGCTGCCTCCTCAAGCGTATCTATCAGCTAACCAATGCTGATATTAAGCCATGATAGTGACAGGATGCAATCCTCCTGTGAAAATAAGAAACCATGCTGTGTGTCTGCTATTGATTTGAATAGTTTTCTGTTCCATCATAAAGCTCATTTATCAATACCAACATCTTCAGGAGTGCCAAGTAATCTCATAAGAGCCCACAAACTTGCTTGATGTACTGAATCAAAAGAAATCTATAAAAATTGCTGTGCATGGCTTATTATACTCAGCCATCTTCTCAAAAAGCTCTTTCAAGGCAAAGAAGAAGTTGACAGTGGAACAACCAGGTCTTAAGCTGCACTGAGTATCCTGGTCTTTTCCATCAAGCGCATCATAGATTTGAGACGTTAACACAGAAATGAAGACTTTCCCTGGGACTGCCAACAGCACCATACTTCTATAGTTGCCAGATTCAGCTTGATTACCCATTTTGAACAAAAGCAAAATAACACCCTCCTTCCAGTCAAGAGGGATGATAGCCTTTGAAGCTGTACACAAGACTACTGCCATCTGCATTCAGTAATTCAGGGGTGATGTTACAAGCCCTCATGCCTTCCAGGCTTCAATTTATGGATAAGATCTGTTCTTGGTTGAAGGAAAGTGACAAAATATCCTGCCCACTTCAAGCAGAAGAGTGTAAGTGGTGGGCGATTGAGTAACATCTTAAAATGATCTTCCCATGAATGCAACTGATTTTGCAGACTCTGCCTAGTGTTGCAATGTCTTCTTTATTGCACAAGCTTACCCTGGAGACACCACAAAGTTGAATAAAGGCTTCAGAAATTATGCCTGGTGGCAACCTGCTCTAAACTGGCTGCCTGAGTTGGCCATCATGATTCCTTATGCAGTGATTTGACAACATTCAAAGTCAGCTCTATTTGGTTTTGTTTTGCTCTCATGAAACATGACTCAACTGAAGTAACTAATGGGTGGCAAGTGTTGATTCAAGTGTTGACAGCCACTGTATGGATTTAACTCCAAGTATAGGAAGCTGTGAAATCTGAGATGCAGTTATATAGTTACAGATAGCAAATGCTGCCTTTTTAAAACCACCCACTGTACATATACTTATAAGGGGGGCGTTAGATAAAAAATGTGTCCAGAGTGAACCCCATTTTGTACATTCAGTCCGGATAAGGCTGTTTACTTCTCTACCAAATCCAGTAACTGTAATTAGCATCAGTTGGGAGATCAATAAGGATTCCAAATTAAACTAAAAGCAAACCATAAATCCGCTCAGATCCTAATTTTTAAACACTGATTTTACAGAAGAAACATGAATAAAAATAGAAAATGGTGGTGCTCATTTAAATGAGTTATTAATTGTCAGTCCCAGCTTTCAAGCTGACCCTTGTCATTCACATGCTATTCACTGTGTTCATCAGAACTGAATTTCCATAACAGCAGCGTGGGTGTGGGCAGGAACTCAGAGAGTGGCACATGCTTTGTGTGTGTATGTGCGTGCAAACCGCTGGAGGTTGAGTGATTGATGTCTGTATCATTGGTTTGAAATAAACGTTAGCCTGGACCAGGACTGCTGATGATTATGTTTTCAGGCTCACAAATTTTGTGGAGAACATAAAGATTAATCAATTTAATTTTACTTCCTCCGGCCCTAGATCTCCATAGACCCACAGGCTTCACTTTCTGTAAAGTGGATGATATACCGAGTATACGGAATTCAATGGGAAAGAAAATTGAAAGAAAAGGTGTAGTTGTTTCTAGTTTTAATCTCAGATCTGATCACTGCTAGCCACACAACAAGGACCTTAGAAAGCCCTTTATTAGTTTTACTTCTCCTTTCTGCTATTTGACAGGACAGGGCAGGGTAGTCATTTGCCTAAAATCTTACTAATTCTAAAGTTGAATCCAAGCTGTTCCGCTGCTTACTTTCCTGGCATCTCCACATGTATCTAACTGGTATCTAAATAAGATTATGACTGTGCTCTATCAAGCTGAAGTGTCTTTGCATTCAAAGACTCTATGCCAAAGACCTGTACTATTTTCCGTAGCATTATTGTCATGTTTTAACTGATCATCTCCTTAAGCACCTTGCCAGATAAATAAAAATGTTATGTTTTAAACAAAGATCCCCATCACCTATAAAAGTCCTCGTATGCATTTGGCTGGGGAGAAAGGCAAAGTTAGTTTGACGTGCCACAGTCTAGGTGTCAAAATCTACCTCAGACTGGGGTTCTGATCTCCCTTAATAGACTTTAATAGAGTCAATAGACAATATTGCCCATCAGACAGCCAGACTTTTAAAAAAAAGCCACTAAATTAAAGGCTCAATCTTAAAGCCTGGAGCACTCTGGCCCTGATTCAGCAGAGTCCATAAGCACATGCTTAGATTAAAGCTTTTGAATAGTCCCATTAAATACCCTGCTGCTTACAGATAAATATGTGTTTAAATGACTTTCTGAATCAGGATCCTTGCAGGATTGAACATCCACATTGAAAAACTAGACTCCAGCTCTAGGAGACAATTCAAGAGTAAATTTATTGTATTCTATTTTAACAGATGAAGTTCCCAGGGAAGAGGAACAGAGAACCACAGAAAATGTCCACCCATTCACCAATCTCTTTGCATCACCAGGCAGTTCTTCACTTGTGTCCAGAGAACACTCTTGAAAGAGAAATGGGAACAGGGAGAGACATTGCAAGAGTCTAGTCTTCTCTGAAATTTCTGAGGGACACAAGCCTGCTCCAGTGCAAAGTGATTTGGTACAGTGTTTTTAAAAACAACCACCAGATAAGATCTTTCAACCGCCCCCTACTTCTCCCAGCTTCTGCAGAATGGCTCAGCATGGGGACAGGAAACAAGCTGCACCCCTTCACCAATATTTCTGTCAATGAGATTTATTTCACGAAGTCTCTGTAATGACTCTGATGTGAATTAAGTCATAATTTATCTTATGTATTAATACTTCCAGTTCTTCCTGTTTATTCCCCATATTCCTTGCATTTGTGTGTAGTCAGCTAAGATCTTGAACAGATTCAGTGGAAGATCCTCCACTGATTACTGTCTTGTTGCTCCTAGGACCCTATTCTAATTTTTCACGCCCCACCTCCAGCATCTAGTCTTCAGTTAAAGTAATCTTTTTAAAAAATGCTTACCTATTGGTTTTTTAATACCTGCCACCTTTGAACCTAGTTTAAAGCCCTCCTCACTAGGTTGGCAAGTCAGTATGCGAGGATGTTCTTTCCCTTCTTGTTCAGATAAGCCCCATCTCTTCCCAGCAGTCCTGCTTCCTGGAACATCATCCCTTTGTCAAGAAAGCCAAATCCCTCCCCTAAACACCATCCATACAGTCAAGCAGTCATTTGTAGAATGCATGTTTCCCTGCCCAGGTCTGTACTTTGAAGTGAGAGGACGGACGAGAACACAACCCGTGCCGCCTATGACTCTTTCGCCCTCACCTTCAGAGCCCTGTCATCACTGCTGAGGTGCTAAGGGTCATTCTTGGCAATATCATTGGTGCCCACATGGATGAGCAGCATGAGGCAGTGCTCAAAGGGATAGATGAACCTTGGCAACTTTTCCATAACGTCTCAGACACAGGCTCCAGGCAGGAAACATGCCTTCCAGGGCACCATGTCAGGTTGGCAGATGGATGCCTACATTCCCCTAAGAAGGGAGTCTCTGACCATTAGCACCCTACTCCTCTTCATCTTGGATGTGGTAGCTGTAAGCCTTCCAGTTTTAGGGGCAGGGGGCTTCTCTGCCCCTGACTTTGGGATGTACTCTTCACCTCTTGTTGCTAGTATAGCATATTGGTTCTGGACTGTGATGGATGGAGAGCCTGGATGGGGAGCCAGACTCCTCCCTATAGAGCAGCCACTTCTCCTTCCTTCTTTGGTGCTGCTGTAGTTATGTGTAGTCAGCTAGCATCCTACATCCCAGATGTTTTCATGTATGTTGTGTTGATAAGCCACCTCCTCCTGCAGCTGTTGTATCTGCTTCCTCAGGGGCTCCATCAAGAGACACCTTTCACACTGAGTGGTTCCTCCTTCCTGGCTTTTGTCAACAGGGATGTGCAGGCCATTTTCCCAGCAAGTCAAGACCAGGGCTTGGGTGGAAATCTCCATGCTCAGAATGTCTAGTGGGCCCCTCACAGACGCAGGCGGAGGAAGAGATAGCAGTGGGGATGATGACGCTGTTTTCCTCCTGTTGCGGATTCTTCCTTGTGCAGTACCTGCAGCTTAAGGAAAGGAAAACAAACAACCAACAACCCCCCCACACACCTTCCTGACATTTTTAGCTGGCTAACTCCCTTAGTCTGCTATCTGCCTTTGTCTCACCAGCCACATGTATACCCCTTAGGCTGTGCCAGTCAGCACGGGGCCAGAGGCTGGGCAGAGAAAGAGGGAATCATCATTAGCTCCCTGGTTTTCCTCATGTCTTTGATTCACTGGGTGTAAATTCTGGGCCGTAGTTTTGCACAGTGAACCTATAGTTGCAAGTGAACATTGAAAGCCGTGTATTTCATATTACCTGCTGCTGACCCTGCTGCTGAATTCTTACACAGAAACGTAGCAGCATGTTTTTAATGTTCCTGTTTCTTTTACAAGAAGAAATAGCACACCAGATACAAGATCCAAGCAAAAGCTGATAAGTTAGAAAAAGAAAAGGCAGCTGTGCAAATATGGGGCATCTGTGAAAGGACCGAGATTGAAAAGGGCTAGTCATTTAAATGGCCACGTTAAACATGACCTACCTAGAAATATAACTTGTTGTTTATCCTGCTTATACTAAAAATAAATTAGTAAGTGCATTTAAAATGTAATTTTCTTCATATTTGTTGTTTTTAAACAACTAGAACCAATCTGCTAAGCCTTTCTGTTTAGAATATTGAGGTAATCAGGATATATAGATATATATTAGCAGAAAGAATTTGCCTTAACAGGCTCATTCTGCTCCTGTCTACCCTAGGATAAATCCAGAGTAACCACCCTGCTTGGCTGTGGTTACTCCAGATTTACCCTGGTGTAACTCTGAGCAGAAGAATTTGACTTGAGGTCTGTAACACAAAGGAAAAGAGAAGAATGTGTCTTAAAAGTGATATTTTTGGTTGCCAAACTGAATTCCCCTTATCAGTAGAATACAGTGGAAAAGAGCAAGAGAAGTTTCAGTCTGCCAAGAAGAGCTCCCCGTGGCTTGGTATTATACAAGCAATGACGGGATTATCATCGCATTTCTCTGTCTGCTCATCATTTGTGAGGAAGGCGAAAGAAAATGTGATTAATCCATTTACCCAACTTCAAGAAGTGGGTGCCTTAATTCTTCCTTTTGTTAACAACGGACTGGCTTGCTGCACGGGATCACCATCAGCATGTTGTTTTAGACAGGGCAGAAAGGAGCTGCACCAGCCTGGGAGGAGATGTAGGTGACTCCCTAGTAAGCAGTGGAACACAACAATCTGTAAGGGATGCAATAGACTCTCCCATGTATGGTTGGACACTACTAGTGGCCAGTATTGAGGTGGGGACAAACCAAAGCTCTGCCTACTGTGTCCCTCTCTTCCCACTTTAGGGCAACAGGGGAGCAATTAAGGAGCACTCCCTGTGATCTCTTGAGACAAGGATTGCAATTCTGGACAGCTCTTATATGGGGCATGTATGGAAGGAGGTTCCTTACTTCCTTTTCTCCATTGCACACCCAAATAAGGATGAAGCAGCATCTAGCCCTTTGTTTGGAGACTTCTCCTGAGGCTATTATACCATTGACTGTCTTAAAGTTTTCCAGCAACTGGGAGGCTGGAACTAGGTCTTCAAATAGGTATTATAGATCATGGTAGCCCACATCTTGGCCTGGAAAAGTGGCTGTTAGCAAGCCACTATAAAGGCTCACAGGAAGGAAGTTGTGGGTGGGGGGAGGCATACAGCAAACAGACAGAAAAAGGAGAAGCCACCACAGGAGGGTGAGCATCTCTTGAACAGTGGCTGAAACGGTGAGGCTCTTGGGGTTGTTAGGCTGGACTGTGTATTGATAGATGGTGGTGGGTGACAACCTGTAAATAAAGCGCACTGGTGGGATCACAAAACCGAAGTCTGCGAGTGTGTTTTTTGGGAGCAGAGGACCTGAGCAGAGGGGCAGCCCTGCACCAATCTGCTACACTGACAATGCAGATTCTTTAGAAAAGGAACATCACAATTTTTCATGGCAATTAGCCACCAGAGGGAGCCCACATAGCCTCTTGAATATAACAGAAACAAATTGACATTGGCAAATAGAACCATGACTTAACCACATCACTGCACCGTGTGCAATAGCTAGAGCCAGTCTACTGTGGTAAAGAAAAGCAATATTTGATACTGCAGCATATATTCATACAGACATTGAAGAGAGAATCCAATGAGGATAAAACCAACCAACCAACCTAGAAATACTGTGGGGCCAGATCCAACCATCAGTGGAGTTCTACTGATTTACACCAGCTGATGATCTGACTCATAAAATCTAAAGAGTTCAGCTGCCAAGCATTTCTTCTGCATAGCACACACTGCAGGAATTTGATATGGTGTGACAATCAGACTGAAGGTAATTAATTAAATATGCCTTCTTTAACAAGAATGCAGCAGGAACGTAAACCAGTCCAGACTTAGTGGAACCACTACCAGTCTGCTGTGTGCTGGAAGCAAACCAGGAAGCAAAGAGACTGTGCAGGTTGATTCTTCAGTACTGTGGTGACAAGCTCCATAGCAGCCCATCAGTGGGAACACAGATGGGAGATTTTGTCTGAAATTCGAGGGGAAAAAGGGATATGGCCAGTCAGTCCCTGAACCATGAAGAGCCACCACCCACAAAACCTTTCAGGGCACAGGGGCAAACAGCTGATATTGTCTGCTGTTTCCAACTTACACTGTAACCAGAGGTAGGTTCCTCTGAAGATTTGCTTCTGTATGAGAACAACAGAGACTAGTCTGGACCTTGCTAGCTGGACTGGGGATGAGAGTTTGTGTGGGGCTTTGTGTTCTGGTTTTATAGTACCTCTATAAAAATTAGCTGAAGGTACTATGATGAATGGAACTAGAAAAAGAGAATCCGATTTTAGGAGGGACATATCAGGGAGTAACTAGAGCCCCAGAAATGTAGGTCTGGGTGTGACTTACTCCTCCTGGGTGTGGCTTAGAGCAAAATAGCAAAACCTCAGTATGTACACTGGTTTCTTAGTATGGTTGCCTCATTGCTGAAAGGTAGTCAATTTTGGGCCCTGAAAGGTCTCCCCTGCTGGATGGAGAAATGAGTGTCAGAGTCTGGGTATTTTCGTAGTGTAACCTGTTTTATTTACACAGATATATCAGTCCTGGAGTCAAACAATATACAGGTGCTCCCTCCTTTCAGGATTATCAGGCAAAACACTAATGCCCAGTTCCCATGGAGTATCTCTGCCAAAAGAATTGAGTCTATTGAGAGAGATTAACACAGAAAGCAAACTCTCCTGCTGCTTGCAACAGCTCCCCCTGAAAGAAAATAATCAATAAACAACAATACCAGTGTTTCTTTGAAGACTGAACAGTGCTGGCATAGTAAGAACTTGCAAAATCCAGGGTAACATTGCCACCTAGGGATTGCCATGGTAAGAGCACGTTTGCTAAATCTGTTTCTTACCATTCTGCATCATTTATTGCTAATGAAACAAAGAACAAAATACACAGACCATCAACTTTCAATATTAAATAGCCTTTTAACTCCCCTCATGGTAGTTGGTATCAATGACATAAAACAGAAAATCTACATCTAAGAAAGGAGAATATTTAGTAAACACTATCATTAATCATTAGTAAATAAAATATCACAAAACAATAAAAACTGCCAAGTTTAAACACTAGAGATGTCAAACCTTACCACAACTGTTACTTTAAATAAAAGAGGCACAGTGACAAATGAAATCTAAATGCTGTTTGCATATAAATTAAATAAAATACAGCTCCATTTCATTAATGCATTTATGTCACTCAGGCTTGTACTGGATGGACATGCTAGATGGCTATATAGTATTACTCAGTGAACTCTGTCACCGTGCTTCATTGGGTCACAGCTGAGAATGCTGAATTCAGGGCAGACTGCCTAGAAGTAGGGCAGACTTACCCCAAACTGGTGGTTATTCTAGCATAAAATTATACCAAGCCAATAACAAAAGTGAACTTCTGTATCATCACACTGGTTAAGAAGAAGTAAAAAATGCAGTCACCTTAAGCATTCTAGTCCATGGCTCACCACCCAGACACTGGACTTTGTCATGAGTGGTTACTGAAAAGCAATTTTATCACATATAGGGTCCTTCTAATCCCAAGAGATCAGCCACTTAGCCAGGTCAATATATAACTCAGATCTTAACCAATAATCACACTGATGCCAATCTTTTAGTAACTACAAACTAAAGGTTTAATAATATAAAAAAAGAAATAAGAGAATTATTGAATGATTAAAGGATAATATACATACAAATGTTTTTCAGTGTTCATAGATCAAGATCACAGCAGTAATGGAATAAACTGCTAGCTTGCAAAAGTCTTTCTGGAATCACTCAAACAGATTGGGGGTCATCAGTCCTTGTTTAAAACTTTCTTGGTAGAAATCCAGGCCAGAGAAATGAAGCAGGAAATGAAGAGAAAGTAGAGATGTCTCAGGTTCCTTTTTATATCCTCTGCCATGTGCATGGAAATTTAGTGTCTCAAACAAAGCCCACAGCTCCTGTTTGTGAAGATTTACTGGCCCAAGATGGAGTCCAGGGTCACACGAGCACATCATATGTCCTTACACGGTTTGCTGAATCATAAGGGTGTCCATTATCCTGTAGGTGTCTGACGCATCCTCCAGAAGAGCTGTCTGGGTGGGATGAGTGTCTTCTATGGCCCACCGTTAAAGTGAATTGTCCTTAACGGGATATCAACACATAGCTGTCTAGCCTTGATGTAAATGTATTTGTGAGGTGTCATTCAGGAACAAACACATCCAAGATACAAATACACGGCCGATAGTCATAACTTAAGATACAAAGATGATACATGGAATTAACCAGGATAATTATATTTGATAGACTGTAACTTTTCCATTGACACATTACATAATACACTTCATAAGGCTTTGTTACAATTGTATAACAGTTGTAATATCAATTATATAAATATAAATTCAATCATACAGCAAGCTTATTTTTTAAAATGTTCACTAGGTCATATTGAGCAAAACAACATTTTTTACTTCATTCAACGCATTTTTTCTATTAGTAATTTAATAATCATGACTAAAGTTGATAAAAAATGGAATTCTGAAATTTTTCCAAAAAAAAAAAAAAAAACAAATCCGGGAATAAAAAAATTCACAAAAATGTCATCTTGCTTTCAGTTCCAGAGCAAGGGTTTTTTTTTTATTTTAATTTTAAAAATGATGAAGAAAGGGAACACATTTTTTTGTGAAAATTTTTCCCATTTTTGGACCATCAGTGCTTGTAACATTTAATTTATTATAAATATATTGGTGTGGTCATCTGTCTTAATCTTTACACGTTTGACTGTAAGGTAATATTTTAAAAGTGTGGATTAGAAATTAACAGGTATAGAATTAAAATTATATCATATATGCCATCTCCAGCAGCAATATGTGCTATTCTTCACAGATCTTCACTGCTCCCTTATGTTGTTTTGTTCAAACCGCAGTCAAACTTTTCTCCATTTTCTTTGAAACATCTCCCTGGCATTGTTATGTGCTAAGTACAGCTATACAGAATCATTTATTCTTTCTAATCTTTTATCTTTACTTCTTCTTCTTCCTTTTTTTATGTCCTATGTATTAACTAGCATTTTCTTGGGACCTTAAAAATGCCAAGCAGTTTCATTCAAACCCAGTGATGATCTCTTTTGGGTCTATATTATATAATATGATGGGTAAAAGGACTGTTTTGTACTTTGTAAAATAATACCATGGCTCGTTATCCTAGTGTTTCTTGTAAGAGAAACCCATCACATGGCCTAGATTTCATCATAATTGCATAAATCATTTCATTTTATTTTTTATATTAAAATATTTTGTAACTCAAATATTGTCTTAAGTGCCTGGCATTTGGAACAATTTGGTGCACTCTAAAAGCAGATAGGTAACATATTTCGTCTCACAACACCACTGTGAGGTAGGGCAGTACGATTATCCCCAACTTACAGGTGGGGAATTGAGGCACAGAGACTTGCCCAAGGTCACACCAGAAGTGCATAGCTGTACCTTTACATCTGAAAATGCAATACCTGAGACTTTTCCTCTGAAGATCTCACAGCACTTTACAAAGCTGGGTAAGTGTCTTTAGCACTGTTTTACAGATGGAGAAGGTGAGGCAGAATGAGGTTTAATTACTCACCTAAATTCACATTGCAAGTTAGTTGCAGAGGCAGGCATACAACACAGGTTTTCAAAAGGCCTAGTCTTGTATCCCATACACTGGATTATAGAACATGCCAACAAATAGGAACGCCAGCGGAAGCAAAGTGTCCCCCTCTTACTGTGCCACCCATCAGTGACAAAACTTCCATTCCCAAACAAAAACTTTAGTTGTGAGGTCACAGACCAAAAAGCTGGCAACCAGGAAAAATTGAACAAAACTTGAAAAAAAGTGTCACTCATTTGATTGATATGTCGGTGACTTTGGTTCAAGGTAATTGTCATTAACTTATTTCTGGAATATGTTAAGTGAAGCAAAGAAACCTGACAGCATCCTATGAAAGCATGACAATGTTTTCATGGAAACATTTAATTTTAAAGAAATTTTGAGCTACAAGTAGCAAAATAAGTGACATTTTCTAAATTCATTTTGGGTGGCTACCCACACAGCTGCTGAAAGATGGAAAAATCCATTTTGAAATTAAAAATGTTTAAACATTATGATCAAGTAATCAATTAAATATTTAGGGTGAAATCCTGGTGCGATTGAAGTAAATGCAACTTTTGCTGTTGACTTCAAAGGTGCTAGGATTTCACCCTCAGCTTTTTATATCCTTTGGGACAGATTGTGGACCAAAATTAGCTGGCTGCACAGGTTCATAAAACGTAATAAGAGTGGCCCTCCCATCCTACTATTCTCCTGCATGGCCTCATTTATCTCAGGGTGAAAAATAGGGTTTATGCTCCTGGTATAGATTCTATCCTTAGGATAGGAAGGAAGGAAGCAGGCTGATGGGAGCTGGGAATGAGTGCTGGGAGAAATCCACTGGTTAAAGTATATGAGATGGAACTGGAGAGGTGAGGTTGCGTCATCATTCTTGCCTGGAGCGAATCTAACCTTATTTTACTTAGTCCACACCAAGAACTCTCTTTCCTCCCAACCTATACTCCCAAAATGCTTTCCTTCTAATATTGTTATACATCGGTAAATATCTATTCACAGTTGGATTTCATTCACATCACTGTACTCCCATATATTATCCAGTATCAGAAAAACTATACTAGTAATTATGGGCCAGATTCAATAAAGTCTTTGTCTGCTCTTCTCAAAATAGAAGGGCGGAGGCAAGCATCAAGACAGTTACTCTTCAGTGACTACACTGGGATTCCATGGGTCTGTTCCTATGACACAGAAACATGGTATTAGCAATAACTTCTGCTCTTTCTATGTGTTCCTTTTGTCTACATCAGCTTGAGCAAAGTCTATTTTCTCCTATTATTTTTATGTGTCTTATCAGTGCTTCATATTTCTTCAGGGAAAAGGTGTTGTTTTGTTCTTTTTTAACTCCCAAACAATCTTATTTGCTACAGTTTAATGTGGTCTGTAGTTTGGTGTGAAATCACAAACTATTTCTTAGGTTCAGACAGTAATAATTGGGATGATGAGATATTTCAAACAAATTAAACGAAGAAAACTCTGTCATTAAATGCAGGATCTAAAATGTCAGTGATACAGATGAAAATGAGGCAGAATTTTATACACTGTCACTCCAAGAATGTGGAAATGTTTGTTCTTACTCAAGCGTGATGACCGGTCAGATTACACTGCTCTTCATGCTGTGCCAAATATACAACATGTCAAAATGTGAAAACAAAAACAAAAAATAGTTGTTCAGACTGGATCTTTTTCCTTTTCTCATGCTTTCAGTTTAAGTTGGCTTTGATATTCCTCACTTCCTGTTATAAATTACTGGGTCATGCACTGCTAACCAGATGCCATGTTCCACTTCAGAGGTGGCTGCATTTCACTTGACAGCTACGTCTTCACTGCAAATAAAATTTGGGCTAGCTAACTTGGGTTAAAACAGCAGTGAAGACATGACAGTTTGGCTTTTAGCTCACATTAGCACCTCAAATTCAAGATCAGGCTGTGCTATAGGTTTTAACTCGAGATGCTAATCTGAGTTGAAAACAAAGTTGCCATGTCTTAACTGATCTTTTATCCAGAGTTAGCTAAGCTAAGTTAAGAACACACTTTTTCTTTACTCTGAAGACATACCCCATGTGATTTTCAAAGTGCTTTGGGATGGATGGACGGATGGATGGATGGTTAGATAAAGTCAGCTGCAATGGAAACGGGGGAGCCGGTAAAAGGATTCAAAAAAGGGGTGATATGATCAGAATGGAAGGTTAGGCAGACAGTCAGAGACTGTATTTGGATGAAAAGCTGCAGGGTCATAGGACTGTTGGGGATCCCAGAGAGGAGGACATTGTAGTAATCCAGATGGGAAATGATCAAGACAAGTTTGAGAGTTTTAGCTACCAAGCATCTCTGTAGTGTTTTGAAGGGAAACAGAGCAAGATTTTGTTGTGTTTCTTAGTATTTTTATAGAGCTATAAATACACACGGCATTTTGCAGCCAAAACAGTGCTCCTGACCCAAAGAGCTTACAGTCTAAGTGCTCGCAAGTATCGGTCTCCTACACCTAAGCAGGGTGAGGGGAGTCTCTACTCTCTGAGCCAATGCATAAGCGCCAGGCACAATCATAGCCCTTGTGCTAAAGTTGGGTCTCCACTAGAGTGTATCTTGACCAGCTAACACATATTAAAACCACAATTGTCTTGTCTGTACTAAGATTTCAACATGTGTTAGTTAACTTATGATAGCCAACATATGTTAAAAATATGTAAAATTCCGAATATAGACATGGCTTCAAAGCCTGTGGCTTAATTCCACAATTCATCCCTAAATTATCATCTTCAGGGCCTCCAGGGCTGGAAATTCCACATGCTAAAATAATTGGAGCCATATTCAATGCTAGTGCCATTACTTCTTCAAACAAATCTAAATTGTAGCAGGAAAAGAATGTTTCTTCCCTGTTATAAACTTCCATGCTGGCTTGACAGACCAAAGAAACTTCTTTTTCTCTTCCATCCTGACATTTTTAAAACGACATTTATTCTTACTCTGGCTGACTGCATCATGCATTGCTAGCTCTCAAGCTTGACAAAGTTCTGTGAGGGAAGTGTAGCTTCAGCACAAGTGCACACAAATTGGGCAGTGTGAAAAATGTACTGTCAGTCTAAGCAGCAAGCTAGCATATTTTCATGGCTTTGCAAATGTCTAAGATGTTTGGTGGGTTTCCTTCATATTATTAGCTGCATTCTGCATGCAACACATTGTAAAGAAGCTGAATGAATTGTGCCTTAAAGATGGAGCATGTTCACAAAATAATTTTGTTTTTACATATGGTTAAATTTTGCCATAAGCAAAAACTGGTGTTTGCTGGCAGAAATGAGACATTTTATCACTGATCAGGTGTTCATAATTATCTCAATCTATTGCCCTACTAGAAATATTTTTAAATGATTGAATGCAGGTTTTTGGTTGCATCTCTTTTCTGCCTGTAGGGGTGTGCAAGTATGAGAAAAATGGCAAAAATCATTACAAAAATTATGAATCCATGGGGTGGGAGGGCTCAATCGTGCTCTCATTTAGGGGTTTCCCACTTCTCAGTCTGTCTGTTGGATTGGGAATGCTCAAGACAAAGGTCTGTCTTATTTTGTATCTTGTGCAAGACCCCACCTCTTGTTGAAGTCTACTGATTGATTTCAGTGAGAGAAAAATCAGACTCCAAGCACTTATGAAAGGGAGGATTTCGTCATACCAGTGTGATGCTGAAGCTTAAACACACACACACACACACAGCATTGAGCCAGTGCACATTGGTCCTGATGTGTAAACACTCTTGCTATTCTAGTCTGTTTTACCAAATACAGTTAATTCCAAGGCTTTTCCTTTCTACAAGTAAGCCAAGTTCTGCTACCTTTACTCACACTATGTAGTGCCTTACAACATGATTTCTCCTACTGAAATCAATGGGACTGCTCATGTAGTAATGTACTGTTCAATGTAAGGATGGCAGAAACAGCAGCATAGAAACTAAGCAATGAAATTACAATCTGGCTGTCTCATGTGGTCTGAGATGCCATTTGAACTCATCTCCTGATGTACATGGCACCTGCCATCTGAGTTCCATAGCTCATTTTAAAATAAAAATATTCTCTTTTCTTGTGGTCATGGTCTGCTGCATGGGAAATATCACATTCTAAACCATTCTATGAAAACTGGAAGTTCAATGTAGTTTGATTGCTATATACATCAGTCAAGTGACTGCTAATAAATCCTATTACATGTTAAAATGGAGTCACCCTGACATTCTAAATTAAAGCAAGGGTCTGCTTTTCCTTTGCTGATTGATAAGCCAGTTCAAGCACATGATTCTGTCCTTCTCCCTCCCTCTCCTATTCTAAACCTCTACAGTTTATCTCTGGCTGACCTCATAGGATCAAATGGCTTCAATTAACACATCTATATTGATCTGAAGATTTACCTCTGCACTCCTGACTTCATTTTCAAAAATCACTTAAGGCCCATTGATTTTCCTAAGGCCCAGATCCACAACATGTATTTAGGCCCCTAGCTCCCATTGAAATCAATGAGAGTTAGGTAAATAACTGGGGACTTGTGTCTGCATCAATTTGGAAATAGGCCTTGGGCAACATTGGCACTTTTAAAAATTTGAACCCTAGGTATTTTCCCTATATCATGCAGCAAGTCAGAGGCAGCCAGAAATAGAACACAGGAATCCTGGCTTCCCATTCTCTGTTCTAACCATTATCTTACACTTCCTCCGACTCTTGAATTTAATCTTGCCAGATATAGAAGAAGAGCTCATCTGCAAAAGCTTTGTTTCTCCCAGTTTATTTCACTGTGCTTTATTGCACAGAAAGGATGCATTGTCTTATTTAAAGGATTTAAATAAATTGGATTTCTTGGTGTGTCAGCTGGCCATATGCAAAACTGGAAGCCAAGATATATATATATTTTTAAACAGGCTGCTATGTTTCAATCTATTCCCTTGAAGAGTCTACAATGTTTAAGAAAGGACAGATGTTGAATAATATTAGTGAGTACATGTTTAATGTTGTGTACATGTTTCCTGTTACTCAGCTACCCACTTTTGGCAATTCCCATTTCACAACTGAAAAATAACCATATTAGTCAGATACATGTCTGCCAGTTATAAGCTATATCAATCTACTGAACACAACATGTGGTGTAGGCATTAGTGAAACAGCAGAAATGTTTGTGACTGATTGTAGCATTCAGAAACCCCAGAGTCAAGAATACACGGCTCACTTGGAGACTGATCCAAAGCCCATTGAAAGCAATAGGACAACTGCCACTGATTTCAATGGACTTTGGATCCAGTCTTGTGTTAGCAGTCTGAGCCAAATTATATGAAATGCATGTTGCTCTAACTGATGGGTGCTTTTCACATCTCAAAGGCTTCTGACAAAGAACTCTTCTGCTGGGTTTATTTATACTACCATTTTTAAGAGTTTGGATTTCTCCAGGGTATATATGTTTGGTCTTAGCAGATAAAAACAAATAAAACCTTGGAATGGATAGAGATAGCAAAATCTGGGCAATTGCACAGCATATGGCCATCAATAATACGTTTCTGAGATATTCTCTTTAGCAGCTTATCAGGTCTTGTCACAAAATGTTTCTGTGAAACTACACAGTGTCATGCCAGATAAATACAATAAAATCGTGGAATTACCCATTATACCATGTGAAATATAATTTGTCTAATTTGTCATTAAATTAGCGTTTCACCAACAAGTAACCTCATATTATCGGGTTCATTTCTATGTGTTTCAACATCAGGGAAAGATGGATTACATTTAAACTATTCAATAAAATAATGTTTATATGACATATACCTGGATGCATATGGAGACAATAGCAACATTTAGCTCTTGAACCCACATTCTTTGAATATTCTGAATTCTTACTGATGCCAATGAAATCCATGCATTCAGAAGGAATTGACCAAGGAGAAAATGTATTCAGACAAATGTATTCCCTCTTTTCTACTTTCTGCCCTCTCTCAACTCAATCAGAGCTTTCTCTAGTCTCCCTATTAAAGCCAGGTGTTGTCTTCAAATCTCTCAGTCTCCTGGGCTTCCCTAGACAGCAGTGATCGAGACCACATTGTGCACACCTGACCCTGAAGAACAAAGAATGGTTACTTGCATGTAACTGTTGCTCACATGTGTATTCTTCTCAGGCATCCAGCACACCTGGACCCAGAGAATTTTCCTGGCAGTACCTGTAGTGGCACCACATGTGCTCTATACTTCCTTGTGGCCCCTCCTGAGGCTATTTAAGGGGACACTACCTAGCGTCCCCTTGGTTACTTTCCCCTAGAATATGATGCTAGAAACTCCAAAGTAGATTGGATGGAGGGAGGGTCTTGGAACATACATGAGAACCATATCCCAGAGAACAATAGTAAGTAACCATTCTTTCTTCTTTGAGTGGCTCTCACGTGTATTCCACTCAGGTAACTCCCAAGCAGTTCAGATATATGGTGGGGCTTGGAGTTTACCTGAATAGTGAGTGCAAAATTGTTTTTTCAAAACTTGTATCAGACCCAGAAGCTGTTGTGATGATATATTACAGAGTAAAGTTATGTATGGAGGATCACATAGCAGTCTTATATATGTCCAAAATAGAAACATACCATAAGCAGGCCACAAAGATAGCCTGCACCTTTGTAGAATGAGCTAAGAGCCTTTCCAGAAGAGGAAGGTTCACTACCTCGTAGGCTGGTGTGATGCAAGCTGTAATCCACTTGAAAATAATCTGTGCTGAGGCTGCTTGGTCTTTCATTCTATCAGCATAAGAGACAAAAAGGCAAGAAGATACTCAAAAGGGCTTAGCATGTCAACACTTTTCTCACATCTAATGTATGAAGACACTGATCATCACTACTGGAGTGTGACTTTGGAAAAATACAGGTAACTATATTGTTTGGTTCAGGTGTACGGCTGATATCACTTTTGTCAAAAACGTAGGATGTGCCTTAAAAGCATTCAGGGGGTCTGACATAAGAGCCTAAAGTTCTCCCACTCTTCTGGCTGATGTTATTGCAATGAGAAAACCTATCTTTTGAGAAAGTTGAGTCAGAGAGCAATTAGCTATGGTCTCAAATGCAGCGTCCGTAAGAGCTCTCAGCACTGTGTTTAAGTCCCACACAGGAACGGTATCCTCTACAAAAGGATAGAGAGATTTTGAGGGATCTATCCACCGTTGGATTAGAGAGCACCAACTTTCCCTCAATTGGAGAATGGATCACTGAAATTGCAACTAAGTGGACCCATAGGGACCTGAGAGGAAAGACCTGAAGTGTAATAAGTACACAAGGACATCCTATACCTTAGTGAACAATGTTTGGATACTTCAAGCAGTGCACCAGGTAGAAAAGTGTTTCTATTTAGCCAGGTAGGTAGACCCAGTGGATTGTTTTCCACTACTTAGCAGGATCTGCTGACCTGTAGTCGAAGAATTGGAGTACAGATCCAGAGCTCCTCATACTCTCTGCCCTGTCCCTACCCATCTGCTCACAGCAAGAGGATTGGATGAGTAATCCCTGCTCTCTCCACCACAGTTAAAGTCACAACAACAACAACAGAGCCAACCAGGAAACTCCCTATCTTCCCCTGACTCCCCTACATGACCTACTGAGGGCTGTGGAGATCTAGTACTACATGACTTGCCCAAGATCACACATGGCATCTTTGCCCAGATGAGTCCTGACCAAGTGTTTAACTTCCTCTTGATACTCATACAACCCAATTCAAAATGTTTTTAAAGTTTCACACTTTTCAAGCCAGGTCTTTTTCTTAGGTCTATCCCTGTCCCTCTGTGCATGGGAATTCTGTTGATGACTGCCAATGTGCTGCAGTCCCGGACCAAATTAGATTCATGCTAGTGTCATAATATGAAACTTTGGTTTGTGTTTGGCAATGTTTAGGAACTTTTACTTCTGTGCAGCACTCCTGTGAATGTATGACATACTGTTCACATTATACGATACAGCTGTTATTACCAAAAAGCTTTCACATTATTCTTTTATGGCAGGGATGAAAAGTTTGCTTAAATACTGTAACTGCAGGCAATTTGCTCTGGCTGCATTTCTACATTCTCGTGTTTCAGATGTAAAATGTTGAGATGTATCATCTTTGAGGCAACTATTCAAACAAAGTGTAATTACTTTTAATTTTTCCACAACTGCTATTTTCCAAGATGGTGCTCTGATACATTGCCTGCCTTTCGTACTCTCTTTGGGAACAAATCATAGCATTTAATAATACAGCAAGTGCGTAGATGCACAGACAGTGCATTAGAGTCACCTCCACTTTTCATAACAAATATATTGCCATCTGCCATCTTCGTAACAGCCTGTGAAGGCAAAGAACTTTGGGGCTGAAGAAATGGTCCAGAATGAACTAGTTACTGCATTTGCATCTGTTACTGCAAATGGCTGTGCTGCTGTAAGAATGAACATGTATTGAAACCAGAGTCTAAACTTCTTTTTATAATCTGAAAGAAAGGGGCAGGAAGGAAAATGGGTACTGAGGGACAGGGATAATTATAGAGTCTTCCTGTCAAATGGCTGCACAGCTAAAATGTCATCTTCTTGCATAATAAATAAATTAAAATTTCAATATTTAAGAGCTCATCAGAAAGGAGATCAGTCATAGAATAACATTAATTTCTATGCTGCCTCTAGGGTAATCCTTTACTACTGGGGGCATTTGACTACTAAATGCTAATTTGAATTAACTAAATGCTCATGAAGTCTGAGATTAGTAATCAGAAAACCTGGCAAAGATTAAAATGACATTTCCCCCGTCTTCTTGATATAGTAGGTTCTGACTGGTGATACCTGAGTATGACAGCATTTGATGAGTAGAAAACGCATCTATTTTAGAATCACTGTAGCATCACTATTGCCTTACAGTTTATTGTGGAAAAACAAAAAGTGAGAGAAATGGTTCCCACTTCTTCACCAATGGCTTATGTTGGCTTGATCGCTGCAAACTCTTTTATATAACTAAATAACATTACCTCATTCTTGTCAGTATTCAGTATGAATTCCCTGAATATGTATAGAAAATACTGCGCTTAATAAGGTAACCTTATATATTAAGCATGATTCGTGGACGGAATTTTTGTTTGATGGTGTCTATGACGGTTTATCCCCCTTTTCTTATCCAGACTCTCTCTACCCTTATTTATCCCCTCTGGTCATCTCTCTCCTCCACTGATCCTTTCTCCCTTTTATGTTCATACACTATTTCAGCTATCACTTCCTAATTGTTTCTTTCTCTGATCCATTGTACAGACTCTTTCTCCAAGCATTGTCCTTTTTGGTCCTATGCATCCTCTCTTTATTATGTTTCTATGGTCCTGTCTTTCTTCCCTTCCTCCTCTCCCACTATTAGCTATTTTTCCTCTCTCTTTCCATTGAACAGCTTGCTTGTATCTGTCTCTCCCCATGAGTTCTGTCTCTCTTGCCTTCTGGAACATTGGCGGGTGGTGCTGGTGGGCAGGGGGGAAACTGATGCTGTGTGAAAGAATGAAGAGGTGATCAAGTGGAAGAGCAAGCAATGGCATGCCCGCCCCCGTGCGCAGTGCAACAAGAAGTGGTGAGAAACTGTCACGGCAGTGGAGAAGCAGCAAGAGAATATGCCCAAGCTGTCTGCACAGGAACTGCCATAGTGACTCACAGGCCACTTCTACATTACAAAGTTCTGTCGACTCAAGTTACGTCAGTACGCTGCTGCCACACGTTGTACATCGCTTTTGTGCGTGCATACTATGCTCCTGGTGTCAACAGTGCGCATCCTTGGCAGGAGTGCTTGTATTGATGCAGTGTGATGTTCTACGGGTAGTATCCCAATGTACAACTTGCCACCATGGCAATTCATGATGGGGCCAAAATGAGTTGCTCATGGGTGACTGGGAGCATGGGGTCAACTTCCCAGTTTGCAACTGTATCCATGCTCTAATGTTATATCTACCCCATAATGATTGTGCCTTTTTTCAAAATCCCACATGACCCTGTTCACTGTTCACAACCTGTGCAGAATCATGGATCCTGCACCACTCTACACTATCGTTATGAGCGTTGCAAGCCCAGGGCGCACAAGTCTGGAGTATTTGCAGAGCCGCAAGAAGAACTGAATGAGTGGGGACCATGATAATTCCTTGGGGGATGGATTGCCCTGGAACATAGTGAGAACCAATTCAAGATTGTCTGTGAGGTTCAAGAAGCAGCTGCAGGCAGCGAAGCCCTGCTTCTGGGCCTGAAGAACAAGCACCAACAGGTGAGATCGCATGGTAACGCAGCTTTTGGATGATGAGCAGTGGCTGCAGAACTTTTGTGCAAGGCCATATTGCTGGATCTGTGTGCGGAGTGTATCCCAGCCCTCCAGCACAGGGACACCAAAACGAGAGCTGCACTGACAGTGGAGAAGTGAGTGGTGATGGCACTGTGGAAACTTGCAAAGTCAGACTGCTATTGGTCAGTCAGGAATCAAGTTGGAGTCAGAAAATCTACTGCATGCAGTCATTGTGGTGTAAGTATGTGAGGCCATTAATTACCTCCTGCTCTGCAGGTCTGTGATGCTCAGCAATGTGCAGGACATAGTGAACGTATTTGCAACATTAGGGGTCCTGAACTGTGATGGATAAAAAGATGGCCCGCATCTCTCTATTTTGGCATCAGACTGCCTTACCACAGAGTACATCAACAAAAAGGGCTAGTTTTCTATGATTATGCAAGCATTGATGGATCACCAGGGGTGCTTCACCAACATCAGCGTGGGCTCATCAGGGAAGATGTATGATGTTCACATCTGTAAGAACACAGGACTGTTCAGAAAGCAAGAAGCTGGAACTTTCTTTCCTGACCGGTAGTGCTGAAATGCCAGTGGGATGCTGGGAAACCCAGCCTACATTTTGCTCCCCTGGCTTATGAAGCCCGGATACTGGCCACTTTGACAGCTACTGGCTCAGCAGGTGCAAAATGACAGTTGAATGTGCTTTTTGTCATTTGAAGGTCACTAGCATCGTTTACTCACAAGGTTGGACCTCAGTGAGAAAAATATCCCAATGGTTATAGCTGCCTGCTGTGTCTGAATAATATCCATCAAGCACAGGGGGCAAAATTTCCATGGGGGTGAAGGGCAGAGGTGCAGCAGCTGTCTACTGAATTTGAACTGCTGGATGCAAGGGTTGTTAGAAGAGCTCCACAAAGATCTATATAGCTCAGGAAAGCTTTGAAAGACCATTTTAACAGTTAAGTTTCACATTAAGCCAGAATACTGCATGTTGTTGTAGTGTGCTCTCTGTGGCCCCGCTCTTTTGTGGCGTGGTAGAAATCATCTGCTGATAGCTGTACAGTCAGAATATAACATTGTCAATGCACCTATTAATTTTGTTTGTGAATGATCCTGTGAATTTTGTGACCCTGTGCAGTAACAGGGAATTGGTTGTTTTCAAAACTGCTGAGCACATGGTGTGAACTAATAAAGATGAATTATGTTCCAACTAATACAATTTTACTCTGCAACAAACCTGGTGAAAATAAACCTTGCGCAATTTTAAACCAAATACATTAAAAAACTTAATAAAACTTAATATTGTAGAAGAAAAGAATTTCTGAAGGGGAAAGAACATTCATGTCGTTTTCAGCTACATGTACACCAACCGTGGCTTTCACAGGTCAACATATGTGAAGCTGTGGCTGTCTTTAATGCCCCAGAGGCTGGAGTAGTAGCGGTAGTGCAGCAACCCATGATGCCATGTGGAATATTTTAGGGGTTTGAGGAGATCCCAATATTGATGTCTCAATGGGCTGCTGAGGGAGGCAAACATTGGATTGTTGAACCTGGAGGTCCACCAGAGTCTGCAGCATCTGGGTTTGCTGCCTGAGAAGCCCCATTAAGTCCTGGTGCATCTTCTTCTCCTTTTCCTGCTGGGACCCCTAAGCCTTTCAATTTAAGATGCTGAACTCACTCCCCTTGCTCACCTAAAGTTTAAGCACTACCTTCTCACTTCTGCTTGGGATTGCTTGGGCATGGCACCAGTCGCAGCACCAGCCATGGTGAGTATGGCCCAGTATGGGGTTGGAAAAATGAAAAGGGATTTGCTCAGTTGCATGATTCTAATAGTGTAGGGCAATAATGTTGAATACTGGCACCATTTTCAACAGGCAGAGGTAATTTTTAGCTGATATCTCACTTCTGATGGTAACAAAGGTAGAGAAAGCACAGTTGCTGCTGGAGTCCCAAAGCCACCTGACCTCATATGCTGCTAGCCTGTGTACTGCAATAGTGTCTGCTGAAGTTACTGCTGCGTGGCATTGGAAGGGGTGTCCTACTGTGGAGGAAGAAAGAGGACAGCCCTTCCTAGAAACCAGAAGAAGATTGAAGAGTACCTCCAGGAGAGGTTCATCGAGATCTCTGAGGAGGATTCCAGAGACGTCCCTGTGGACAAACAAAATGCTCCACTTGGCTCCCTTCCTAACTCCAGAAGAGAAAGAAAAGCAGATAGCAATTTTACCTGTCTTGGTAGTACCACTACATCTTCTAGCACCAATAAATTAATGAAAAGTCAAAAGATGTGTTCTGCTACTTTGGGGAGGGGGGCATCCCTGTAATTGAAAATTTATCTACACACTTACCTAAGGTTCCTTCCCCTGCATGAGGTTCACCTGTGTGTGAGCAATGGGAATGATTGGCTTGCGGTGGAGTCAAACACAGGTCCTGGCTCACTGCACAGCTGGATCCCTCAATCGCCTGTCCTTCAAGCTCTTCCTCCTCCTTTTCCTTATCCACAAACTTCTCCTCGCTCTTCACGGAAGGGACTTGTGACTTGGACTCCTCACAGGTGTCCATGGTGCTGTGTGTGGTGGTGATGGGGTCTCCGCCGAGTATGGCATGCAGGTTGTCATAAAAGCAATAGGTTTGCAGCTCAGCACTGGATTGATTGTTGGCCTCCTTGGCTTTCTGGTATGCCTTCCACAACTCCTTGGCCATCACGCGGCACTGCTGCTGGGTCCTGTCATATTCCTTCTCCTGCATCCCCTGAGCAATCTTCTCGCAGATGTTGTTTCTATGGCTGGCTCTTCTCCCTAGGCCCGGAAAATACAATATTTCCTGGCTGTTCCAGACCGCAGCATGACTGAAGTGTGTCGCCAGCATGGTCAACTGGCCAGTTGCACTCCACAATGGAGAGCATTATGTGTGCTTGCCAAGCTGGTCAATTAGGAAAAGGACATTCAAAACTTTGCAGGGCTTTAAAGAGGATCGGGGGGGTCCAGTCTCCATGATCCCAGGTCAGTGGAGTTCATAATGGTGACCAGAGCAGCTGGTAGGAGAGCTGCTGAAGGATCATTCAGGGTCAGCGTGAATAATGCAGCGTCTACACTCACATTGCGTCAATCTAAGATTAGACACAAGCATACCTAGGTCGACGTAAGCTTCCTCTTGTCATCCTAACTATGTAGCGTAGACCTGGCCTATAGTAGGCAGCTTAATCCTTTTTGAGGATTTCAATAACTCAGTCATGGGTTCGGGGTTGTTATAAATGTGTATGGGTAGGGTTTTGTGGCCTGCCTTGTGCGGGAGGTCAGACTAGATGATCATATTGGTCCCTTCTGACCTATGAGTCTATGAGCTCCAGAAGAAATCCCCGAACATACGAGATTTCTGCAGGGCTTCAGGAAAGTGTGATATGAGGAGGCGTAGGAAATACATATTAACTTAAATATCTGAACTGCTGCCAGGGTTTGACTTAGGCCATAGGAAATGTACTTCGTACTTTACTCAGATGGAGGCCAGTGTCAGATTTGTGTAGTTCTAAAGCTGCAGCAAAAGTGTCAGTAGCCAGTAACACAGCTGTAGTGGCATCTCCACTGAGATGTTGCCTGGGCTCGTATTACTCGTGGGCTTTCCTGCATGCAGAGAATTCTTCCCTCCCCCTGCGCTGCCAGCCACAGATCACTATTCCATCCAGTCTGTCTAATCTGGCTATCTATCACCAAGATACTTATTTTTACCTCTCTGTTACCATAGAGATGAAAACACGAATTAAAGAGCAGCAATCTTTAGCTTACACAGCATGGAAGGCAGACAGTGTGCACTGGAATTGTTTAAAGGGGGTGTCTACCTTGAAAAGAGGCTTTTTATGGTGGCATTGTAGGGTGTTTGTTTATTCACTGTGTCTCATTGAATGGCTTTCTGATAGCCAGCCTGCAAATGTATCCAGAGTTCTGACTATCAGACTGCAGTCTTTCCATCTCCCATATCACCAGCACAAATGATCATTCTGGAGGATAAATTAAGCCTTCAAACACACCTGTAAACTCCACTGGCTTCAGATTATGCCACAATCCCAGTGGTTTTAACTGAAGTTAGACAGGTGTAGCCCAGGATATAACTTGGCATAAAGAAGAACCTCTACTACTGGTGAAGATGCACCCCGTTTAACTGTCAGAGCCCAGGGTGAACTTGCAAAAAAACCCAAACTTGTTTTTATTGTAAAGAGAATAGATCTGAAAAGGCACTCAGTGAGACACAGTGAATATGGAAACTCATCATGCAAGTTTTACAGTCATTTTTCAGGGTGAAACCATAGTTTCATTTTTAAGTACAAGTTTCCCACAACAGTTTCAGATAAACCTTGCATAAGGAAACCCCCTCCAGAACTTCAGTTGCACATTTTACAAGCTTACCTGCCTGATTTGTGTGTGCAGTCACTTTGAAAATGGGGCCAGAGTTAGGTCCTAATTCAGAGGAACAGCCCTCTTCAGATCATGTGGTTAAGCCCCACTGAAGTCAGTGACTTTCCTGAATAACGTAAAATTAATTTTAAATATGTTTCCTTTTGGCAGACCATCTGCTACTCCTTATAGAAATTGTTGCTGTATAATTTGATCAGTGGACATAACCTTCCTTTTCTTCCTTAATTCCAATCAAAGAGTTAACTTTAAATTGCAATTGGGACATGGATGGGAAAAGAATGTGCCTTGTGTTAGTGAATACTCAGTGGAATAAACTTGTGGCCAAGTAAATTTTATATTCTCTTGCCACTAGTGACTTGCTTTTTTAGTCAGCCAAAAGATTTAAAAGAGTGTAAAATGAAACCTGCAGAAAATAGGCTGAATGGATTACAGAAGCATTTTGTTCCTGTGCCATTCTGTTTTAATAGTTTCCTTAAAATAGTGCTGTGTAAGCATTATCATATAGAGTGCAAAGGAGTTGCAAAAATCAACTTTCACAGAAACAGGTCCAGAGCAGTAAAAACATCAAGTTACTTCATTCCACTGTATTCCCTTATAAAGCAGGACAGTATGCAAGACTTATGAGCAGTGGGGAAGAAAAAAGATTTTCATTTTCTGGTGGTGTGCTTGAGAATACCGGAAAATTGAACTCACTCAGCTCATGCTGGTCTTATTTCAAATATCTGCTGCCAGACGGAATATTCCTTTTGACAGGATTCTACTTACTGAGTCCTTCGCAATCCAGGTATTCAATCAAAGAGAAAAGAACATAATGCAGGCGCTGTCACCTGCTATGGATCCCTGCAAACTCAACATGCCTCTGGGAAGTTTTGTAGAAGAATGCTATTGTGGAATGGTTGTTACCTGGCAGCTCTGTGTTCTTGGGGAACCAGGGTGAAAAACTCCTATTCTATCTCTGGCTCACCCGAATCCCCCCCCAGCCTCTGCTTGAACCAGAAACAAAAGCTATGAAAAGGCTGTGGGAGACACACCTAAAACCCTCTCAACAAGGCTGATAGGATTAAGACAACTCCCCATGCCTCATCTACACAGAAGATGTAAAAAGAGGCATCTCAATTAACACACTGAATGGAGAACTGGAGCCTCATTTACATTGAAGATGGAACAAGAATTAGCATGAAGAATGGAGAACCAAGCTCCAAAGCAGGAATCACACTGAATTCTGGGATTGGGCAAGGCAGGGACACACTGCATTATGGGAGATCTCTGCTCTTGATGTAAATGAACTCTCACCTACACCCATCCAGCTCCGCAGTTATCAGACCATTCTAGTATTGATATGCAAAACACTGAATCTGCCTGGTTGCATTGTGAGCTCCCCCAAGGAACATTGACCATAACTGGGAGTGATTAACTCCTATTGTCTAGCATAGAGAAAACCACTCTGGGGTACTTCATTGAAACTTTGTTTTTCACATACAAACCTGGTTCTACAAAAAAACCCTACCCAAGTTCAAACTCTCTCTTGCTTTCCTCTTCTGATGCCTGGACCCAAATGCTTTCCTGACTGATCCTGTTGTGGGTTTTGCCTCTCCCTCAAGTGTTCCTGACCCTAAGCTGAACAGCCTGTCTCCTGGGAACTTCTGAGCTGCAAGGAGTGGTGAGATTCTCCCCCGCCCCCCAATATCAATCAATCAATCAATCTCTCTCTCATCCAAGTATAACTTTCTACTTTTGTAATCAAACCTGGGCTAGCCTTCTCCAATACCCCTACTGTAATTGTGTTGTATTGTCAGTGTTAGATTGTTTTTCTCTCCTTGTATGGCATCACTATTAGTATCATAAGTTTTATACACCTGGCAATAAACTAACTATTGTAATCAAACTGGTTGCCAGTTTCTCTCTCTCTAAATGCATTTACTCCTTTGTGTTCTTGGCTTCCCTACCTTGCTCTGCAGCAACGCTTCTTTTACCTAAGCCAAAGATTCCTGGAGTGCCCAAAATCCTATGGGGTTTGCTTATCAAGGGGGTTACTGCTAGAACAATTGTGTTGCAAAGAGGCATATAAAGGGGGTAGCTGAAAAGTGCTGCTCTGCCTAGCCTACGGAGTCCAGAGGCGCATAAGGGTGACAGCTGAAAGTGCTGTTTGGACCCAGCCTGCTCATAAGTGTGCTCCATTCTGGTGCGGTGCAACGGGCACATGAGGGTGACAGCTGACAGTGCTGTGTCACCCAGCCTGCTGAGTTCAGGGACGTATAAGGGGTCAGCTGAGAGTGCTGATAGCCCGGTCTGCTCAGACGCACTCAGTTAATCTGGAATGGGTGTGTGTATCTGTGGGGGGTTTATTTGAATCTGAAAACCTTAGGTCCTGCAGGATAGCTCCATTGGGAGGGGACTTGTAACCATCTGAACACACCAGTAACACAAGCAGCACATTAATAGATTCACACCCCCTCTTCCAGAAAGGTAACCCTAATAAATAAGCATATCTCAAAGTGACGGGCAAATCTGGTAACACGGTTTCTTTGGTGGAATGTAGTTAATGCTGAACATTGATCCTTTATCAAAGATACAGACAGGAAAATTTAGTAGAAAGTATGCTTTTAAAATTCAAGCTATGCATCATCCACTAATTTTGTATCTAAATGAATCACTTAATAAACAGCAACCAGAACAAAAAACAGAATAATTCCTTTTTACTTTTATATGCAGCATGATGTGGTATTTATGTCTTTTTTGCTTACAGAATATCTTGGGCCTTATAAATAATGGACAAGAGTCACCTTTGGCATAAGGCGCCTTTTAATTCTATATCTCAATGGAGCATTAAAAGATTATCCTACCCTGTTGCTGTTTTACATGCAATTGAGAGGTAGAGACACCCCAAACTTTCTTGTTCCTAGTGTGCCTGCATAATTAAGGACAGGATTCAGTTCACATATTTATTGATGATGCACTAGGAACTGGTAGCTTATTTAAAATTATTTTGTCATTTGCCCATAAACTATATACAAACAATTGTTGCAGATCAGATTGTTATAATGTCGTTCATGTTAAAAAATGTCAGCACTGTTAATTCTTCACATTACAGAACTGTTATACATTTGGTTCTTGGTATTCAGGAAACCTTAGGAGTCTAATGGAAGGAGTATGTTGTCTTGCTCTGAAGTTACATAATGGACTTTAGCCTATAGATTTCCCAGACTAATGACACATGGCACAAATATATCCCTACAGAACAAATCGCAAGATGGGGTTTGTATTTAATGTGACTAGTGATGCACATCCCGCAGATGTGTTCTTAAAAACTGAGAGTACCTATTATCTCATACGCTGGAAAATAACATCTCTAGGACATGTGTTAAATCAGCAGAAACCTTTTACTTTAAAATGTCCTGGTGCCCAATACTAGGACAGACATTTGTAATAATCCTTCATAAGGTTCCTAATCTTAATTAAATGCCATTTTGCATCTTTATATATTAAATGGAAGAGTACATGACTAAAACTAGTAACAGAATAAATTAACAGAGCTATAAACCAGATAAGGCTTCCAATTAAAGTGATCTGTCAGGATAGGTACTTCTGTTTAATTTATATGCTTATCAGTGTATCTGTTCAGATGTCAACTTTGACCTTAGGTTTGGCAGCAATGGCACTTCTGACAGATAACACAGAAAAAAGATTGTTTGACACATTAGAGCACTAGCTTTCAGTTTTTACAGGAAAACATACTTTTTAAAAATGGGAGCTGTCACTGAGCATGGTGTTAAAGGAGACCCCAGATGATCAGTGCTTCATTTGAAATGGTACAGAAGCAATACTTAGACCATCTTCCTACCCAAAGTCAAGTTTAGTAACTGATGTGCTGACTAAGAAAAAGAGAAACTGCAATCAATCCCAGGCTCAGGTTTTCACTCCTTCCTCTCACATGGTTTGCTCTCAATACTGATGACTGTGGGAGCTATAGAGCTTCATCATACATATGAAATAGATTCACATTATCCCAGTCTTCCTGGAGTATGTGCACATTTATCTATCAGAATAATTGGACACCAGAGGGGGGTTAGGGTAAATAGGGAGGAGTAAAGACAGGAAAATTGGTAGAGTATATAGACCCTATAATCCATACACTGAAAAAAGAAAAAGATGAACCAATTTAGAGTGCACTAAGTATATTTTAGCATCCTAAAACACTAGATTCATCAGTCCATGTACCAAGGCAAAGCTAGAATTCCTTTTGTGTTTAAAACATCCAGGTTCCCCTAGTAAGAGCAAGAAGTTGGGGGACTGAAAAGAACAATTTTGTCAGATCCTTAGTACAGCTGACATAGGAAGCCTTTAATTGGTTAAAAAATCCTTAAAGAAGAATGTGTTACTTGCTCATTGTATCTATAACAATCAGTAAATGATTAATTTTTCCATGCTTTTCAGATCTCCTCTCTAGCTGTATTATTACTATTATATTATCTATTATTTATTTATAGTAATGCCCACTATGTGCTTGATGCTTTCTAAATACCTTAACAGCACAGCCCCAGCTCCAAGGAAAACCAGTAGACAGATTAGGGGAAAGAAAATGAGAAATAGCAAATTTAGAGGTAAATCCTGACTCAATACACAATGTACTGTTTAGATTAAAATGTTGACATCCAGGTCTCATTGAAGTCAATTGAAAAACTCCCATACTCTTCAATAGGATCAGGATTTCATACATATTCTTTACCGTGATAGTATGGGCTTTTCTGCTAAAGGTGTTTACTGGCCAATTAATGACGCAATGATAATCCTGCACCTCTGCCCATTGGGAGGTCTGGGTCATACTTAAAACACGTACGTTTCCTGAAGGCCCTCAGACGCCTCACCTTTCTTTTCTTTCTCCCTCTCTCTTGCTTTTCTCCTCCTTTTAGCTCTTCAGCGGTAGAGCAGCTTGAAAGGAGAAGACAATCTGGACTTGCTTTGACTGAAGTTGGGCTTTAAAGAGCAGGTGTTGGATGCTTTTGTCATTTGGAATAAAGAATAATGCTCAGGTTTTTACCAGTGCTCCTCAAAGTATTTTTCCAGACCAGATTTTACAGCTTCTTTCTCTGGCACTCAGCTTTTTCATTTTACACATGGAGCTGAAAAAAATAATATTTCGGGTGAAATCTTAGCCCCGTTGACATCACTGGGTCTTTTGCCATTGATTGTAAGGAAGCCAGGATTTCACCTTTACAGTCACAATTAAAGCCGTGCAAATAAATTGATATTTTGGTTCACTGACTAAGCTAAACCTTTAAAAAAATAATTTTGGATCAACCCAATTTTTAAAAAAAATTTTTTGAATTGGCCAATAACTTTAAAGTAGAAAGCAAAAAATGTTTTAGGTTGAATTAAAGTTTTTAAGAAACAAAAATTGAAGCAAATTTGAAACAAAAAGTCCTTTAAAATTGAAAAATCAAAATGTTTAATTTTAAAATGTCAGAAAAGAACATTTCATTTTTTTCAATTTTTTTCTTGACAAACCTTTCAGTGAAAATTTGACATGAATTTGTAAAAATGTTTCAGTAAACTTGAAACTGTGTTTGTCATCAAAAAATGTTCCAGTGAAAAATGTCACCAGCTCTATTCACGGTATAAGGGGAGGAAAATTTGTGAGCTACAGATGTAAGCTTTTTGAGTCTGGGAATGTTTCTTATTACATGTATGCATAGCACAAAGCAGCACTATAGCCCAAATCTCAGTTGGAGTCTATAGACAATACAAGTAATGCAAATAATAATGAAAAGCTAAAGCAAGAGTACCTCATTAAACAAAATAACAGCTTAATATAATAACCTAATGCAGCTTTAAAGAAGTTTCAGCTTTTTAAAAGTTAGTTTTCAGATTAAAGTATACTGGATGGTTTAAATCTTACAAAGAGCTGGCCTAGCGATTTGTTCATTGTGCTTTGCTGGCTCATCAGTTGACTTATTCAATCAACTTTGTTGGGTTCATTATTAATTTAGAAATATAATAAAATCCATTCAAAATATTAACAATATCCTTTAAGGGGACATGATAACTGTGTAACTTTATGTGTATGCAATTATTGTATTTAATTGCCTTTGAGTGGATCTACACTTTGCCTCAAAAAATGAAAATAAAATGCACATTAAATGCACCTAAAAAATAACAAATGCTAATGTTCATAAAATCCTTTTACTTCAGTATCTAACCAAGCTGTATCCTTACACATTTGCAAGTATGAATATCATGTGTTTTAGTGTTGGAATCAGAGAGGGATCTTTTTTCAGAGAGGAACTCATTACATAAGCATCTTTCATAATCAGGATTCTCTACTGCTTAAAGTGGCACTGTTATTATGGGATTATTGGAAGAATCATGGAATTGTAGATATAATAATTATGTTATCTGTAAAAGATGTATTTCTATGTGCAGTAGAGATAATATATACTGTGCAATATAGCCTGATTTCCAGCAGTACACAGGGTTTCAATTGACTAACTCCAATTAAAGTCAATGTTAATTATGCAGCTAAAACACTGAGAAAATGTACCCAATATTACAGTCCTGTGTAAAAATGCACACACACACACACACACACATATATATATGCATGCACATAATAATATTGGTTGTTTTATTAATATGGGTGGCTGGGTGACAGCCAAGGGCGGGAGGTCAGGATTTTACCCATGAATTATAATTAACTATATCATCCTGTGTGTCAAAGCTACGATGCATATCACCTCACACAGATGCATTATGATATCTTTAAACAGTAAATTATCTTTATAACAGTACAAAATAAATTGAATTTAAACCTGAACCATAGGATGTGGGGAATGCTTGAACCAATTTGTCTACATATTCATTTTATTCTAAGTCTGTAAAGGGAACACGCTTCATAGAACATTTGAGGGAATGTATTTCCCTGGGGACTATTCATTTTTTTAAGGTGTACTGAGCAAACGTACTGCGTTTGAGTTTCAGTGACAGACATTGAAAAGGTGAGTGATGCCACTGTGGGGTTTGAAGACTACTCACTGTTTAATGTTTCAGAAAGCTGAAAATCTGTAAGTATATTGTTGGTGATCTCATTATGCTGCAGACAAATTCAGCAGTTACCACTCTACGAGCTCATTTATTTTGGACAAGTGGAGAAAATAGTCCAAAAAGGTTAAAAACAAAGCTTCATAGACCAGATATCGGATGTATTTTGACCAGCTTCCTGATTGATTTAACTTTAGACTGACTTTCTTGAGGGGGTGAAAGAAGGGGAGGAGTCTAGAGATCTGAATTACCCATTTCGAATCTGCTCTTGCTCCCACTGAAGTCAGTGGTAAAATTTCTGATAAACCACAGCATATAATGAATTCATAGAACTCACTGTCACAAGGTATCATTTAGACTGAGAGTTTAATAAGATTTTTAAAAAGGATTAATCATTTGAGGATTTAGGCATCTTGCAGGGAGATAATAAAAATATTCACAACTGTATCAGATAAAATGAAAATGTATAGGAGATGTAAATCTACATTCTGTAGGACATACCCCAACTACTAGCTGCCATAGGGTTAACAACATCCTCAATAGGCAGATTGTTACATAAAAATATGTCCATTATGGGGTGTCTTGCATCTAGGTATTAACCATTGTCAGAAACAGGATTCTTGAATAGATGGATCACTGGTCTATATTTTATGGAGTTCCCTATCTTCCCTTGCTGTATTGTACAAGAGAAGTTGGTGTCAGTGAAAGTAAAAAAACAGAGTGACCGACAATTACCCAGAAGAAGAAAAATAAGTTATGCTTTTTTAAATTATCCTAGTCTCCTCCAGAAAGCACAGCACCAGAGTGATTCCAGGCAGTCCTCAAAAATGAAGAATGACTGCAAAATAACGGTCACACGGATCACAGGGCTCACACTAAATCCAGTCACCGATTGTCTGGAATGAATTTTTTAAACTTGCTTTTGAAATCTCCCACTAATCCCTATCCACACTGAAGCAAGACCACAACACCTTTCAGCTAAATTGCCTTACAGAACATGACTAATAATCTTTGTCTCCCAGATCCACCTCTCAAGTCCAGACTTGTCTCCTCCTGTTCATACTAAGATCTCACCCTGGCCCTCTGATGTCTCCCCTAGCTGGATGTCTAGCTATTACCTCAAGATCAGCAATGCTAAAACACAGCTTCTAATCCTTTCCCCACCCCCTGGCTCTCCCAGCTATTTTCAACTTAATCACTGTGTACAACACCACCACCCTGACTATTCCTCAGGCCCTTACCCCAGACATCATCTCTGACTCGTATCTTCACGTCTTCACAGCCAGGCTATATCTAAATCTTGCCAATTCTTTCTGCAGCACATCACTGAAATATAGTCTTTGCTATCCATCCACACAATTAACAAGCTTATGTAACCTCTCATACTTTTCTCTGCCCTTGATAAATGCAATCTTGCCCCACAGATATCCAGTAAGAATGCTACTGCAACAATTATTTTCACTTTCATTCTGACCATGTTGCTTCTCTCTTTGCATCTGTGAACTAGCTCCCCCTTCTCTGTCACACCAAATATAAGTTGCTTGTTTTCACTTTCAAGGCCCTTCACAGTCTCTCTCTCATTCAACATCAAACTGTTGATTCTCACCTCTGATCAGCCCATGATGCCAGCCTCTATTGCCAACTAGTTACGATGTCAAATAAGCATATTTGTGTTGCCTCTCATGCCTGGGAGGTGCTCCCTGTAAACATTCACAGAGCTACCTCATTATCTACTTAAAACCTTCCTCAAAACTCTGCCTACACAATAATTGGCAATGGCTAAGACTGAAAGGGGACATAACAGTTTGCAAGTACATAAAAAGTTGTAACAAGGAGGAGAGTGCAACATTGTTCTCCTTAACCTCTGAGTATAGGACAAGAAGCTATGGGCTTAACTTGCAGCAAGGGAGGTTTCAGTTGGACATTAGGAAAAAATTCCTACCTGTGAGGGAAGTTCAGCCTTAGAGAGGCTGTGGAATCACCATCACTGGAGGTTTAAGAACAGGTTAGACAAACACCTCTCAGGAAGGGTATAGTTATTATGTAGTCCTGCTTCGCGTGCAGGAGACTGCACTAGATGATCTCTTAAGGTCCCTTCCAGTCCTACACGTCTATGATTGTATGATGGAGCTGCTTTGCCAAAGTGATCAGTTTTGGCTGGTGTTGGGTTACAAATCACTTTAGTATTGAGGGGTAAGTATTATTATCCATACTGTATGAGTAAAGGGCAGCAGAACTGTGCCTAGCCTGCCTTGATGTGAGGGGGTCACCCTAAACTGAACCTCACTCTCTAAGCAGGGGGTAGAGAAGCCAGATCCTAGTGAAGGGGGAGAAAGTAGGGACAGGTGTTCTTACTTGATGGTGCAGGCTCTGCCTAGGGAGTCCTAGATACCATTTGAGTCTCCACTATTTAAAGCTAGAGCTGGTTAGACTCAGTTGAAAGTCTGTGTTTTGTTCAGTGCTCAGTAGAGCTGAAATCAATGATAACCATGTGCTAAGCCTTAGACTTGGTGTGGGACAGTGCTGCAGTAAAAGAGATTGCACAACCTGCACAATCGCTGAGGTTCCCCTCTACTTGCTGAAATCACTGAGAGCTGGCTTAAGCAGTGGAACCTCAGAACATGTATTGCAGCAGAGAGATAGCGGTAGCAAAAGGTAGTGGTAGCAGGATGGTAGCCAGCAGGTGGCAGAGAGCAACAGAGGTGACAGAGTAGTGGCAGAGGTACAGTGGCAGCGGCCAATGGTATTGCTCGAAGCCTTCCCACCCCTGAGGTGGGAGGTGAGCTCATGTGAATGCACCTTGAAATCTGGAACTTTGTTGACCTAGGACAGCAACTGTGAGTGGGATGCCATGGAAAGAGGGGAATTAAAGCAATAAATGTTCATCAGATTTTCACAATGCAAGGTGAGAAATTGAGGCAAAGGACAGTACCCAATGTACTCTGGGATGAGAGTTTGCTCATGGTCAGGTGGTTTCAAATCATGGTTGTGGTGTTTTCCAAAATTAACGCTGGGTTCCTTTTTATTAAATTTTTATTTGCTATACACAGACTCAGTGTCCCTTGCGAAAGGGAAGTGTCACCTCTTAGAGGTGGTGTTCGGTTTTCCCAGGTAATTGGATGAGGGCTTAAGCTAATTCTGTTTTGTATTTTTAAGAGGAACCTCTAGATATTGAAATGAACACTTGTTTCTGCCAAATCCACCTGGTAGGAGGGGTTACATCAAAAGTAATAATGATAATAATTCATAATACTTTCTCTCCAGCAAATTAATTTATCAAATTCTTCATTTCCTAGAACTGTCATACCCTTAATGTTGAAAATTTCTCTCTCAAAATTTACAGAAATATGACCTCCACCTACTTACTATCTGAACTGATTATGCAAAACAGCCACTTAGCCTAATCAGTGGCAAAATCCAACATATTTTTACTGCATCTGGCCCAAGGCAGACATTGTACTGAGGCAGATTTTCCTATTAATTAGCTCTCAAACTATTTCTGGTTTCTTTTTCAGTGTACCACCCATTCTCAATATTTCAGATCACTCTCTGATGTACTTTTGCATCATCTGAGTTAAGTGCATTAAGTTTCATGTAGCACTTGAGTTCCTTAAGTGCAAAGAGAAAATGTAGTCAGACAACATATAAACATATTGGGTTAAATCCTGGCTCCATCAAAGTCAATGACAAAACTCCCATTCACACCAGTGGGGACAGGGTTCACCCATTGTAAATGTATAATAAGCACAAAGGCACTGATCTTGCAGTCTATTCTATGTGCATGTACCTTTGCATCCATTCAGGGTACCACTGAGGTTGAAAGACCTCATTGATATATTATAGGGTTCAATCTTGTCATGGGAGGATAGATTAAATTACCTCAGAAGTCTTTAATTTCTATGCCTGTATTATTTATTATCCTCAGCTCTTTATTGATTTCTGTGGAAAAACATATTCTATGAGCACCATTCTACATTTGTAATTAGAACATCCATCTGCTTGTTACATCATTTGTGGTATATTAATCACTACTAGTGTTTATATTTGATATTAGGTGTCTATGGTGGTCCTGCTTGTGGTATATTGTTTGTGTTACCTTTAAAGATTTAATAAAGTTTTTAAAAAGAACAAATCAATTCTTACAGACAGAGTAATTCCCACTGTATTTTAGCTTGCTTCAAAAGGAGCTGCACAACTGTAAAGTGTGAATTTCTCCCATGTATGCTAATTCAGATGTATATTAAGAATGGGTGCTACTAAAAATCAAAATGAGATCTTATACATTTATATTAATACTTTACACTCGTATAGTTCTTTTCATCAAAGAATCTCAAAACATTTTATGAACAGTAAGGGTTAGATTCTGCCACCCTCGCTCATAATGAATATTACCTTTATCCTCAAGTACTTCTGTTCATTACATTACCTGAGAAGTAAGGAACTACTCAATCAAAATAAGGTGTCAGAATTTGACCTTAATTAATTAAGCCAGCTTTCTCAGGGAGATACTCTGGATGTTCTAATAAATCTATTCTATCTCAAAGTAAGTTTAATTGAAGTCATTTTACTTATGTGTAAACTGAAACAGCACACTCACCTAGTGAATCAATGACAAAGCTGGAAGAGAATGCAGGAGTCCTTATTCCTAGGCCCCGGCTCAAACCACTAGATCACATGGACTCCACTTTTCCAATTACAAGAGATAACACAACATCAGGCTATAAGAGACATTTAAAAATAGTAATTGGAGAATCTGGCTGATATTTTCAATATTGCCAAAGGGGTTTCCATGTAAATTGAAGGAAATGCAGTGTCAAAGTTCCTTAAGTGGCCTTGAAAGTCTCAGTCTCTAAATATTGTTTTTATTTTGCAGAGTACTGCTTTACCACTTGTCCAGCTCTTCTGTTTGAAAATGCATAAAGAACTGTAAACTAAAAATTTTGACAATAAAAAAATCCATGTGATCTGCTGGCTGTGCCTATTGGTCAGAAGTTAACTTCACTTTAAAACCAAAGTAATTTTGACATTTACATATCATGTCTACTTTGATGGTGTCTGACATATAGATATGTTTAGGAGGAAGCAATTTTCAATGGACCAAACTAAATAGTTCATTATGAGACTTAAAATCCTGCACAGAGTAGAAAAGGTGCAATTTTGCATCTGACTGATAAATGCTTAATCCATCTAAAAGTAGCATTAGTTGTCATTAAATGAGAACTAATTATCTCTTTAATATTTATTGGAAAAAATAAAAAGACAATTACTCATGAATGTGCCAAATATTACAGAATATATGAGATGATAATTTATGATTTCACTTAAATTTCTGTAAATATTAGCCTTTTATTCTAGTAGATTCATAGATTTCAAATCCAGAAGGGACCATTAGGATCATCCTGTCTGATCTCCGATATGATTTGGGCATCCAGTCCAATAACTAATGGTCAGACTAAAGTGTATCTGGTAGAAACACATCCAGTTTTGTTATAAAGATTCCAAGTGATATTGAATTTACTTTTTCCAGTGGCTAATTAAACTTAATGTTAAAATTTGCGTCTTGATTTCTAGTTCATACTTTGCTGATTTCAACTTCTAGCCATTGCATCTTATTAGGTATTTTTCTGCCATATCGGGACCTGATCCAAAGCCCATATAAGTCAATGGGGAAAACTTCCATTAACTTCAAGGAGTTTGTATCAGACCATCAAAAAGCCCGATAGTATCATATATTTTCTCCCTATGTGGGTACTTATATACCATGACCAAATCACCTCTTAACTTTCTCTTCCATGGTACAAAGGAATATCACAGAAAAGCTGTTAGAAACTATCCAGGAGAAAACTCATGAAAAAAATTTGAAAAAGGATTTTTGGAAAAAAAAAATCTTTGAGAAATGATAAGTTCCCCTACTCTCTCCTCTCACTACTGTGTTGAATCTGGCTCTCCACCTCTGCCCCTCAGCTCCTGATATATCTGGTGGCATGGGGTAAGGAGGAAGTATGTTAGAGCTCTGCTATGCCTATTACCCACTGATGTAGGGTTGATTGAGGACCTAACATCAGCGGTGAGTTTCCTGATCTCTTCCCATATTAAGGAGACTCTGATGGAGGACAGAATCTTACTGAAGCTGTTTGGACACAGTTAACCTTCAGGAATGGTTAGTGTGGCTATACAACTTTTCTGGAGTCTATGGAGCAGCTATAAAATGGTTTCATGCTTTCTTCTCTGGTAAGTCTCAGAGTTATGAAGGTAGAGTCTATAAGGAAACGTAAGCTGTGACCAGGTGACTATTAATTCAACTTCCATGATTTCACTTTCTTTTATATGATCAGAAATTGGTTATATTCTCCCTGAGTGATAGTCTTGTATTATACAGCTAGCTTAAATAAAGCTTCCAAATGTTCAACACAAAGTATTTACCTGTTCAGATCCTGGTATGATAGTATCTACAGGACTGATAGTGGAAATACATGTATTTATTCTGTATTACACAGAGATGGGGCTAAACCTAACTATCAGATCTGAATACTACTGACATTTGGGGAAGTTTTGAGTCCACATCTGAATCCAGATTTTTGGGCCCATCTCTGATATTTTAAATAAAAGTACTAAATGTCAGAAATATCCTATGCAGTGTAGTTAGCTGTGTTGGTCACAGGATATTAGACAGACAAGGTAAGTGAGGTAATATTTTTGATTGCACTTCTGTGGGTGAGAGAGACATACTGAGCCATATAATGTATTTTTTTTGAGCCCTATAGTGTGTCCTACAAATTTCAGAGAGGTTACATTCCAATAACTATTGAGATTTAAATGAGCAATGAAATCTCAACAGAGACAGGGTGATTTATTAGCATAAATTTGGCACCAAAGTCATTTGGTCAATAGCTATCCACTATTATCCAAAGCTACATAAAATTAAATAAATATTACTTGTAAACATTTTTATTTATTACTATTCTATTTACTGACATGCCATTCACTTAAAATATTTCTAAACTTAGAAAGGTACTTGATAAAGCAAGTTTGAATCATAGCATGATCCTATGAGTTTAAGAAATATATCCATTATTCTACAGTTGTTGCAAGGAATAACCATATTTAATTTAAAAAAGAAATTTTTAGATACTAAATCATTTTACAATGGTTTTATTACATGCAGTCAACAATTTCCAAGTTAGAAATGGAAATCTTGCCAAATCAGAGAATTCATATTTTCCTGCTGTTAATAAGTAAATCTTGAGGAAAAGTTTTAGATGTTGGAGACAGTAAATGCTGACAATGTTCACTCAAATTGTGCAAAATGATTTCATTTCAGGAAAAAGATATCATGCAAACTTTGCTGACAGCTGACACATTAGATACTCTACTTCTGAATTTCTACTATTAATTAAATACAAGTTATCATTCTCAGATGCTGATTTATCTAATATTGTTTTTAAATCAATATATTTGGAGTACAGATGGACAAAAAGTGTACCTAAAAATTGCTTTAAAAGAGTACATGCTTTGACTGAGTTTGTGTCCCTCGTGTTATTCCTTTCAGGCTCCAGTTCTGCAAAACACTTAACTTAAAGCTTAATTTTTTTAAAAATGGGTAGTTCCATGGATGACAAAGAGATTAAAACATGAATTTAAAGTTAAGGACATGCTTAAGTGCTTTGCTGAATATGAACTTCAATTAATAATCTAGCAAATGAGTTTACTGGCAGAAAAGTCAATTGAAACAGATCATTTAAAGCCTATATTAGAGATTATTTGCAAAAAGCTCATTTTGAACTCAAGAACACAAGTATTTACAGAATCAGAAATCTGATTCTAAGACTTATATTCATCTAACAATGATAGTGAAATGATATTGTGGGACTTCTGTGTCCAATCCAAGTCAAAGAAAATCATGCAATGCAGCTTCAATTTTGAAACCAAATATTCCTAATCAACTGATCTAATTGAGAGCAATTATTCTTCTATGACTTTTTGACAAAACTTTTCAAATTTGGATTGCCAAATGTTAGGAAATTAAATTCATATTGAGTGGAGCTGATCAAAATTGTTTCCTCAAAACATTTTTTCAACAAAACATGGCTTTTTCGACCAAAATGAAAATTTTCATGAAAAAGCATGAAATATTCTAATTTTCAATGAAATACCAAAACTGAAAAAACTAACTAAAACAGTTTTCAAAAACCAATTGTTTTCCAATTTCCACTTGAAAAAAACAAAACTTTCAAGAGAGATTTTGAAAAACAATGCAAAACAATGAAATGGAAGCTATTCCACAAAAATTAATTGGCATTTTTCAACCAGCTTTAATATTTTGGCACTTAAATCACTCTAAGTAAACACCACTCAGTAGGACTTGGCTTAATTTTCAGAGATGCTGAACAGCACATCTATTTAGATGCATACATGTGGATGTAACTTTTAATCCAGTCGTTATGGTATCCTCTTGGGATGTGGGGAGACCTCCCCCCCACTTAAAATCCCCCTCTATCTGAGTGGGAGAAGGGATTTGAATAGGGCTCTGTTATATCGAGTGAGTTCCCCTGGCTGCTGGACTATGTGATATTCTGATGTGGGACTTTCTCAGTCTTTCCCATTGAAGGTGTTGCACTGTGGATAAATAATTAAAAAGTCATTGGGGCAGGTGGAGGATCTGTGTGCTCCCACTTCCTGGGTGAGTGCCATACCCATCAGGCAAAAGATTCATTCTCATACTTCTGCTTTTCTCTTTCTCCGGCCCAAATGACTCTTCTTGGAGGTGAATTACAGTCCTCTTTACACTTCCAGAGATATGGAAAGGATCCTTAATGTAAATGCAAGTCTGATTCATTATTTTTGTCATTATATATTTATATGATTCATGTGACCATTGAGACTACCAATGTATACAAAATTACCATTCTTAACTGTTGCTTTTCCCCTCCATCCCATCCAGATCCCCATTTAGCCACCTGCAGTGTCTTCTGCTAGTCCTAGACTTTGAGTTCTCTGGGGCAAGGATTGTCTTTAACTTGTTTCAGTAGTGCTCTGGTTTTTGACTGGGGCCTGTAGCTGCAATCCTGATAAAAATCATAGTGGATAAAAAGCAAACAAACAAAATCACAGGGCACAAGACACTGAAGAGTGGTGAAATGTTGACCATAGGATTAGATTTAATAATAAAAAAAAACCCACAAAACCCTCCTAAAATTTCATGAAAATATTCTGGGTTTTAGTTTTGTTCCCCAATAAAAATTCAGATTTGTGACAGAAAATGTGAACCTCAAAGTGTGAAACATATAAACCACCCCTAATAATAATTAGTTTTACTATTAATATGTAATTTTTCAGCATTATGATATTTTGACAAAAATTCTGCATCTCTTTTACTCCCACAAGAAAAAGACACACTAATGGAACAGAGAACAAAATGAAGGGTGAGGAAAAACAAAATACAACAGCAGGATATAATTGAACCAGAAAAGGAGGAAAAGATTTGATGTACAAGTAAAATATTACAGATTGGACATCTTTTCTTCTTCAGTAGCTCTGTTTTTATAAAGACTTATCTATATCTATATCAATTTTGTCTGGGAATGGATTCACAGAGGGCCTTCAATTTTTCCATGGGTCAGCAAATGGTTAATAGTAACTGGAAGCAGTCTGTTTTGTACCCTAGCAAACTCATTATATAATAAAAGCATGTCCAGGTAAGCTGTCATCAGTGTAACAGCTAAATCACAGATCTTAGTAAATAGCTGTTATTACTGATTTTCAATTATTTTATCTGCTGGTAAAATTAATTTATAAAAAGTTAAGTTTGGAGTTTACTGGCTGTAAACGATTAACTTTCGCTCATGCAGTGGGGCTTAATTTCAAGGTTCAATGAATTAAAAGAATTCTCTGTGCTAGTACATCATAAACATGCTTTATTACATAGTTTAGGTGAAAATTAGACTATAGGGAATTAACTAATAAGGAGTAAACTTGCTTGAACTCTGAGAAAATTATTTTTAATATCCAACATATTTTCAAGACTATTTATTAATTGTGTCTCTTTATTGTAGTGCAAAATGAATAATGAATTGATTTTACTTCACCCAGTGAATTTAGTGCATCTTAGTATTTAAGATGAAACCAATACATGTGTTTAGCACAAATTAGAAGGTAATCTTTGTATGGCTCACATAATTATTATTGTCTATAATTTTTAAAATAATGTTTTTCTTATTGTCCAAATGAAATGGGATTGGTGTAAAATACAAATGTGAAGAATTTGTTCTGATCCCTTTTTGGACTTTTACAAGTTTTATTTTTCATGATCATAGCACAGTGTCTTCCATTCCAAGCATAGAGGCATGAAAGTATAATTAAAATACATCACTTGAGATGAGAAACAGACAAATTAATTGGCTTGGAAGCCTAATTTATATTCTTTAAACATTTATGGGAATGCTAAAATGAACAAAGGAATATCACTCCAAATGAATCATTATCACCTTCAATGTAACTTTTTATGCTACCTTTGAAAAATCTCTTGGTATCTAATCACGTTGTAAATAATGCAGAGCTAATTATAATTTGCCACAAGGTGATGTCTCAAATTCTGGAAGGCTTCCTTTAGTGAATTCTTTAGATGTTAAATGAGAAACAGGACAGTCTGCACAAAGACAGTGTGGTATATTTCACATTTTTAGAGGAGACATTCACTTGTACTAATACCATATGCAATGGTAAAAGTTTTAAAATAACCTATGACGTGTAAAGGAGATTTTTCTTCTTTTCATACACTTGTGCCTTTGGAAAATAAATATCAGCAAATTCATCATTTCAAGCAGCAATAAGCTTAAGAAAATGTGTCATTGGTGGTGTTGGATGCAATTAAATGTAGGCAGGTGCACTTCAGCTTGGCATCTAAAAATAACTGAAATATAAGAGTATACACACACTAATGAGCAGGTGATCGTATTATAAAAACTGCCATCAAAACCATGGCCTAATTGGCCAGAGAGAGAAAGAGAGTTGGCCAGTTCAGAGAGAAAGAGGCCCATTGACTTGACAATATGAGGAAAGTGACATTGTCATTGTTCATATGTACCTCCTCTGTATATAGAGACAAATAGGTGGCCTATATAGAGACAAATGGTGGCCTGGCATCCATTGTAGTTGATGGAAAAGTGTCCATTGACTTCAGTCATACAAAATCAGGGCCTTGATGTTCTGTTGTCTTGCACAGTGTGGTATCTTTTACACGAATGCAAAGTAATTAGAATGGTAATATGCTGCACTCTCTTTCTACTTAGGTAAAAACAAAGTAGGACAATGGAGAATCAGGCCTTATGTGAGCTTTATAATCTATCACCTTTTACAAGTGTTACAACAATTGACTACACTCATGGACCTTACTAACCTTGATGAAGCATTCTGACATATTTTTTAGGAAGAGTGCATTTTTCAGAGGTTCTTTGTGTGCTCAGCTGGATAGTATGTACTTTGTTTTTTAAACTCTTTAGTAAACTGGATAGCAACCCAAACTAATTTTATTTCCTTTCCATAGGTTAAGGCTATACAGGATCAGAACTGTTTCCTACCTCAGAAATAATTGTAGCATAGAAACTGTTTAACCCAACAGTCCTCCATCCTTTAAAAGAAATGTCTGCCCTCATCTAACTGGGAATATTGATTTTCTCATTCTCCATTTACATTAAATCAATCCCCAAATCATCATTTTAGTTACTGACATTTGGAGATGGGTTGGAGAATTGCCCAATTTGCTCTGAAACTGATACACAAACAGTTACTGCTTCTCTTGCTTATTGGAGAAGATTTATTATTGATAATGTAATATTTTAAACATCTTGCAATACAGAAGTCCAGAAATACTCTATGAATTGTTTTCCTTCTATTATTTATATTTTAACATCAATCCTTACCTTTTTTTGTTTTTAATACGTTGAAAACCGAGGCTGACATACTTCTCACCATGACTCTCATTCCTCAAATCTTCTGTCATTTTGACTGCTATATGCTACTACTCTGCTGTGCATGCAGTATTTAAAAAAAAACCAACAATAAAACTTTAAAGCCAGTTTCTTGGTAGCAGGGGATGAAGAGAGTGTCCTTATCTTTTTTTAATCATGAGAAGTGCTCAGATACTATAATGATGAGAGCCAGATACTTAGAAAGATATCTAGATAAACAGATACTTCGTTCAATCACAGGTCACCTAAAGGTTAAAGTAACCAAAATGTTCTTTTGTCATCACTCTTCATACTTTCCTGTATCTTTTTCTTGCTCATAAATTTTTAAAGTTCTTTAGTGGGATAGACTTCAACAGCTGAAAACAACTTTGTTTAGCTTGTTCATGATTGCCTAACTCATTCATCATGGTTCTCAAGCCAATGGCTTCCTGCATCTGGAGGCTAAGCATCTGTCTCATAAATTATGCAGATGACAGTGTAATAGTCTCTCTCTCACACACACACACACACACACACACACCCCTCCCTTCCCCCACCTCCAAGCCCTTAAACTATTTAGACCAGTTCTTCACTTATTATATATAATAGCCTGAGATTTGTTATCCATCTCTCTCTATAGAGGACATTTCAAATTCTCCCCAGATCTCAGTATTCTCAGCCTCATAGATTTCTTCCAGGTGTCTTCTATTTTTGATGAATATAAATTGAATAAATTTAGTAGTCCATCTGCAAGGACATCGTACTCACAACTTATGAGTCAATCCTGATGTGTCCAGATATCTCAGAAAACAAACTTCTACCCTCTGTTCTTTTAAAGCTATTTTCAGTAGTGTTTATGAATTCTATATTACATAGATATGAAAAAATACCAAGTGTAAAAAGGCAGGTAATATCTACCTTTTGCTATTCAGAAAAGTACGCATTTTACTCCTACCATACATTGAAAGCCCTTGCATTCAAGCCAAACATTATCTACCTCTTTTGTACTCCTTGGCTTTCCACTGGTCACAAAATACATGTTGGTAATTTGTAGAGCACTCTCTTTCCTCTAAAATAACATTCCAAATCTAAAATTTCTTACTGTAATTATAAATTTACCTTCATTTCAGAAAACAGAGAAGAGTCCATAAGAATACAGAGACAATGTGACCCAACAAGAAAGCTCAAATACCAACTTTCAAACAGCATGTCCCAGTGTAAAAGATTTTGAATAATACATAAATTCAAGAAAGCCTCCATCTGTTTGTGGACATTTGTTGACCATAAAAAGAGGTGAAATTCATCAAAGAGATTATTCATTAAACATTATTTTCTCAGTTCTAATTAGGATAACATACTCAAATGAATCCAGATTTCCCCTCTTGCTTCAGAAGTAGATGAAAAAGCATTGCAACTTTGTTAGCTATGCTGAACTGAGTGCCTAGCAGAGAGCATTATGCTACCACAGGGAACAGTTGAACCATCCAGACTATCTCAGTAGTACAAGTATAACCCTTCTGCCAGGGGCCAATGGCAGCAAGGACAAGATTCAGTATGTCTAAGAGTCACTTTTCTAAAATAAATAGAACTGTGGCTTGAGCTGCCACTCCTACTTCTGGCTCTGGGAAATTAAAACAATCTCCCAGGTTACCCTTGCACACGGTTTCTCTCCACTCACAAGCACTCAGCTGTCCTTGGGAACACGGAACCACAAACATCTTTTCACAGGGGGAAAAACAATCAAAAGAGTCATAAAGACCCTATTTATGTCTGTCTATCGTGGCAAACTGCCAACTTCCCCCAGGTGCGTCTTGTGCTTTACTTCCACTTTCTGTGGTCAGGACACCCCCAACTACCTTGCCTCCCCTGGCTGTAGTGGAGCTCTATCTCTTGGCATGCGAGAGAACCTTCTCCTGCAGCTGCCCCAGACCTTCTAGCAGCCCCTCCTGCATGTGTTCCCTCCCCTTCCTTTAGGGAAGGCAGGGTTTAAATAACCTTGGCCCCGCCCTTCATTGGGCCCAGGTGTCTTTAATTGCCCTGCTGTGCTTTCCCCTCTGCTAGCAGGGTGGATGGCTTTTTGAACTCTCTGGGCTGGTCCTGGCTTTTCTTTTGCAGCTGCCTTTTTGGGGGACCCTGCTGGTGTGCCTGCCTCCCTCCCTGCTAGGAGGGAGGGGGTGAGTGTGTGCCTCTTCCACCACCACCACCCCCTCCCCCGCCCAGCCGCTATCTCCGCCGCCGCCGCCGCTGCTGCTGCTGCTTCTCCTAAGGCCAGCACCAGCTGCCGAAAGGCCCCCTCCCCTCCCCTCCCCTCCCCTCTCTTGGCAGGCTGCCTCTTCCCCCTTCTACTGCTGTGAGCCCCCCTTCCCCTGTTGCTGCCACCCCTTGCTCTGCTCCCTGTGCTTGGAGGCACCCCTGCCCCTTCTTTTCCCTGACCCCTCCCCTGATGCTGCCCCCTGCCCAGACCCCCACATTTGGGAAGCCCTGACCCTTCCCCCCTCCTCTCTCACTGTTGTAGTTCCCCCCATGCTTTGGCCTGTGTGCTCCGGCAGCACTAATGGCCCTCCCTGCCCTGATTTTGTTAACCCCCCCCCTTCACACACTGCACCTCCCCTCCTGAGTTCATTTAACTCCGCCCCCCCCCTCCCAGTGCAGCCGGAGGAGACGCCGAGGTTCCATCTTGGGCTGGTGAGTGCACAGCCCCTGCCTGGCTTGGCCCCCTGTCTTTTCCCCTCTGCCGGTGCCCTCCTCCCCTGCTTCCAGCCTAGCGGGGAGGAGCGTTCACCCCCCCCCTTTCCTTCCTCTTCCTACTCTGTCCCCTCTCCCCCTTTCCACTCCCTTCCCCCCTTCCTCTCCCTCCCTTTCCTTTACCCACCCACCCCCCCGGTTGAACCGTTCCCAGCCCTTCCCAAGATGGCGGGTGTGCCTGGGACAGGGACCCCCCCCCCGTAGACACTCCCACCCCTCCACCCCCCCATCCCAAGGCCCTGTCCCTGCCTGTAACAACAAGCCCTGCCGCCACTGCTGAGCTGCCGGGAGTCACTCCCCAGGTGCTGGCAGAGGACGACTCTGGTGGGGATGCCAGGGACTCTGCTGTTGCCACGGCTCCTGCCCCCACTAATCTGGGGGGTGCGCCCTCGGTTGGGAGAAAGAACCGGGGGGTAAAAAGAAGGGCAAAGGCCCTGCCCAGAAGGCGACGCCTCCCGTGGCTAGGGCCACTCCTCCTCTCCCTCTATCCTTTCCTGCTGTCCCTTCCACCAGCTCTGGGGGTGGCGGCGCCCCCAGAGCGTACGCCCAGGTGGCTGCGGGCCCCCGCCTGCTGCTGCCAAAACACCTGCCCTGACCACCACCTCCAGCACCATACCAGGTGGCCAGGGCCCCTTCCCCACCCTTACCAGGAAGCATGGGGTCCGATGCCTCCTGGTGCCTGCCTCGACCAACGTAGAAACCTACGTGCGGGCGGTGGCCCGGGTGGTGGGGCCCATGGCCGTGGTGGCGGCCTCCCGGATGTACGGAAAGATGGTCTTTTTCCTGGGGTCAGAGGCCACTGCCCAGGAAGCGGTGGAGATGGGCCTGGCGGTGGGGGGCGTCCGCGTCCCCGTGGAGCCCCTGGAGGACCTGGGCATACGGATGGTCTTGTCCTCCGTTCCGCCCTTCCTCCCCAATGCCGCCCTTCTTCTTCTCCTTGTCTCCCTGGGGAAGCCCCTCTCCACCATCAGCCCGCTTCCCCTTGGCTGCAAGGACCCCGCCCTACTCCACGTCCTCTCGTTCCGCCAGCAGGTGCAGCTGCAGCTGCTGCCAGCAGTGGCGCGGCGAGGGGCGGGGAGGCGCTCGTGGGGTCGTTTCTGGTGCCCCACCAAGGGGCCCAGTATCGGGTCCATTATGCCATGGGGGAGGCCCGGTGCTACCTCTGCCGGGTGGCGGGGCATGTTCGGAGGGATTGCCCTCTGGCCCGGGACCCAGGAGGGCGCCAGCCAGACCATCGGTGGCGCCCCTCCCAGCTGTCCAGTCCCTGTGGCCGCCCCCCCTCTGCCAGCAGTTGTCACCTGCGCTCGGGCCCCGGGGGCACCTCCCCCGGCTCTCCTGGGCAAGCTGATGGGCCCCGCTGATGCCCAGAGCTGTCCAGCGGGGCCTGCGGAGGGGAGGAAGCCAGGGCCGGCACTGTCGGGCACTGGAGGGGGCATGTCCCATGGGGAGGCCTCTCTTCCCCCAGCTACCCCACCTCCGCTCTCCCACACCCTGACTCCTGTCCTCTTGCCCCCTGCCCCTGCCCCCGCTGTCCGACCCTCCACCTCGGAGGGCTGGGTGCTCGTGCAGGGTAGGTGTGGCAAGTTCAAGGCCGAAGCCCAGCCCCTCCTCCTGCCCACGGCTGAGGGGAGTAAGAGCCCCCGCAAGGCCAAGCGGAGGTGGGCTTCTGAGGCCAGGTCTGCTTCCGCGCCCCCTTCCGGAGCCCAGTGGGGGGCACCAACCGAGAAAGCCGTGGCAGCAGATGTGGGCAACACCATCGCCCTCCTGGAATCCCTTCTGGAGGAGTCCTCGTCCGGAGCCCCCCAACCCCAACGCCACCCAAGGCCCCCGCTGGTGCTGGAGTGGACCTCAGGGTGGCAGGGGGGGCTTTCTTCTCCTCCTTAATGGAGGAGATTGACTCCCTGGGGTTGACTCCAGCCTGCCCGGGGGTGGACAACCCCGCCCCCTGTATGGAGGGCCTAGAGCAGAGCACCCCTGAACCGCCTCTCCCCTCTTCCTCCCCCCCATCCTCAGTTGCCCCCCCTGCTCCCACCATCGAGGCCCCCCTCAGTCCCTCTACTCTCCTCGCTGGAGAGGGGGGACCCACTGCCACAGCCCCTGAGGAGCCGGCGGGGGCAAAAGGCCGAGTCCCAGGCCACCGGGTGCCCCACCCCTTGCTGTGGGCCAGCTGGCCTTCCTCCCCCCTGCGAATGCCTACCTGGCCACCCCCTCACAGGGCCCTGAAACCCCACAGTCAGGCCCCCTGGAGAACATCCAACCCGTGCCTACCCCCTCAGCTCCCGGCCCCAGCCAAGAAGCTGCACACCCCGCTGACCTGGCCGCTCTGGCTGAGGGTCCTGTCCCCAAGTCTGACCCTGACCTCCTTCCCGCTCCCTCCCCCAACCCCACCTCTACCCCAACAACCGACCCCTTCCCTGCTCTCAACCTCTCCCCGGCCCTCACCCCTCCCGTCCCCGCACCTTCTTCCCCCCACCCCTCTGCCTGTACATCCGCCGCCCCTGGGGTTCTCTCTTTCCCCCTGAAGAACTCCCAGGAGGCGGCCTTTGTCTTCAGCACACCCAGCCCATTCGGGGCTGCTGTCTTCCCTCCGTCGCTGCCATCACCCCCAGCCCCTGTCCCAAAGGGCCGTAGGGCCATCGTGGGGACTGAACCGGAGGACGCCCTCCTAAGGTGCTGTGTGAGGAGCTGCGCATCTTTCTCCGGGACACGCGTGGTGCCCGGAACCGGGTGCAGCTCGCTCTGCAGCGCTGGGGAGACTTGCACAGCGTCCTCCGGGCCGTGAGGGCCACTATAAAGGAGGGGAAAGGGACCGGGCGGCAGGGCGCGGCGGCCTACCAGCAGGCCTGCAGCTTCCGCAATGCCCTGATGGCCTACAGCGCAGGCCAGGGGCTGCTGCAGAGCCCAACGAGGACCGCTAGCGCTCCTGCCCACCGGGATCCCCCCAGCCCTCCTCGTAATGCCTCTTACCATATGCACGTTGAACACGAGGGGCTGCAGGACCGGTCTCCGCAGGAACCAGGTGCTCTTCCTTCCTTCGGGAGGGGGGGTACTCTGTAGCGTTCCTGCAGGAGACCCACACAGACCCAGCCGCCGAAGCTAGCTGGCAGCTGGAGTGGGGAGATGGGGTGCACCTTAGTCATCTCTCCGCCCATGCGGGCGGAGTGGCCACCCTGTTCTCCCCTGCCCTGCAGCCCGAGGTGCTGGGGATTGCCGAGATCGTGCCAGGCCGCCTGCTGCAACTCTGGGTCCGCATGGAGGGGTTGGCGTTGAGTCTTGTCAACATCTACGCCCCGAACGCGGGCCCGGAGCGGGTGCGGTTCTTTCAGCAGGCGGCTGCCTTCCTCGGCACACTGGATCCGCAAGAATGCCTGGTCCTGGGCGGGGACTTTAACACCCCCCTTGAGGAGCGAGACTGCACGGGGACCAAGCACTGCCCAGCCACCATGGACGTCCTCAGGGAGATTATTGACCATCACTCCCTGGTGGACGTCTGGCGCTACCACCACCCAGACGACGACATTACCTTTACTTTTGTCCGGGTGGGGGAAGATCAGTCGTGCCACTCCCGGTTGGACCGTATCTACATCTCCCGGCACCACCTTGCGCGGGCCCACTCCTCCAGTGTCCGGCCGGCCCCGTTCTCGGATCAGCAAATGGTGACCTTGACGGCCTCTCTCACTGTGGAGAGGCCGGGGCTGGCCTACTGGCATTTTAACAACAGCCTGCTGGAGGACCTGTGCTTCGTGGCATCCTTCCGGCTGGCCTGGCGGGGGCAGAGGGGCGCCTTTCCCTCGGCGCGGCGATGGTGGGATGTGGGGAAGGTGCGCGCCCAGCTCTTCTGCCGTGACTACACTTGGGCGGCCAGCCGGCGGCGGGATGTGGGGATAGAGCAGCTGGAGCGGGAGGTTTTGGAGCTGGAGAGGCGACTGGCCACCAGCCCCGATGATCCGTCCCTCTGCAGAGCGTGCCGGGAGAAACGGGAGGAGCTTAGAGCCCTCGAAGACCTTCGAGCCTGAGGTGCCTTTGTCTGGTCCCGCATCCATCTCCTTCGGGAGATGGATCGCGGCTCCCGCTTCTTCTACGCCCTGGAGAAAAGGAGGGGGGCCTGAAAGCATGTCATCTGCCTTTTGGCTGCTGACGGCACCCCCCTCATGGACCCGGAGGAGATGCATGGAAGGGCCAGGGCCTTCTATGCAGACCTTTTCTCCCTGGAGCCGACCGACATCGCCGCCTGTAGTGTGCTCTGGAACGAACTCCCTGCGGTCAGCACGGGCGACCAGGACTGGCTGGAGAAACCTCTCACTCTGGCCGAGTTCTCAGAAGCCCTCCGCCTCATGCCTACCAATAAATCCCCGGGCATGGACGGGCTGACCGTGGAGTTCTACCACGTGTTTTGGGACGTTCTCGGCCCGGACCTCGTCACCGTCTGGGCCGAGTCCGAGGCTAGTGGAGTGCTCCCCCTGTCGTGCAGGCGGGCAGTGCTCACCCTACTGCCAAAGAAAGGGGATCTCTGCGACCTCCGGAACTGGCATCCCCTCTCGCTCCTCGGCATGGACTACAAAACAGTGGCTAGGGCCGTCTCGCTGCAGCTGAAGTCCGTGCTGCAGGACGTGGTCCACCCCGACCAGACCCACACCGTCCCGGGCCGCACCATCTTTAATAATCTGTATCTGGTCCGGGACCTCTTGGAACTTGGGTGTAGGGATGGTCTGTCGTTCGCCCTCCTGTCCCTGGGCCAGGAGAAGGCATTCGACCGGATGGATCATGGGTATCTCCTGGGCACCCCGCTGGCGTTCGGCTTCGGACCCCGTTTTGTGGGATTTCTCCAGGTGCTGTACGCCTCCGCAGAGTGCTTGGTCAAGCTCGACTGAGCCCTGACCGAACCGGTCAGCTTCGGGCGTGGAGTACGCCAAGGCTGTCCACTGTCTGGCCAGCTGTACGTCCTGGCCATTGAGCCCTTTCTCTGTCTCCTCCGCCGGAGCTTAATGGGCTTGGTGCTCTGTGAGCCAGAGCTGAAGCTGGTGCTGTCGGCGTATGCCGATGACGTGCTCCTCGTGGTCCAGGACCCAGGCGACCTGGTGCGGCTGGAGGACTGCCTGGCTGTCTACTCGGCAGCCTCCTCTACCCGGGTCAACTGGGCCAAGAGCTCTGCCCTGACGGTAGGGTCCGGGTGGCAGGCGAACTCCCTCCCACCCACGCTTCAAGCCATCCGGTGGAGCGCGGGCCCGCTGCTCTATCTGGGCGTCCACTTTTCCACCACCCATCCCTCCCCGGCAGAGAACTGGCAGGATTTGGAGAGCAGGGTATCTGAGCGGCTGCGGAGATGGACAGGACTGCTCAGGTGCCTCTCCCTCCGGGGGAGGGCACTAGTGATCAATCAGCTGGTCCTGTCCATGCTCTGGCACCGGCTCAACACTCTGGTCCCGACCCCGAGTTTCCTGGTCCACCTCCCGAAGACAGTCCTGGAGTTCTTTTGGCCAGGACTGCACTGGGTCTCTGCAGGGATTCTGAGTCTTCCCCTGGAGGAGGGCAGGCCGGGCCTGTGCTGCATCCGCAGCCAGGTCCACACCTTCCACCTCCAGGCCCTGCAGAGACTCCTCTATGGTGCAGGTAGTCCGATGTGGAGCCACTTGGCGCACGTCTTCCTCTGCTGCTTCCGAGGGCTCCGATACGAACGGCAGCTCTTTTTTTCTCCACCCGAGAGGTCTTCCACGAGACCTCTCCAAGCTGCCGGTCTTCTACCAGGACCTGCTCCGGACCTGGAGGCTCGTCTCGGCCTCCAGGCCCCTTGCGGTCACCAAGGGGGAGGATCTCCTCGCGGAGCCCCTGCTACACAATCCCCAGCTACGTGTGCAGATGGCGGAGACCCCCTTGGTGCGACGGCGGTTGGTCCTGGCAAGAATCACTAGGGTCGAAGACATCCTGGACTACGCCCGGGGGGCCTGGGTGGACCCCTATGTGCTGGCTCAGCTTATGGGGCTCTCCACCCCTCGAACCTCCCGACGCGTACTCCAGGAGGCGAGGGCAGCCTTGCCCCCTACTGCTTTGATGTACCTCGAGCGGGTCTTGCAGGAGGGTGCTCCCCGCATACCCTCCCCCCAGCCCCGGCCCTCCGGTGCTTACCATCGGGCCTCGGCCCCGCAAACCCCCTTGGCCCCCCATCCTCATGCCCCAAGCCAGCTGCTCAATCTGCAGCCGGTCCTCTTCCAGACCGCGCCTAGGAAACATCTGTACGCGCTCGTGCTCCACATCCTTTACTTCCTCGCCCTCGCGTCCTACCCAGACACCAAGTGACGGGACCTCTTAACACCCTTGGAGGGCGAGGATTCTTGGTGGGCCAGTCTGTATTCCACCTTGACCCCACGGCCCGCCAGGGACATCAGTTGGTGGCTCCTTCACGGAGCCGTGAGCATGGGTGTGTACTTGGCATGGTTCACCTCCCACCCTGACACCTGCCCCTTCTGCGGCATAAGGGAGACCCTGGCGCACGTGTACCTGGAGCGCGCCAGGTTGCAGCCCCTCTTCTGGCTCCTCCAGAACATCTTGTTGAGGTTCTGGCTGCACTTTTCCCACCACCTGTTCATCCACTCACACCCCATCCGTGGCCCCATGAAGTCGCGGGACCTCCTCGTCAACCTCCTCCTAGCCCTGGCCAAATTAGCCATCTACAAATCCAGGGAGAAGAGGTTGGCAGGGGAGGCTCCCTGCAACTGTGGGGCCTATTTCTGTTCCCTTGTCTACTCATGTCTCCGGGCAGAGTTCCTCTTGGCAGCGTCTGCTGGCTCCCTGGACACTTTCGGGGAGCAGTGGGCGCTGTCCGGGGTTCTCTGCTCGGTGTCCCCTTCTGGTCTCCTACGTTTGACCCTGTGACCTTCACGCCCTTTCCTGTTTTATTAATTTGTTGTCCCCCGTAATTTGTTGGACCCGGGTCCAGTGGTTCCCCCCTTAGGCTGGAAGGGGAACCTTTAGCGGTGGGTGGGCTTGCGCCCACTCACATCCCCCGGTTTCAAATAGTGGGCAGAGGATTTTTAACCCTTTCGGGCCCTCATACAAGCCAGAGTATACTCTTCTGTAGCCATCTGGCCTGACTTTACCACACTGTAGGTAGATTTAAATACAGGAAACTAAGCAACCTAAATCAGTACATCAGGTCAGGAGTTTGGTCATCCCCGACTTCCAAATAATAATTATCTGATTAATGGAGAACCCTTTGTCCCACCATGATGCTGCATTTCTCCCCACCTAAAACCCAACTCACAGGCCTAACTAGACTCAGTGGTAATCAAAGAGCAGCATGCAGAGGACTCTTCTTCACTAGTCTGCTCAACTCTCTGCCATGCCCCTGTGATGTGCAGCTACCTGGTTCAGTTCTGTGATCAGATCTACTTCCTCCAGCCTAGTGGGTTGGGGCACTGTGAAATATCAGTGTTTCCAACGTCTATTTGATTGCTAAGCAGTCAATTCTGCATCATCACAGATCCTATCAGTCCATGCTGTGACATCAGATCTGCCTCAGATTTAGTCAGGCCTGGCTGCAAAGTCAGCTCTGAGCCACCATCGGTCTTGTCAGGTCAGGCTCCGTAGATCGAAATCTCCAGGAAGGGAACACACAGCAAAACAGTCTCTTTAGGATAGAGCTCCTGATCTCAGGACAGATCCCTTTACTCCGGCTGAGCTGGGTATCATTAGCAAACCAAAATCTACTTCCCGTAAACTCAGGGTAACCCACTCACGCCAGTGTACAATTCCTTTGCCCTGTGATGTGTACACTAATAGATCTATTATCATGTATATAAGCAAAACAAACAAATTCCAACTAAAGCAACAAAGCTCAAGGGGTGGAATTATGGGTAAGCAATATCATAATTTATTTAAATGAAGCTGGCCAGAACTGGCTTTTCCCCACAGAGGGAGGCAGAGCATTCCATCCCTGTGAGTTTTTTGGCCCTGGGCTTTACCAAAATAGATGGCCTCACATATAAATGAATCATGGTTGATTGTAACTTTTTGAGCCACCAGACGTCCACTGATCAATATTATCCGTAGATTAAGGTCCCTGATAATTAATGAGCTAATCATCCCAGGTGGCGCCAAAATGAGAGCCTAGTCAAGAAAGGTTGACCTATAAATTAGATTTCTTCTCTAGCACCTGGTGTCCCATGCTCATCGTATCAACGATTGAAAGATCTAGTTCACAGAGTCAGCCCATGCTTAGTTTTCCAACTCCCCAACTCCTGGCAACACCATAAAACCACCATTCAATAGCCATCAAATCAGTATTACTGCCAGAGCTGGCAACATATCAGGAATGTGTCCTCCAGAGCTGAGTGCAAGAGCCTTACAAATACTCCTTAATCTCCTCAGCAAAGAGAAATGTCCACATAAGGAAGGGAACAAACATCCCTGATGCCCCAACTCCCAAAATATTCTTTTGAACTAATCCTCAACCTGGAACTAAGGGTCAGTTATTGTCTGTGCAACATTTCCTATATTAGTGACACAGTTGTAATCACCATATATCACATTAGCTCTTGTTTATTATCCATCTCAGCATTGAGGCCTAAGACTGTCCTCCATGGAATATCAATCAGCTCCATTTCAGTTCCAGATTTACACTTCTAGAGAGCAAGTCCCCAGAGCCAATATTAAACTAGGAATCAATAAGACAGCTGTGAATGGAAAAAAGAAAAGAAAAGACACATCCCCTGAACTTTCAACCACCTTTAGAAGTAAATAAAAAAAACCAATTATTTTCAAGTTGGAAATTGTTTGGTTAAAGAGTGCAACTAAGGGTGTACTGAGGGACTGTAGATCTGTACTTGTTATTTTTGTCTTTTTCTGCTACAGAAATATTGATTTTTAGTTTGTCTCTTCTTTTTTATAAAATAGAGGTCAAGAAGTCTCTGACCAGTTTTAAATTTAGTTTTCCACCAATATCACCAGCTTAGCACAGCTCCAGAAAGAGTTTCTTATGTAATTTATGCTTTCTTGAGTGAATAACTATTTGAATACATAGTGCATAATGAATTAATAAAAATAGTTACTTAAGATTTGAAGAAAATCTCCTCCATTTTTTAAGAGTGCTAATGGAAGGCACATTTGGAATCTAAATAACTCTGGAGACTTCTGTTAAATTTGTGTCCATGTTTGGAGTAAAAATCTGAGTATGTATATTTATGAAAACAAACAATTTATAAGATGTTTTTGTTTTACGTATTTTTACCACAATATGTGAGTCAATTGTTAAAATAGTCATAGTGGGCCAGATTTTCAAAAGTTTGCAAATATTTACTTTCACACAATTATGCACGTCTAATTTTTGAATGTCAAAACAGTACACAATTACATGCATAAATGGAGTGTTTGCCCACACCTGGCCAACTAGGCATAAGTGATAACTGGTCATGTATGTATACCAGTAGGGAATTTGCATGCCAAATCAAAGGTGATGAATGTATCATGCTGGTGTAAAACACACTGAGAAAAGGGGTTTTCCCCTTTCTCATGCCCTTTTTGGGAGAGGCAGTGAGGCCTAGTGGCTAGAGCACTATTCCTGACTCCACCATTGGCCTGCCAGGTGACCTTTGGAAAGTCACTTCCCCCCTCTGAGCCTTAGTTTCCCTGTCTGTAACTGGACATGTAATGACTCTGACCTCATTTGTAGAGCACGCTGAGATTTGCTGATGAAAAGTGCTGTGTAGGAGCTAGGATCGTGTTTATCAGCCCCCTGTTTTGTAAAATCTGAGGAAACACAAGTAGGTGAGAAGAGAACACAAGGAGGAGAAATATTTCCTATAAACCAATTTGCAGACGCATTTTGTATTTGGAAGGGGAAGAAATTATTGCTACACAAACTTAAGTGTATGCTCTACCTTAGGCATTTTCCTACCCTGCATGTGTGAGAAAATGAAGAGAGAGGCTGATTTCAGGACAAACTAAGCAGCTGGAACTGCAGTGGTTGCCACAAGTTGGTTGGAGTAGGATATGGCACACAATCGTGTGCACTGGCCATCGGTGAGGGATGAAGACGTGTTAGACATATTCTGAACTGTAATCCTAGAACCAAAACGGTCAGAGATGGATTCAGGTCTTTAACGTGTGGGTCCACCCCAAAAGTGACTGTCTAAAAATGACTCCCACTTACTCAACAGATGTGAGTCCCTGTGTATGTTCAGAGTCACAGCTATTTAATTTATTATTTAAACATTGCTTTTAATGGCTTTTATTCCTTGAAGAGCAAACAAGTGATGGTAAACTAAGATAGATTTTAACCTGGCTCATGCATTGTGAACATAAGTTACCTAAGATACCGCATTAAATTCTATTCCTGTTTGCCCCTGTGCACCCCTCTTGCTGACATAGTGATTTCCAAGGTGTATAAGTTGGCAGAATTTGACCAGCAGAATCTATATCACTCATAATTATATACACGCCAGAAAGAAACCAGATTGACGTTGAGATACCAGGCTAAATTTGCAGTGCTGGCATTTACAAAGAACAAACTAAATTACTGTTTTATTTGTCAGCTGTGCAAGTCTGATATGGAAGCCACTGAGACACATAAATATTAAATCCTTTGGTGCCACTTTTAAAGTTACTTTTCAGAGTAGAATGTCATTTAAAGTAGAAACTCAACTCTTGCCCCCCAAAATACAAAATAACTGTCAGAATAAGAAAGTACTTCGTATATGTTCAGATTTTGGAATGGCTTTTAGCAATGGGCCCATCTAATACCATCTGGTACCACTATAGAAGAAATTGATAAGACAAAAGAATTCTTTTCAAATATGACAACTAATAATAAAATTGTCTCTATTATTTCAAGACAATATTCAGCATGTAGTTCTAGTAATATTAATAATGTGATTGTTCATCAGCTTCATGGCTCTGATGATGTGCTTCATGAGCAGTAAGGTGCAAAGGCTTATAAAGAATACACCTTCCGAGACAAAGCTGATTACTTTTTGAATAGGAAATGTTCAAGAGAATGCAATAGAATAAATATTTTTGGATTTTAATACAGCTTTTTATCAGTGTCTCTCGAAACTGTACTCAGAATTCATTGAAACCAGCTTTGATATGAGCATTGTTAAGTAGAATGAAATCTGATGGAAGGCCTGCAAACAAGGGGAGAAGGTAAATGGCCAAGCACTGAGTTGGAGGGGATGAGGGAAGGGGAAATAAATAAGTAGTGCATTTTATATCATATAATGATTTTATATCGAATAGATTATTAATGAAGGGAAAGTAAATGGCATGTTAATGAAATTCACATATTGCTTTAATGGGATTCTTAATTGGGATGTGGTGTGAATGGAAGCAAGGACAGAGGAATAATGTAAAGAGAAAAAGAGACACGAAATAAAGGGCCTTCAGAGTATATCTACACTGCACGCTATGAGTGGGTTCTGACTCAGGTTTGAGCCCAGCATTCCATTCTGTCCACACACAAATCAGTCTGACTAGGGTCAGTAGGCACTCAAGACCTGAGCCTTAAACCCCTGCTAGAGAGGGTAGCACCATATGGATGAGTTAGCTTATATGTGTGACCTGTATCCAGCAACTGTAAGCCTGGGTGTACAATGCAGTGTGGATGTTCAACTGCAGGCTTGGAAACCCGCAGCCAACAAGTCCAGGACCCACAGATCCAGGTTTACAATGTAGTGTAGACATAGCCATAGCCATAGAAAAAAGAACAGCCAGCCCTATCACTTACACTACAGGCTGTATCTTCCCACCATGGCCACTGCTATAAAATTATTTGACCTAGCAAAATATTTCACTACTGCTACATAAAGTGTGGGAGGAAAGCAATAGTATGGATCTGAAGGCCCCAGACAGAGGTCTACACCTCCAGCATGCCACGGAGCTGAGTTTCTGATGGGCTCAGGATTCCTGCTCCCCAGCATAATGGAAGTTGAGGTGATAGAGAAGAGCATGCATGCATGAATCCATGAATCCATGGTCCGCCAGCCATCCACTCTTGTGAGTCAGGGGCACATAGCCCATAAAGGCAACTGCTGTCCGGGGGCTGCAGTAGCAGCTGCAGAATGGTGTCACTATCTCTCTGGGTCCTGCAGTAGGGAGTAGGAATGCTCTTTCATCAAAACACCCATCCCACAGCCCATCCATTTGTGCTGTACACTCAGGTCATAGATAGGCAAACTGGTTTTTGTATCTTACACATTTTATTCCATGTAAACATTCTCCCCCAAGAGAACTTAGAGCATGGTATTTACCGGTACATATAATAACACTACCTTATTCGGACCAATCTTTTTCTTTCTCACTTACCAGACAGAGAGAAATATTTTCAGGTTCTCTGGGATCCTTATCATATATATCACATATAACCCCTTTGGGGTTTAGAGAGCATGGCCTCTGTAAATCTTGGCTCCACGGACGAAGTGCTGATTGTTCAAGAAGGAGGAAGTGCTGTTTGGGGGGGGGGGGGAGCAGAGAGAGGGACAGTGTCAGGATGTGGGTGTCTGGAGCTCCAGATAGAAGGACTACACCGAGCAGTCCATCACAAAGCGAGGCAACCGAGAACCTGCCTGAAGCCTGTGAGGGAAAGAGCTGCCAGCCAGGGATGCCTCAGGACAAGAACCAAGAAGGGCACCATGCGAGGGAGGAATCACCCAAGAAGGACAAACTGGAGCTGGACCCAATACCACGGTCTCCAAGTGCTGTATGGGGCCATGAATGCTGGGCTTGTAACTTTGTATTGGGATTAAGTGGGGAGGGTGTTGCTCTGTGTGGGTTTGCAGAGAGCTGAAGAAGACAGCACAGGAGTGGGTTGCTGTGGAAAATTTACTGACACCAAAGATGGCCAGGAGCACTCAAGACTCATTGCTAGATTAGAACTTTGCCCAGGATTCCTGAACTCTTAAGTGCAAAGGCATTGTTCGGTGTCTGCCTTTTCAGACTATGGTACCACTGGGCCTGTAGGGCCTTATGTTGAATGTAACCCTGTTTTACCACTCTCCCTTTCTTTCCCCCTATTTTTTTTAACATTCATCCCTCTGTAAATAAATATTTCCCTTTCCTATATTCACGCACTATTCCGGTGTATGTGTGTTCACTCTGGGGTTTGGAACAGGTGCCTCTGTAGTGGAAGGGACTTTGCATGTCTCGTGTGTGTGCTTTTATTCTACAGAGCAGAAGCCATGCTGGCCATGAGGACGCTAAAGTTACACACCTATTCCAGCCAGAAAGTCTCCATCTTTCCAGGCCCATTTTCCCCCACCTACATAAAATTATTATTTTTAGTAGTATATTCACCTTAGATATAACTTGCAGAATTGCTGAAGGGCATATCCCATTGCAACCATTTAGGGTAGGACTGACATCATGGTAGAATATTTATTCCTCCTGGGTGTAGATTCCTGACAGTCTGCATGGCACGGATACTTGTTTCTCTGCTTTGCCTTAAATAAAATGAAATCCAATCCAATCTGTGGTGCTTCGTTGAATTAGTTAAAATGCAGATGATCAAGTTAATTCATTAGGCTGCAAATTCTCCACGGCCACAGTCTTATCAGTGAGGATTGGACACTACGGTTTTACTTACTGCTGAACCCTAAATGATACAATTACTCATGGTTGAAGTTACAGCAACCAGCTAATTTCAGGGTACAGCCAGTTACCACAGAAGTGGATGAATCTTTTAAGCCAGGGTCCAAACAACAAGATCCAAGAATGCACTTCCCCTTTGAGAAGTGAAAAATGTTTGACTCAATCCTCTTCCTCATCCCTTTTCCTCAGCAATGAATCTTCTGCTGCTGCTGCCTGAAATCCTAGCCCCGCTGCCCTGTACCTACCTAAATACTGGCTTGTTCGATGGAACTGTTGCTGACCTACACTTTTGTCTGACAGTGATTTCACCCTACTCCCATGTTTAGTGTCACCTAGACAGTGGATGCGTCAGATGTAATAGCCATAGTAAGTGGATGTATGAGATTCAGCTGCTCGTACAATTGGTTCTCTTCTTAGAAAGCATAGTACAGTAAATGTTATATCAACTACATATCATGTTTCATTTATCAGGGGACGTGTATATTTCACACAAATGTATCTGAGTCTATATTCATACATTTTGTTGGATGGGAAATTGAATCAGTTTGCTAAGCATCTTTTTAAGCTGCAGATGTGTCTAATTCAGTCAGTGACATATTTGGTTCTAAAGATGATGTGTATGATTCAGTCAATGATGCAACATATTGGTTCAATGCATGACATATTCGAGTCAGTGGGTGTCATAAGGTATCTGTTTCAATAAATGGGTATATCTGATTAGGTATGCATTTCAAATAAGATCTCTCTCTTCTGTGAGTGAAACTTTTTACTTCATCCTCCTCCCGCACAACAGGTGAATTATTTATTTAGGTATAAACTATACTACATTTATACTGTGCTGTATAATTTTTTTCAGTACATGATGTACCTCATCATTCATTTAAATATCAACAGATCATGTATCCATTTCATTTGTGTAATGTTTCCAAAATATTTTGGATGTTGAATTGAACACTAGAATAGCAACAGGATAAGGATACACTTGACACAATGCATAGAAAACAAGCATCAAGTTTGTTTAAAGAGAACTAAAAATTGCCCTTAAAGTGAATCTGTATAGCATCTCATTCAAAGCCAACTGAAGTGAAGGGGAGTCTTTCCATTGGTTTTGAATAAAGGCTTGAGAAAGCATCAGTCATTCTTCTGAGTATGTCTGCTTTGGATTACCCAATATGTAGGAGGGGCAGATTTTCAGTATCCCAGAGCCCAGTAACATGCCTAGACTCCTGCCTTCAGATGGAATACTGTTGTTACATTCATCACTGAAAGAAGTTAGAAAGGTCATTTCTGAAACCTTTGCACAACTAACAGACAAGGAGGGGAGAAGGGAAGTGAGTGATCTCGAAGAGTAAACATGTCGTGGTGCCCTCCTGAGTTGAGCTTTTTGCTGAAGCATGCAGTTGTGCAAAATGGAAAGTCTGGCAATAGTTAACTATCACTATGTGAAATACAGCTCCTTAACGGATGGAAAAATCCCTACCTCACAGGCTGAAAAACTCCACACTTAACTTCTGCTCAGCAGTTTTTCTGATGAACAAGCTGTGTAACACTAACAAATTGGATATAAAAAGGGGAAGCGATCTGAGCTCAGTAGATACTTGAACACATGGGATACTTCTCAAGTTCCCCTGCAGATGGAAAGTTGGACACTGGAAGTCTACAGATATTCACTAGAGACCTCTCCAAGATCTTGGTTAAATATTTATTAATCTGGGGTTAATTTGGGGTGTTCTACTAACCTGTTGTGGACATATGTAAATGAGGAAACTCAGTAAAGTAGAAGCTTTGAAGAAAGCAATTTTATTTGCTGCTTGCATCAACTATCTGTAGGTTGGATGTGCTGCATCCCCACTGATTTATTTTCTTCCACCACCTGGCAAAGAATAAAGTTACCAAGAGCTTTGAGTTCGGCAAAACCCCAGGTTACAAAGGGAGCTAAAGAAGAGGCAGAAAAGATGAGTCTTGTAGTTTACTTATGGCAGGTGTCCACTGCAGGTACTCATTACAGAAGGGATATGGTTCCCTGAGAGACAGAAGGTTGCGGGGATTTAGGGGGAGGCATCACCTAAAGAAGCCTGAAAAAGGAATATTGGGACTCCTAACATCTAACAGAGTGGGGAGACAATCCCCCTTTTTTCCAGACTCCTGTTATATGGGAATTAAGGGCAGGGTAGCAAGGTCTCAGCAAAGGGCTGGGACCAGGTTGGAAAGAGAATGGACTGACAGCAGCCCTCCCAAATAGGTGGGCATGATGAAGGAAGGAACGATGACCTTCACAGTACTTTTTATTGCTGTCTATTCCCAGATGTTAAGTGAACAAAGTTATGATAAGTCAAAAGACATCCACTGCCTCTTGTCTTTCTTTCATGGTCAGAAGAAAACATCAGTCACTCTTCTGAGCATGTCTGCTTTTGAAATCTGAAAGACAAATGATCTGGTTCTAAATTGTACTGTCAAGCAATTAACTCCTCTACCACACCTATTTTTAAAGGATTTCAAGACATCTGGGAGATTTAAGGCTACAGTTATTAAGGTGTGAATACACACACACACACACACACACACACACACACAAAGTTTTTCAGTTCAAAGTGAAAATCAAATTTAGGCATGTCAAAATTTTTGTAAAATGTGTAGAGAAAAATTCTTGTTCAGCTTGCACTTGATTTTGAAGTTAGCATGTAAAAAGAAAATTTGTACACTAGAAGCTGGGCAAAACTGAAAGTTAGTATTATTGCCTTATGGATCTGTAGTTTTACAATCTATGGATGCATTAGACATGTCTAGGCAGGTGGACAATATGGCCGTATCAACCATGAAATATATTTTGAGTCAGTGATGTTTAATTGCAATATCTCTCTTGTATCACATGTCTGCAGGGATTTCTTCTGGATACCTTAGGTATCCATGCCAGTACTGGCATTGGATGCTAAGCATGACATAGGACAGAATTCCAGTTCAAGAATATAGCCCCAATTGTGAGTGCTGAGCACTAGAAAATCTGGCCATGAATGCTTTGGAAAATCTGAATTGGGTTGTTAATCAACAGTACAGGCATAAAGGAAGAGCTTGTCATATGACAAAATTCAACCGAGCATCTCCAGAAAAAATTAACTAACAAATTCACCGGAGTGCATTATAAAAGGATAAAGGGGAGACGGCCCAGCAGGATACAGTTTCTTTTTCATTTTACTACCCAAAGTAAACTTCATTATGCATCACTGTGCCTCCCACATTCCTTTAGTAAACAACTCTGGGCTGGATTTCTATTTAATCAAACTATACTAAATTGAGACAAGGGGCACGTTTTTAGAGTAAATAATAAACACTATGGTTTAACTTTCTTGTCTCTTGAATATTGAAAATTCTTGACTGGGCCCAGGATAAAAGAGAAAATTCTCAGTTCTCTCTCTCCTTCATCTATCTCTGTTTCCCTCCTAGAGGGAGTAAGATATGCAAGGCACAACTTACCTTTACTAGGACTGTCCCACCCCGTCACATGCAACTCATCACCCTAAGGTTCAACAAGAAGGATTTTCCTGGAAGTAGCACATGATACTCCTTCCTGCAGCGCCTGTCCACACAGCCAGAGTCATCTTTGAAGATTGGGAATAAGTCAATTGTTCTTGGTTTCTTTGTTGCTTTACTTGACACACTTTTAACAGTATTTTTAACAGTACTACTATTAATTAGTACTACTACTAATTTGACTTAGAACTAGCACAGACATAGTAAGACCCTAGCCCAAAACTTGGTAGAAGACGTCACATTAATAAATTAGGAAAGATGGGGAACAGTACAAGCATTGTAAGGCCCGGTCTACACTTACCTTTGCGATTTGGTGGCAGTCGATGGAAGATACGCAAGTGACATAAATCACTTGCGTATCTCCCATCGACTTTGCAGTGTCTTCTCTGCGCAGCATCCATACTGCGTTGCATCGAAGGGAACAGTGCTCCCTTTGATGCAGCGCTACGCCCCTTACTGCGGTGGTTTTCCTGCGTCGCTTCCTGGATTGACTGAGCGTGTCTATACAGACCATTCAGTTGATCCAGAGCAATCGATGTGATGGCAGCGAATTTGCTGCCATCAGTGTAGACCCAGCCTAAGTGAATAAGAAGTTGGCTAATGGGGAGAAGGCAACTGGTTGTTTTGCACAGGCAGTGATCAATCTGGAGGGAGGTTGCCAGTGAAGATCCTCAAGGATTGGTCATGGTACCCATCTTATTCAATATTTTTATTAGTGATGTTGGTGCAAAATGTAGGAGTGTGCTAATGAAATTTGCTAGTGATACAGAGTTGGGAGGCATTATCAATACCAAGAAGGATCAAATTATTATATGGAAGGATCTGGATGACCCTAACTACTGAAGTGACAGAACTGAGATGAAATTCAATAGTGAAATGTGCCAAGTAATGCAGTTATAGCCTAAGAAGAAGAATTTCTGCTACAAGCTGGGAACTCATCAATTGGAAGCAACAGAGGAGGCGAGAGACTTGTGTGTGGGTTGATTACAGGATGACTACGTGACCCATCCGTGCCTAGGGCAGCCACCTGATAATGCCCAGGTCAGGGCAGTCTGTAAAAGGAGAGCAGATTCTCCTAGCACTGGTGGGTGACACTGAAGTGAAACTTCCCAACCAGCCACAAACAATGCTTCTGATTTCCCACACTGGTTATCAAGAAGCCACTATACAAATACACACAGCTCCCTCTATTGCATTTCCGGCTCTGGCTCCCAATGAGCCATTAGGTCCAGTAAAGAGACCAGTTATTTAAACTCTATGCTCTTTAGTAAAAAGGTTCCCTCTGATCACAAAGGGTCAGCCACAGTACCAGATCAATGTAAGTTTGGATCTGACCCAAAATACCATGATGCCAGCCAATCCCTTAGTAAATAAAACTAAATAATAATATAATATAATATAATAAAGGGTTATTATAAAAAGAAAGGAACAAACAATAAGAGAAATGTTAAAAGATTAAAGCAATCAATCAGATACATACAAATGATTTGAAAGTCCATATACATCAGGAATCTAGAACAACTGTGGAGTTTGCAGGCTTGCATGGTCTCTCTGGTATACATCCAGTATCTATATGGGTCTCAGTCCTTTGTTTCACAGCTTCATTTCTGTTGTAGATGAATTGATCCAGAGATAGCTAGGTGGCTGAAAGCTGAACAGGACTGAAGGCAAAATGGATCCCCATGCCTCAGCCTTTTATGTCCTCTGGCCCTTGCCATGATGCTTGTGGAATTTCACAGGAACTAAAATGGAGTTCAGAGTCACATGACCAAGTCCTGGTTACTCATCAGATATATCCCTGGCTTCTCCACCTGGGCCCCTTGAACCTGGGAATGTCTTAATGGGCCATTAAGCAGGCTATTGTTATAGCCCTCCTGTCTGAGGAATGGCCTAGAAACAGCCCAATTTGAAATTAAGTTATACCAGCCATATCCATAACTTCCATTACACACATAACACAGGGACATAAACATTATCGTCTTTCTCAGCACATTATAGCCTAACAGTATCTGACATGGCATATCTCACATGAATCACTATGATTTTGACATCCTGATGTCAAACAATATAATGAATCCCCCGCCCAATTCAGCCAGAATGACAGACTATCAGCCAATGTGATGAAGCTATGAACAAGGCAAATGTGATTGTAGGGCATGTTAGGCAAGGCATTTCCAGAAGAGAGAGAAAATTATTAATGCCATTGTAAAAGGAACTGGTAATACCTTATTTGCAATACTGGGCACAATTCTGGTCACCCAAATACAAGGAAGATGAACTTAAATTGGAATAGGTGTAAAGAAGAAACACTAGGATGATCAGGGGGATGTAGGGCCTATATTATGAGAGGAGAGTGGAAGAGCTTGGCTTGTTTAGTCAAACAAAAAGAAGGCCGAGAGTGGATTGGATAGCTTTTTATAAATACATTATAAATCGTATATACCAGGTAAATACCAGGCAGGTTGAAGAACTAAATAAACTAAAGAACAATGTTGGCACAAGAACAAATGGGTATAAATGGGCTATGTTCAAATTTGGGTTGAAAATAAAAAGGTTTCTAACCATCAGAAGGCAAAGCTCTGAAGCAGCCTCCTAATAGGTGCTGTGGGGGCAAACAACTTAATAGTTTTAAGAGAGATGGACAAATTTGTGAGTGCAATTGGATGGCAGGGTTGCTTCTGATGGTAGGGTCAGAGCTCAACAGCCCTGGGCTCACTTCAAGTTTATGTCTTATATTCCTAAAGTTCATGGTTCAGGGTTTCAACCAGCCACCAGCAGGGGATCAGGAAGGGACTTTTTCTCCCCCACCCCTCCAATGCATTCTGAGGGAGGCTCTCTATCTCCTACCTCTGAATGTAGGTGCAGGTTACATGCCAAAATTACCTAGGTGTATCTCACTTCATCATTTCCTTGCCACTGTGGAGTACTGGTGCACCTCAGTCCCTCCTATTCTCTGCCAGTGGGCTGTAATACCTTGGTCTAATTTTGGTTGTTGGGTTTAGCGTGTGGGTTTTGCGTGGTGTTGGTGGCCTATGATATACAGTAGGTCTGAGTAGATCTAGTGGTCCCTTCTGGCCTTCAACTTGATGACTCTATAACATTAGATACATGGAAGAAACTAACAAGTGACGGAGTGAAGGGTAAGATTAAGTTTTGGTACAAGACATGTTTTCATTTCATCCTCAAATGGCAGAGTACACCTTAGACTATAAAAAGGCTTTAATTCTTTTTGCTAATTTGACAGCTGCCCTCTTGGTCTACACAGGGGAATGAACTGGGGATCGCCAGAGCTAAAAATATGTGTTTCTAATACCTATGCCAAAGACTCCTTAGCTGGAAAGGTAACAAATTCATTTTCTCTGTAGACTTAAAAAAAAAAAAAAAAAAGGGGGGGGGAGAGAAAGAGGGCCTGCAACACACACCAGTGGATTACACTAACATGAGGTCTTCACAGCCACAGACTCATCATTGATGATAAGACGCCTGATCCAAAAACCCAGTGAAATCTACATTAATGTTTCCCTTGACTTCAGTGGGTTTTGGAGAAGACTCTACAATAACGAGTTATGACCCTGAGGTTTTTTCTGCTTACTTTACCCAGTATTGCCAGCCAGAAGTGATCACAAATTCTGAGTCAAATCCCCCAAACAACCATGAGATTGGCCCTACAAATCATGTTTTTAGTCTTTTCTTTTCTTTTTTTAAACTCCCCTCTATTCTTCTGGCTATGTATGTATGATAATTAGAGGTTGAAAAAAGTCAGTCTTAAATGTGTGCCTCTCCCCATCTCCTCAGATGGAAACTTTACTTCCCCTCTTCTCTTCCCTAATAGAAGAACTGCCCTACAATTTCTATATTACTGTATTGACTTCCCCTCCCACCACCCATGGGGCTCTTCCCGTCCCTGGGCACACCCTCACAACTTCTTCTGCTGCCCTTTTCCCTCTCCCATGGGGCTTCTCCTCTGCCCGGATCCCAAGTAGAAGAGAAGTCCCAAGGCACTGAAAGGAGGGAAGTTTTACTCCTGTATCTGGGGCCCTGGACCCAGTGGTAGTGTCTCCCTGGCTCCCTGCACCACTGCCTCAGGACTCTTTCAGGTCCTCTATAGGACCATACATTCCGGGATCAGTAGCAGGGAGATCTGTGTACTTAGCTTTTGCACACAGCTCTGCCCAGTGTGGAAAATTGAAGGCTCAGAAGCGCTTCTCATGGCATCATAAGAACTCTTCCTGCAAGCGACAAAATCCTGTGACTCGCAATCAGTCTGTGAGAGGTTGCAACATTTCTGGCTACTCAGTCAGCACTGTTCTCTCCCACCACCAATCCTCCAGGCTGGGGGTACTGCCATTCAATCCCTTCATCTCCAACCCCTTCACTGTCCTCTGCATGTACAACCCAGCCTCCCTCCTGCCCCCATAATGCCCTGCACCCAATTCCCATGCTAACCCTAAATCTGCCTCTTGCAGCTTTCTCATGGTCTCTGCTGCTCCTCACTCTGTGTCCTATCAAGCCCCCAAACCATATAGTGGCAGCCATTTTGCCTGTGGGCATTACTTCAATCTCATTGGAATCAGGGGGAGGTAGCAACCAACATTATTGAAGGCAGTTTCACGTCCACATGCACACAGGCTATAAGGAAATGGTTGCCATCTTGCTGCTTCATCCCTATTGACAATAATGGAAGGCTGTGGATATTTCAAATAAGGAAAATTTCATGAGTTGGCAGCTTTTTCATGAAACCGATTTTCAAAGTCGCTAGAGTTATGATAAAATTACAACTGTTGGCAATATCGCAAACCTGCCGCCCACTGTACTCGCAACTTCACAGTTTCAGTCATCTGTTCTATTTCACAATGCCCCCAAACTCAATATTCTTATTCAAACATACTGAAATCTCTTGTGATTTTTTTTCCTTATACTCTGATGAGATTGTCATCAGCATCAACCTTTGATGACTGAACCACATTCTTCAAGGACCTTTGAATTAAAGGGGCTGATCTTTAAAAAATGCTTTTGGGAGACATAAAACAATAGTCATTTAGTATTCATTGCAATGCATTTCTGGAGGCTGAGATTAAACTCACGATATATTTTAGTGGTTGCATTTTTTGTCAAGCACTTAAAGATAATAAAAACGTGTCCTTATATGTATGTGCCAAGATACAAACTATGGTAAGTAGTAAAACTAGCCATTTTATACATCTAGCTGTCATCCATCATATACCACAATCCTAGAATATCTTAAAAACCATATAATTTACTAACACTCAGGGCTTCTATTATGATCCACACCATTATATTCATTCTGATTTTTGGCTAGTTTAATGTAAGTGTACTTTGCATTTCTAGAAAACTAGGACTTATTTATGCCTACGATTTTCCTTTAAGAAGACTGAATGTTGTTTTATCTCATATGTTCATATGCTGCTATTGATAGGTTTTTTATATGAAATAATCAAAGATATTAAGCATAATACAACTTCAGTCTACTAAAATAACTTAATAGAGAGAATTTCATACAGATTGTTCCACACTTAAATAGAGCTTGTTTTACTAATACTATTCCATAGACTTAATTTATATTAACTTGTATTGTAACTATGAACAAACTCAAAGGTATTATTGCACTACATATACATTTAGGGGAAACATATTCTTGAAAAATGTTTTTTGAAGTTTCTGTGAAAATCCATTAAGGTTAATAGTTTCCACTACATAGTCTGATTCATAGCCCTTTGAAATCAATAAGTGTATTTCTTGTGCTTTCATTAGGCTTTGGATCAATTTGAGACTGCTTTTCCTCCCATAGATATTCAGGCATTTTACAAGAGTATCTTTGGCCCCATTTTACCGATAGAGTATTGGGAGCACAGAGAGGTTATCATGGAAAAAATATCTTCAAAAGCTTGTGCAGCTGCAGGTAGCCATTTGGGTGCCCATCTAGTGGCTCCAAATGAAGTAAGGCATAAAATAGGAGAAACTGTGCCTCTTGGAGCACAATCTGCTCCTCTTGGGAAGGTGTGACTCTGTTTTGCCTCCTCTGTATTTGCAGAAGTCTGCAGTCCACCACACCTTTGGCTAAACAAGTAAGTAAAGTTGATGGCACTTGGGAGTTGTAGTAAAGAACCTTCCTGGCAGTTATCAAGAGTCCTTGGTCAGACTAGGTAGATACAAAGTTGAAAAGAGACATCTTCCTGGATGAACCTTTATTTAATGGAGCAACGTTTCTTCACCACCTGGCCTATGAGATATCAGCCAGAACAGCAATCCAGCAATCAGTGATTCCATTTGAAGTATTACCTTTGATCTTAGTCTCTCTTTTGGCTTGTGCAATTTCTCACCCTCAGTGGCATAATTTTTACCATTGTCAAGGGCACACTCAAATCACAACACTGACTCCTAACTTGGTTGAAACTTCATTAAATTACATCCCAACAAAAAATGTTTCTAAAGCCAAGAAATCATGACAGCTATAAAACAGGGTGATAGATTATTAGTGTGTAGTGTCCTTTGCTTTTTACACAAACACATGTATCAGAAAGAAACTCCAGGGGTCAGTGGGGTTGAAATAACTGCATTTTCTAACAATGTACAACATGTAAGATCTAGCTATGGTGGTTTCTGAAACACGGAAGGCACTGATGGACCTTAGAAATTATTTAAAAGGGATACTACTCATTTCCTATGTACTACAAGGAGGTATCTGCTCCATTTGCCCTGTAACGCTCAAGATCTGTTAAAAGAAATCTCTCCTTTTTAAAAAACAGATTTTGTAAACATTGACAGGTTGTTAAAATTCACAAACAAATATTAACATAGAAATACCTGAGGAAGTTCCAGGTTCTCTATGGCTGGAGGAGCTCTACTTTTAGTGACTGGCACCTGCCATTTTGTGGGACACAGAACAATCTGGACAATGTGGTTTATACACAACTTACTCTCCCGCTCCTGCACCATCCTGGCCAATCTTCCACTGTCCCAGCAGGTTACATTTGACACAGGATCCCATGTCCCAGATCCCACCTGCCCATGGGATATGCAGAAGTATTCATGTCCTTCCCCTGCAAGCTACCTGGAGAGCACTGGAATCAGAAGCTGTTTCCTTCTGCTCCTCAATGGAGCCTAGAAGGGGAGCCCTTGGAGGGGGCCAAGAACAGGCCACTCTTCCCATCTGGACAAGTAGCAGTCTCTCCCACTCCCCCTCTCACTGGCAGTAGAGGCAACAAGGTCTCCTTCCTTCCTAATCAGCAGCAGGATGGGATCTCAGAGGGACTTCAGCTACAGCAGCTGGGGTCTGGTCTGCTCTGGTGCTGGCTGTGACACTAGGTGGCTTCCTGTCTGGCTCCTTCCTCTTCTGGAGGTTCTCTGCAGACTAACGCAGAGATCACTGCATTGTTTATAGTTACCATCCCAGTTAGAGCTATTCTTTCAGGCTCTCTGCACACTCGTCAAGAAATCACAACAGTTAAAATCAAATCATGTTTTCAAACCTACCCTCACAACAATGAGGGCATCAACTTTTTTTTTTTTAATTAAATGACAGCCTACATTCAGGCAGCCAAAATACCATGTACCAGCCTATAATACCTAGGGCTTAATCTGAACCTGGTTCCATATTCCAAACAGAAAACCTCTTTTCACTTGCTTAAATTTAAATCACCAAAACACTGTGGCAAGGTTAAGAGCGCAAATGGAGTGGCAGATCAGACATCTCATTATTGTTTATACAATGGTATGGTTTAGAAGTTTGAAGAAAACATTAGAAGAAAACCTTGTAAACCTAACAGATAGAACCACTTGCTTTCCATGCATCTCATGCATTCTTAGGCCAGAACCAGAGCTGATCAAGTGTCACTGTAGCCCAGCGTTCTGTCCGGGCTGGTCATTGCGGCCCTTCCTCAGGCCCAGGCTCTGAGGAAGGCCACTGCACCTTCCCAAAGGGGGAACGTTAGCGTCTCTGCACCTGGCTTAGTCCGGGTCCTCTGGCAGTGTGGATGGTCTAGTAGCCTTTTGCCCTAGCCCTTGGCAGGGCGGGCAAGCAGGCAGTGGGTCCACTGTCTGTAGCAGCAGAGGAGAGCACATCTTCCCGGGGTGGCTAGGGAAGGGGGGAGGGGGAGACAGGCCCTCCCAACTCCACTGCGTCCCAGCCCAGGGCCTTAGCAGTGGCACAGGCATTGCCACTGTGTCGGGGGGGGGCGGGGGATGCTCCCAACACACAACTCACCAACAGGGTCGTGCCCTGAACTCAGCCATGTCTATGGCTGTCCCTAGGGTCGTTGGGGTACTCAGCCCACAGCAGGCTCACCAGTCCCTCCTCGTTGACGGGCAGCAAAGCAGGGAGCTCCTCGGCAGAGGACAGCTCCTCAAGGTCACTGGGTTCCAGGAGTTCTTCTGCCGAGAGCAACTTCTCCAGGTCGCACAGCTCTGGGGGTTCGGCATTGGGCAGCTTCTCCAGGTCAGGGACGGCCTCCAAGGGCATCTCCCACACCAGGATCTCAGGGGGCTCAGTCCAGTCAGGAGGATTCAGCGGCCTTCCCCAGTCCTTGGAGATCAGCAGCCTGGTACAGTTTCTGGGGCCTGGAGGCCCTATCCAGTCCTGGGGTTATTCCCCGTGCCTCTGCTCTAGGAGGCGCTCACTCGGGGTGCTTGCCCAGCTGGGGTTAGGCTGATGCTGCAGCCTGCAGGACAGTACATCTGCCTCTGGCAGCGGCCACCCTCCTACTGAATTGTGGGGCCTGTCTTTTATTCTTCCAGCCCCGGCAGAAGCCCCGCCTTTCTCTTGGCGGATTGGCCGGTCAGTCAGACCTATCACTGTCTGGCTCCTGGGTTGCTGGGCAGACTGGCCTGCCAGCCATTTCACAGTCCATGCTGGTCATTGTGGCCCTTCCTCGGGCCATGGCTCTGAGGATGGCTACTGCACCTTCCTACAGGCACCAATATCTTTTCTATTTTCACCATGACAGATAGGTGCCTCTACAACAGGCCAACACCCTTTCATAGTAGAGATGGCTGTGAAATGATGCCTACAACACAACAAAATTAAAAAAACACTCCAGTGATCCTAAATACTCAGGAATGGCAGATAGTTGTATTCCAGCTGTCAGATCTACAAGCCCACTGGTGAATTGTCCTAAGAGTTGTCATCCTAAAAGATGAAAGGAAAGGCAGTGAGGACCAATACAAATAAAGAGTCACAAATACTCATCTTTCTCTGGCATGGATAACAGTATGACATTTTTACTGTACGAGCCCAAATCATATACCAGAAGGGAACAGTATCTACCTACAAACCTTTGTTCCCATCTCTGTTGTTTGTTCATACTCTAACTACTACAATGGGTTGGTGAATGGGGCCCGTAAGGACTACTGTAATACAAATAAATACAATCAATCATTTTTTCTTAAAAAAAAAGGAAGGTTATGGCCTATTTTATTTCATTGTTCACTCGAAGCACATTCAGGCTTTAAAACAATCAAAAAAAAATGCCATGATGGGATGCTAACAGATCTTTACAAATTATCAGAGATGTCATCCCCTTGCCATATAAATATACTGCTCTCATTAGGAGCAGGGGAAGTTATATTCCTCACATATCAAGGGGAGAACAAACCCCTAAAAAGCCAATGTGTTTTAGGGATGAACAGATCTCTTATTTTTATGTTTAATTTTCATATGATGATTAAAGTCTATTCAAAACTGAAATGAACATGCTGAAGGTTTAATTTTGTTTTTTTCGTCCTGAGCCGTTTGCTCTTCCAATATGAAAAATGCCTGATACAAGCCGAAATTAATTGAAAACTGTATAGATAATCTTTTGCATCTTGGAAGAAAATGCATTTTTTGATTTTTGCCCTTGATAGCTGAAGTTCTATTAGAGCTGTGAATTGAAAATTTTGAAACAGCTTATGCAAATGAATTAGACATTTCCAAATCTAGACCTGTACAGGTATCAAATCACCCCTTTCCCATCAAGATGAATGCAAACTTTCTAACCTAATTATAAAAACTCCCTCCACCCCTCACGCCCAGCCTTTATTTCTGAGTGATGGCATTGCAGTGCCAGGCTATTTACCTCATTATAAAAATGTCATAAATTGCTGATAAATGAGATAATGTACCATAAAAAGTCATCATAAAATGTACCATAAAATTGTATTTAAAAAATAATCATTTCTATTCTTGTATATAACAGTTCAAAGCTAGAGATGCTTCTTTAGGTGTAGATACTAGTATGATTTGCATATTTTCTCTTTGACACAAGAAGCAGCTGAATTATTTCACAAATGAACTTCAGCAGAGTTGAATTTAGCCAAAGTTTATATCTGTAGCCAGATTGCTCGATTATTTCCTCCAGATCTCAAGCTCATATTGCAGGTATCCCTCACCGATGCTGCAGTACTAACTCAACTGTGCAGGCTTAGGGGGAAAAAAAAAGAGCATGCGGAAGAGCCTCTGAGCGGGATTCTAGACTCAATTCTCCAGACCATCAAGTTAACTTTAATGGGAACACACACCAGTTCCTCATTATGCCTGCATGGATTCTACTAACATACCTTTCTGGGCATCACAGGAGCCTGATCTAGTGCTTATTTATCCTTATAATAAGTAAATTTTTCCTAATATTTAATTTCCTAAATCTTCCTTGCTGCAAATTAGGCTGATTACGTCTTGTCCTATTCTCAGTGGACATGGAGAACTGATTACAGTCCTTTTTATAATAGCTTTTAACATATTTGAAGATAGTTATCAGGTCCCTGCTCAGGCTTTTTTCCTCAAGATTAAATATGCCCAAATTCTTTCAAAGAGCCCAGTTATTTCAATTAAATATGCCCAATTCCTCAGAAGTCATGATTTTTAAACCATTTAGCACTTTTTGTTTCTCTCCTCTTCTCAGACTCCAATTTTTCCATCCCTTTCTTAAAATGTAGTGACCCAAACTGGACACAACACACTACAGCTGAGTCACCACTAGCGCTAACCAGACCAGAATAATTACCTCCCATGTCTTATACCTGACTCGCCTGTTAACATGTCCCAGAATGACATTTGCCTTTTTCACAAGAGCATCCTGGTTGTAACATGGTAGGCGCTGGCCAAATATTTTTAAAAACAAGTTTCAAACACAGAATTGCTCGTGGCTTTAAAGGCAATGTGGTCAGACACTACAGTAACGTGTTGATGGCTGGATAGATACATGCACCTGAAGTAGTCTTAATATTTTACAGATGCTGTACAGGACTTTTAAATATTAGTCACTAGTAAATTGAATAATAGGAATCATGTTGGAAATCAAAATTGCCAACTATTTTTTTTTAAATTTTATTTTACAGGCAGCTTTATCTGAGCTCAAAGCCTCCTATTGTAGCTTAAATACAATTGAAACCAATTAATTTACAGTCGTTATTGACTTGTCTTTTCCAAATCCTGACATTGAAATGGGAACTCCCAAATTTATTTACATGGGCTTCCTTGGACAGAAATATTATAGAAATTATCAATCAAAAATGATCCATAACTATAAAGAATTTGTTTGGGTCTTGTTGCACTTTAAATGCATGAAAGGGTAATGTGGCTCAGACACAGATGAGAGACTTTGGAGCTCCTGGCCATGACGACAAATGTTCCTAGCATTTTCTCCAAAGGCTCCACATAACTGAGAAACTTCATATTGATGCAGTGCTGAAAAAATTACAGCATTATTGAACTGACTTATCCAGCAAGGTATATTATATAGATTAAAAAGATAAGTCACATCAGCAAGAAACAGAATTTACCTAAATTGACTAAACTATATGACTGCCAAGAAATCCATTCTAAATGTTTGGAACCCAATTTAATTGCCAAACAGAAAGAAAAGACCACTTAGGACACGGTCTACGTGTTTTCTCATTGCTGTTCAGTTTACGCTATTTTATAAAAGTACGAGAGGTGGGGGGAGGCGCAGTGGGCCGGGGGAGAGAAAGAAGATTAGTAACATGCAGAGAAAAGGAAATAGAAGCAGACAGTGACAAAAAGATATTGGCCAGATCCTCAGCTGATGTAGATATTGTGTAGCCCCATGTAGATCAAAGAAATTGTACTGATTTATACCAGCTGAGGATCTTGTTGCATTATGGTTTTACTGCTCTACTAGCAGTCTCCTCTTTTAAGAACTGCAGTTGGCATGTGGTAGGCATTGTGCTTGTTCAGCACAGCAATATAGATAAATATCGTCTACATCTCATAAGTGTGCTTGTGGTTTTGTATTTTCCAGTTAGGAAGCAAAAGCCAAACTTTTTTTCCTTGCTGAAAGTAATGTAAGACAGAAGTGAAACAATTATCCTCCCTAGGATTTGTACATGACCAGCTCTCCTTAGACTCATCCCTGACGTAGATCCTTTTCTTTGATTTGGATAAAGTAGTTAGTTTACATTACATATAACTGACCAGATCCTAAGAGGTGGTAAACACACATAACTGTCATTAAAGTTAATGGTGTGGTGATGCTTTACAAGACTATTATCTAAGATGATAAAGTCAGAGCTTTATGACCAAAATTTTCAAAAGCGATTACTCATTTTCAATGCCTCCGTTTTCAGAAGCCCTGGTTACGGCACCTTGGAACTGATTTTCAGAGGCCATGACTGCTTGCAGGTCTGGTTGAAATCAGTGGTAGTTGTGGGTGCCCAACAGCTTTGAAAAATCAGGAAAGCGATCTGAAGTCAGGCATCCAAAAGCTGAGGTGTCCAAAATGCATGACCACTTTTAACAGTCACACACACTCACTCACTCTTATAATATTGGTATTGATGGAAACAATTTGCTCGGCTAAAGAGGTTTTTGGATTATACTAATGAGCATATACAGGCTGTATAGAATTTCTTTGCCCCTGAGCTTTGTGCCTCTCTGTTGGCACAAAGGGGCCAGAAATGTGCCCAAATAGTCCACCGGAAGCCTACTCAACCTGGGAGACTCCTCGGCTGATGTTGAGCTAGAATAGGTAAGGTATTTGGGGTACTAAAGGATGCCTTCAAGGAGGCAGAGGGAATAGCTAGAGCACGCTGTGCTGCAGGAGAGGATGCAGCTTTTACAGGACAACAGAACTTAGACCAGGCCTCAAGGGTATGGGAACAACAAATAGGATTTTTTTTTAAAAAACAGGTTCAGTGTCTGCAGAACTGCACTGTGATTTGGTAGGCGGTACATAACTTCCCCCTAGAACTCCAGAGGAAAAAACTGTGTTATGGCTTCCCCCCTCCCCAGATATTTTCACATGCTAATGTTCACACTTCTATCTCTGTGCATCTTATAAAGGAAAAACAATTCAACCATTTCATGGAGAAAGGTGGTTTACTGCATCTACCCTCTCTTTTTATCCCCTGCTTATTTCAAAAGGAAACTATAGTTAAAGTGCCATCAATGGTAGATTCACTGACATGATAGAATATAAGAACTCCACAGAGCTCTTTACATTCCTTACTGTCAATGAGCTGCAAACTAAGAACCAAATTCTACTCTGTTACAATGGTGTAAATCTCTAGTGATGCCACTTCACTTAATGGAATTACTCCTGATACCATGCAACTAAGATTGGAATCTGCCCCTAAGAAATATCAAAGTAGAGTTTAATATAATAGATCATAAAGACTTCAACCTTAAAGTTTCCTTATAATCCCCATATCAAGAAGTGCCCCCAATAGGTTTTAGGTTCATAGATTGTGGATGGTTCCTGGTTTAATGCACAATCTAAGGGAGTCTAGAAACCACAGATAGACGAGTCCCAAGCAAGGAGTAAACACTGTTAAAATCACATCATATTTACGATAGATTATAATAACTCTCTGGTCTATTATGTCAGTAATAGAGGTACTGAGCATCGAAGATCTCCTGGTTAAAGAAACCCCAAGCAAGCAGTAAAATCATAAGCTATAATGGCTCTAAAAGAGCCTTTAGAATGTATCATGTCAAAAGTCAGTACATTTAATAGTCCATTTTCCATTTTTCAAATGTCTGACTAAGTGTATGTACTATAGACTAAGCCTTGAAAAAAAATTATTGGCACCCCGTCAAACTCCAAACTAAGGAGAAGAATTCATATATAAACATTACAGAAAGTTAAAGAGTATAATTTCCCTTCAGGTGGCAGGATGACCAGATGTCCTGATTTTATAAGGACAGTCCCAATATTTGGGGCTCTCTCTTATATAGGGACTCAATTCCCTCCCCCTAACCACGACCCCTATCCTGATTTTTCACACTTGCTATCTGGTCAGGGAGGGATTTGCACTGGAATCAATTATTACAAATAATGTACTGTGGATAGGTTGTGCAGAAACATTCTGTATTTTGTCTCACCTTAACGATAGCAGTGCCAGCCTGTTGTCCACATTTCTAATATATTTTATTTCCCCATTTTTATTAAACACAAAAAAATAGGAAGGAAAATGACAGCATTCAATATTTAACTATGGTTAAGTCTTTGACAAATCCACAAAAGTGAAACAGCCATATCTGTTAAGACCCAGACTTCATTTTTAATCTTTCTTCCTTACCTTTACTAATTTACTAGAAATAATACTTGTCAAACATATTTTGCCTTTCTTCATCCAAGGACCAAAATTTGCTTTCAAAACATCAACTCAAGCTAGACTTTGACCTACACGACTGTCGTGAGTAGGATATTGAGTCAGTTGAGGCTTTCTGGTCAATATATATATTTGGTATGTATACAAGATCAAACACTGCACAGTAAAAAACCGAAGGAAAAATGAAAAAAATGTGAGAATGCATTTACAATAAGTGATCATTTGGAAAGACATTTGTTTTTAATTGCAAGTTTATTAGTACATACCAAAAGAAAAGAAGAATTCAACAACCAACTTTTAAAAGGTTTACAATGAGCTGAAGGCTTTAAACATACAGGATGACAAGTTGTCTATGAACAAGTATAGTTTTCTATTATTTCATTTAATAGCAGATGTTTTGCCTCTCTGGCTTGTCTACAAACAATGTATGGTGTCAATGTACTTTTAATGTACTATATAAATCACTCTACATTGAGATGTGTGTAAAATACAATGTAAAAGCAAATGAGTCTCTTGCAAGAAGGGAGGGGGAAATGTCGTGAGGAAGAGGCAGATGATAGCAGAAGAGGGTCCTGGTCTGTGACTGAGGCATCAAAGCAATATGATAATACAAACAAATAACAATAACAGTAGTGTTATCAATTCTTGCAGTTTTTTTGGCAAGCCTTGCAATATTTGTTTGTTTTCTTAAAGCCCCAGGTTCTGGAAGCAAGTGATTATGGTAGAATTTCATCTCTCATTTAAAGAAAATAAGGACTTTCTAGCCCTCCTGCTTGCAGAGAAAAGTTCAAAATGTGACCCAAGTGTAACCTAAAGGCTGTGGGGAAAAAAACCGAAAAGAACCCAAACAAAATTGTGTGGTTTTTTTTTGTTTGAAGTATCATGATTTTTGGAGGTCCAAAGGAATGGTTGGGTGTGACAATACTGAATTCTCACTCAGCTTTCATTTGTTTTTATTTGCATGAAATTTATTTGCTTATTTGGTATTGAGATATACATATTACTAAAATTGCTTTTGTTAGTAACATAATTTCCCTACGTTCTAAAAGACAATATGGAAGCTATAAGAACCAGTGATTAAAGTAGATGGAAAGGCACAACTGACACCTCTTCTACTAAAAGCAGAGAGAGAGCTCGTTCTCCTGTCTCTCTGGTGCTGTTAAATTTATAGTGAGAACTCTGCTGGCTGGTGTGGTGAAAACTCCTGTTTCACTCCACTTTAAACAATGGTAAATACCATCACCCCGTTCTGACAGGGCGTAGATGTTAAGACCTTGCAGGTCCTCTTGGCATCCTGTTGACAGAGAAATCTGTGATGTGGAGTCTGGATATATTCTAAGCATCAGTTGTTTTATTTACATGTACACATCAGTCCTTGAAGAGAGGCGGTGATATACAGCAGGAAGGGCAATCCTTTTTTCAGGAATCTCAGCCCCAAATCAGTGCTCAGTTGCCAGAGATCAGCTCTACCTCAAGGTGACTCTAGTTAAGGCAGAAAGCAAACTAGCTTGCAGCTGTTCACAGCTCCCCACAAAACCCTGCAAGAGCACTGATAGGTTTCTGTCTTTAAAGTGCTCCCCAACACCCTTTCAGAGATGCAAACCCTAGTAATGTCTTCAGATGTGCCTCCTGTTCATAAAGTTTAGGTCATCTAATCAGTAAACAAACACCATGTGGCATAGATGACCAATCACATAACAGAGAGAGTCATGAATAAATGTGCACATGAATGCTCATACTGAAGAGCTGGTAAGCAATCCATAGATTTGATATTTAGGCAAAGGATTAACTCAGTGATGGATTATGGATAGAAAAGAGATTAGGAAAAAATGCTCCATTTTTGTGGATAATTTTTTCTTCTTCCTCCTCCCTTTTTTCTAGGTGACTGTATCAGATTGCCAGATCAGTCTTTTCCAGGTTTCTGCTCCAGTGCTCGCTCTGTATCTAATCCATCCTCCCATATAGTCTAGCCGGCATTTTCTTGGCCATCATCTTGTTCTTCACCCACAAACTCTAGTCTCAAATACCTCCCTAATAGGATTCTCTTCATCCAGACTTTATACCTGCCCATACTATCTCAGTCTCCTTTTATTGCAGGTTCTTTCTGATGCGCAGATCTTGGTCTCACTGATGACATTGCTCTGCATGTAGTCCAGCCATGTCAACCATCTCACTGCCCTCAGACCTCTCATTTCAATGGCTTCAAGTCTTCTCAGGTGTCACACTTTCATCACCCATGTCTCTGATCTGTACTGAAGATCTGCTCTATGGTTTTCTATAGTTGTCACTTAAGTAATTGGGGCATTTGTTTATCATAAGTCACTGCACTTACCCTGTGTCAGACTTCCCCTGACTAAGCAGCCTTACTCGCAGTTCTGCATCAATTTCTCCACATAGCATTTGAAGATAATTTATTAACAGAAAAAAGGGCTAAAATGGCCCATTTAATTTGTCACTATGCATTGTTTGGTCATGTCAAACCTTAACCTGGACTCCCTTTCTAATGAATATGTTTTACTCAAACTATTCTGTGGACAGTTTTAGTTTACTTCAGTATCACTGCCTTACTTTGGGGTAGAGAAAATTCTCATATTATCCAATAAGCCTCAGTCCAGTAAAGCACTTCTTCAGGTCCTGATTCAGCAAAGCACCTAACCTGCTTACTTTAAGAACATAAAGCTTAAGTCCATCCCTATTCAATAAAGAACTTGTTTAAGTGCTTAAATTTAAACAAACAAATCCCATATAAACCAATAAATAGGATTTAAGCATGTGCTTAAATGTAGATATTTGCTTACGTACTTTGCTGGAGTGGGACCATAGTCAGTGACAATAAACATACTGTGTTACCCATGTGGATGAAGGTTTGGTTCCAAACACATTTGCTTGTTGTTGTTTTGCTATTAAGCATGGATTATAGAGTTTGTAGGCATCTTAGAAATTATAGTGGTTGCAGGGTTACTGCCAGCCATGTATCATATGCTTTCAAATTCAGTTCTAGTTTTCAAAGACAAAAAAAAAAGGAAAATTCATTTTACATCCTGACCTTCTACTAAAGGCTCATACAGACAACAACAAAGGCAGAACCTGGCCCTATCAAAGGCTTATGCAGAGTCTCAGAAATGAGGAAAAAGAAAAAAAGTAAGATAACGAGCGAAGAAGAGACTGCCAAAGGAGGGGAAAAAGTATACAATAAAACCTATAGGACATCAGAGGCAAGAGTTTAATTGGGGGGTGGGGGAGGGAATCTCTGAAACGACTCTACTGAACACTGACAGATGTTACTCCTGAGAAGGAAGTTGAAAACTGGTTGAAAATTGCATTTAATTCCACAGGAAACCAAAGGGAACGGCTAATGGCAGAAAAAGTGTCCACAGCTCTACTCCTGATGTTTGAGCAAGTGGTTTTTCTTCCTTCAGTTAAGCGAGGAGTTGTATTCAGAATGTTTTATTTACACTGAATAAAAAGAGTATGCATTATTCAATAGTATATATTTATTCATTCATTTTATATATATTATGTATTTGTTGAATTTTAGATCTGGCATTGATTTTGCAGATAAAAATGTACAGAATATATATTTACAATTATTTTTCTTTACTGGCAATGTAAGTGCCAAGTATATCTACACGCCCAAAAAATACTAAATTCATAAATACAAAGGCATACTATTGTATAAGAATGTGTTGCTTGCAATATAAACAAATATCTTCAGAAATGTATATTCTCTCTCTCTCACACACACACACACACACACACACACACAAAGGAAATACAATGCAGTCAGTCAGTCAACGGTGCTTGGCAGTAGTGTGGGAGAAGAGCCAAATGAGTGAACAGCAGACATTCTCAAAGAGGCTATGGGTCCACTTGCCAAATGGAGGTTGGAGCACACTCTGTTTTTCGGCTCACCTGCGGGCCTCATCCTGGGCTCTTTGAAGGCTCTCTGCGATAACTGCACCACCCTTGACCCAGCTTCCCCAGATTGAGTGATTATTGGCAGAGTTCTCCCAGTTGTCAGTGGGAATGCTGAATTTCTTGAGGCCTTCCTTGATCTTGTCACTGTATCAGAGCTTTGGCCTTCCCCTGCATCATGAATGGTTCTCAAGTTGGCCACAGAGCACAGCCGTTGGCAAATGACCTTGAGACAAACCCTCCTCATGTCCTAGTCACAGCCAGCAAATTCTATGAGAGTCCAGCATGTCTGCAGAGACTGTAGGCTGGTTCTCTCAAGTATCTCTGTGTTAGTGATCTGTTGGTCCCAATGACTGCAAGGATTTTTTTTTTTTTTGATACAGCAAAGGTGGAACCTGTTCAATCTCTGCTTGTGCTTGGAGTATGTGGCCCAGCTTTCACAGCCATAAAAGGGTGTTCTGAGGACACAAGCCTAATAAATGAACATCTTTGTGTTCAGGGTTAACCACTTGTTCTTCCAGACACATGAGGTAAGTTTGCCAAAGGTGACACAGGCTTTGCCACTTCTTGCATTGCTCTCTATCATGGCTAAGTGAGCTGGTTAAAGTGGAGCCAAGATAGCAGAAGTGATCCATGTTATCCAGAGCTTCATTATTGATGTAGATTTTAGGTGGGATGTTGTGACTTGACAACTGTTTTCTTGATACTGATTACCATGCTGAACTCGATACATGCATCAGAAAACTTGTTCGTGATCTGCAGTTCATCAGGTGAGTTAAACTAATGCAGCAGCATCTGCAAAGAGCAGATCCTGAATAATGAACTGGAAGGACATGCCTTTTGCTCTCAAATCATCTGATGTTGAACAAACTGCCATCCACCATGGATTCAAGTAGAATGACAGATTGATCATTTCCAAAAGCATACTTAAGAGGAACAGAGAAAAAGATGCCAAATCGCTAGGTGCTAAGACACAGCTTTTCTTCATGCCAACATCAATGCTAAACTCAGATGATGTTTTATTTTCATACTGAATAATTGCCTTCATTCCCTTATGGAATATATTATATATAACTTAAAAATACATCAAAAGAAAGTTACAAAGTTATTTAGGTTGTATCTGAAAGTTCGGAAATGCCAGCTTTACAGTTACCCATGCAAATTTAATTCTGCCCCTTTGTGCATCCATCGTGTGCACTGAACGAGTCAGGGACCCTGTGGGGGGAAAAATAGCATGTGATCATGTACTTAAGGATTGTACCATAGTGTATATGCAGAATGAAGGTTGCACAGGCAACTGTAGAGCTGGCATTGTCAGAAACTGAGGCATGGAAGGTCAGGTCTAGCATTTGGAGCAATGGTAGCTGGTGAAGAATTGGAGCTAGATCTTCAAGGAGGGGTCAGGAGTGGGTTCGGAATAAAATGAGTGTAGATCTAAGAGCTAGGCTGCACCAAAAGCAGGGCTGGAGCAAGCTAAGGCTGTGTAGTCTGTCATCACCAGACAGGGGAGAGTTCTAAGCCATGAAATGACATTGGGCAGAATAAGCTGCTGTTTCTCCTGTGAGGCTAATATACCTGCCCTAAGAGTCACCAGACCAGCTCTTGGCTTGTAGATTGGTTGAAGCCTAGCACAGAAATGGCTCATCACCACATGCGGCTTAATCTGGTTCTATTTCATGTAGGACTCATCACCTCACATGCATATCATCTTTAGAGTGTCTGACTTTGCAGCCTAATTAATGTTCAGTCAATGTAGCTTTTTGAATGTAATTTCAAAGGTGACAATTAATTAATTAATTTTTAAATGGAAAGGTAAAAATAAACTTTCCTATGTTCCAACCCCCTTTTCCACAATCAATAGGATCTGAACTCTCAGCTTAAAATAGAGACTGCTAAAGGACACCACCACCACCCATGGAGGATGAGAAAGCCTGGTGGGCCAGTCTATATTCTACCCTGGTCCCATATCCCTCCAGAGATATTAGTTGGTGGCTCCTTCACAGAACTGAGTGCACAGGTATATACCTAAGTGGTTCACCACCTCCCCTAACACCTGACTCTTCTGTGGCGGGAGTAAGACCCTGGCACACATCTACACTGAATGCATCAGGTTGCAGGCCCTTTTCCAGATCCTCCAAAACCTTCTCCTTAATTTCTGGCTGCACTTTTCCCCAAACCTCCTTATTGTCACACACCCCATCTGTGGCCCCATGAAGTTGTGAGAACTGCTGGTCAGCCTCCTCCTGGCATGGACTATGGTGACCAGCCTCCATACCAGAAAGAGGAAGAGGAAGCTGGATGAGAAGGTGCTCTGCGACTGTGAAGCCTATTTCTGCTTCTCCATGAAGTCACGTCTCTGAACAGTTCCTCTGGACGGTGTCCACTGGCTCCCTGGATGCCCTGAAGGAGCAATGGATACTGTGCAGGGTTCTCTGCTCTGTGTCCCACTCTGGAGCCATGCTTTTGACTCTGTGACCCTCAGTCCCACCCCGGTCTTTTCATTTATGATTCTCCATAATGTTTTTGATGCCTGACTCCAATGGCTCCTTTCTTAGGCTGGAAGGGGTCTTTAGATATGGGCGGGCACAAGCCTCATCCTCATCCCCAAAGCCTCAATAGATACAGAAGTACTGCACAGCTAGTGAAAGCTGCTATCCCAGAAGGGAGGAAAGGCCTCCTAGCACCATGTACTGGGCTCTTTGAGCTTGATCGGGAGACACCTGCTCTAGCTTTCTCTCTCTCCCACCTCAGGGGAGGATTGAGTGATGGGGGACATGTGCCAAGGATGTGAGGTGAGAAAGGGGAGCCCAGCAAGGCTCTCTTCCCAGTTTTCCAGTTACAGCTGCTCCCCCATTTCTCAAGTATCCTCACTGCAGTGTGTGCTGATGTGGCCCAGCGTGGGCCCAGCCTTAGATTAGAATGTTCATGTTCAATTATTATTTTGGCAGATTGCCACGGTTTTCCTGAGGAATGCAAGTGCAGGGGGTAAATGGCAATTTTTAACAGTTTGCAATTCAACCAAACCTGAACAGAAGTTCATAGAACAAAGAAAAGACCCTTCTCTATCCACATGGCTTTCTTTATGCTGAATTTTAAAGGCTTGCTGCAAGCAATGATGGTGTCAGGACTTCAAGAAAGGTCACAAGACTGTTTTATAATGAAGAGTACCAGACAACTTAAATATAAAATCATTACCAGCTCCCCCATATAATAGGTATAGAAAATTGTGGTAGGGTTCTACCCCATACAAGGCCCAAACAGGTAAAATAGACCAATTAACCAACAGGCTGCTCCAGGATGAGAGCCAAGGGCTGATAAGGGCTAATGGCTGATGAAGCCTGCTGGGATAGGCTTATAAAAGAAGTTAATAGAAGGAGGATAGCTGCAAGTAGGACCCTACAGCTCCTCCCTAGAGAGAAAGGGAGCTGAGTAGGTAAAAGGAGGTGTTCTAGCGGAAGAGTAGACCCTGAAATTCTGCCTTGGACTAAAGACTCTAGCAAGAAGCTGAGAAGGAGATGTAACCCTGGGGAAAGGAGGAAGCTACAATGGTAACACAGGGATGGCCAGAACATAGAGAAGAAAGGTAGAAAAGAGCCCAGGGAAATATCAATAAGGTTGGAGCTTGAGCATATCATGGTTGCTAGGCATAGGATCCCTGGATGGAACCCAGAGTAGTGGGTGGACCTGGGCTCCCCTTCTGGGTAGTGTATCAGAAGACTGCCTGGGACAGTTCATGCAGTGGGACATTGATATCCCAGAACAAAAGGTCTATAGTGACCTTGGTGGAGGTCTGTGTCATGAAGAGGGAGTAACCTGAGTCTTGAGAGAAATAGAGCATGGGCCAGGAAACTGAAGGAAGGGGTATCAGGCCGGTCAAAAGCGAATCCCAGATGAGCCACAAGGAGAGGCCCTGGGATGAGTAATAAACCCTGTCATAAAGATATATCAAAAATAGTATAAGAGTAATTTATACAGAATATTAAACTGGCCACAAAGTGCACCAATGGTGACTTCCTGCCAGATAGTCTACAAAAAGAAAGAGGGTTAAAATCCACCCTCTTGTACTTATATGAACAATGCCTTTTAGTGAGGCTACAATATTCCTTGAAAGTCTAAACTGGGGGTAGAAATTTTGATAAAATTACAGATGATTAGAATATGAATGGTAGTTTGCATACCAAGGAAATATTACAAAGCAGTAAAAACGATGGTTTTTTTTCATAAATCCCAGAAAAGATTTCTTTAAATAGCAATGTATGATACATTTCTTTTACAAGTAATACTTAGGAAAAAAAAGTTTTGTTGCTAGTTCTAGCACATAGTAATCTAAGTAATCTAAAGTAAAACTGCATGAGATAATTTACATGGGTATACTATGGGCAAATCCCAGAGGCCCTCTTGGAACCCTACATGGATACAAAATTTGTATCTGCATCCAATCAGTGTTCCTAAAAAATGGTCCATGCATATCTACATCCACTAATATGGATATCTGTGGATATGAAGCAGATATCCACAGATTTGCATGGCTCTGGTCTAAAGCCCACACAGCAGTGCCCTTAACAGCTGCTATCATTAGCATATTGGGAATTTAATTTATTGAAGTCCTAGGAGAGTTTCTCAACAAATGGATAAAATGAAAGAAATCCTGTAATAAAAAACAAGCTAGTTTTGCACACTCAGTTAAGCTTGTGACATGTAAATATATGTGAAGAAAGCAGACTGATTAGGAAATAGCTTGTAGAATATCTGTTTGCATCATTCTCACCTATTGCTGGGTGCAGTATAAGAACCTGAATGAAACATGGGTGTCATAAACATACATGACTCCGAATATACACAAGAAGGAAATCTGAGTTGAGTAAGAAGGTATCAGTTTTACACTCACTTTTGAGAGTAAAACCCCACTTTAGGAGTTTTCATGAAACCACAGTGACAAGGTAGTCTAATGTCAATTGCCAATGGAGTACAATTTTTTCCCCATTTGCAGTCAGATGACTTCTGACCCATAAGCACTTTGCCTGACAGATGAAACTAGTTTTCTATAGCTACTCGTGTTGCTGAAAGGAGACTTTAGTTGCTTTCTTTGTCCCATTCTTAGTTGTACTACAAATCAAGCAGAAACTGCAGGACATTGAGTTCTGGTCTCATAGCATCATCACCACAGTTTAAGGCTCCCATCTATCAAAGCATATAAGTATGTGTTTATGTTTAAGCATGTGACTAGACACATTAATACCAATGGGACTAATTACATGCTTAAAGTTAATCAAGTATTTAAATTCTCTGCTGCATTAGGGCCTAATCAATTAAAAAAGGATGGGAAGCAAATTCTACTGACCTAGATGTCAAAAAAATTATCTACTATTTTTAACCTGCCTTTCTTCTTCTTCTTATGATTACTTCTTATTGCAGTAACTTGTGCAGGCAAGCTTTCTTTATAATTAGCCAAATGTTTTAAGTCTCTTGCCACAAAGTGTAAATTCTAACATCTCCACCATTTTTCATTTCTCTGAAAAGAGACCAAAACATTTTGAATGACATAGAACAGAAAATCACAAGTTATGACCAACCAGATGAATTTTGTTTTGTAAAAATAGAATCTGACTCGTCTGTGAATTATTTACCTGTAGTTCTCATAATAGTAATGTCTCCTTAAACACACGACTTGAAAATGATCTGATATGTTATTAATATGGCATTTCTAGGACAACAATATCTTATCTTTCCTAATTATTTATTACTTGTAAAGTGCTTTCAGACCCTCCGATACAAGCAATGTATAACTGCAAAGTATTAATAATAGTGATGAAAACTAAACTTTCTAGGAAGCATACACATGAGTTTGTCCATCTGTCCTGTCCAACTTTTTTTTTTAATGAGGCTTCAACAACTGAAAAATAGTTCTTATTGGCGTGGTGGTTTTCCCAGACATTCATACTTTGCAACAATCCACCCCCAGTAACATATGCCTCTGGCTGAGTTCAGCTTCTGTGCTGTAAATAAATCTCTAATAGGAGCTGTAAAAAATATGATTGGTGAACAACTGACAAGTTAGTGAAGAATATATTAAACTTATTTTCATCTTCTCATTTATCTGGGGTTCATTCTTCTCTTCATCATGATTCAGAATAAGGGCTTAAAATCAATTAAAGACTACTTATCCTTTAGAAAAACAATTTCATGCACCTGATGAGTGTGTAGAAATATTTTGCATTTGGCTGATCAACTCAAGAGATTCAGACACAATTTCATTCCATCACATATTTCTTTAACATTAACATTGTCTGACTATCCAACTTTTAATCCATTAATTTAGAGCAAATAATTGATTAGAGAAGAGCTAAAATTAAGGGCTCAAATCCTGGCTCTATAGAAAAGAATAGCAATAGTTGCAGGGTTGTTTTCTAAGCCATTCTAATTACTTTTTCTTTTTCGATTGTCATGAATTTTAGATAATTTATTTGGGGCTGAAAATTTCTATTTTGTCATCAAACAGAGTTGATTTTTAAAAAAAGTCTGAGCTTGTCTAACTGAGTCATTTTGGAAGCATGTGCATGAGAGCAAATCTTTTTCTATACCAGTATGTTCTAATCAGAAGTTTTGCACATGGATCAATTAACAATAGTTGAAGGTTAAAACATCAAATGGCATTTGTTTTGTACGTCTCATTGAGAGGAAGAAGCCAAGTTGAAGAAAATGGATTCAGTAGTTTAAAAGTTATAGCTAGTTAAAATGGAAAGTTGTGTATCTCCAGTATAATCTCACCAGTAATTTTACTTTGTTACCAAATCAACAACTTATGGTCAAGCAGTCTTCAAGTTGCCAGCTACTGAAATTGTAAACCAGGAGTCTCACTCATTATCCTGACATCCTCCAACTCCAAAGGAAGGCTGGAAGACAGACTGGAGCATACATAGAATTTAATAGCCACTGCCATCTCAATCACTTTATACAAAATAGAGAGGTGTCAGGCAGTATTAACTGACAAGCCCGCCAGGATTCAGAGATGGTCTCTTGAAGGGAATTCAAATCCTTGTATGTTTCAAGATGTTCAGTACTCTCCCCTCACTCAACTGGCCATTGATAATGATGGCCAACAACATCACAACCTCATCACTTGCTTTAAAGCAACCGGGCTGGATGCTTCAGAGAACTCAGAAAACCATGGCAATCTTTATCAAAACAAGAGGGAATGTTGTATAGGGGGAACCCTAATATGTATACTATGTTATAAAGGTTCTAATACTGCACCCGATTAACAAAGCTATGCCTTTTAATAGTGTAAAGATCTAGCGAGACCTAGCTTTCAGGCAATATATATTTTTACAAATAATTAGATCTGGTTGAAAATTTTCTAAATGAGGTTTTCTCCTGGAACTGCTGATTTGATTACGTCAGAACATTTTATGGAAACATATTGGCTGTCAATTTTTATGAGAAATTATTGAAAAGTTACGTTTTGATGAGGTTGAAACATTTTGCTTCCACTTTATTGTTTATTTCATATAACATTTAAAAATAGAGTAAAAAATTACTTCCAGAATAGGTCATTTAGTGAAAAAAAAATCCAAAAATGAACTTTTCGTCCTGATTTGAGGCAAAACCAAATTTGAAAATCTGAGAACTTTCTATGGGACGGAAATTCCAAATTTTGACCAGCTCTACAAATAATATCAAACTCATAAGTGATCAATTGATCACTTCTAATGGGATAGTGTATTTAAATTTAATTAGACTTTCACATTTCCTCCTGTAAGAGTTCAGTTGCTGTTGTTGTAGCCCTCTTTTGGAATCATGGCACCTTTTAAACAAGTGCCACCTGTATATCTGCTGGAGACAGGGAGACATCCCTCAGCCCTGATGAATTGTGAATTTTCTAAACATTCTGAAAATATAATATTGCACACGCCAGAGAGTCAGAGTTGAATACAAAGGGAAGAAATGAAAAACTCAGGTTGCTATAGTTGCCTACATTGTGGTAGAATTGTTTGCCAGCTAATGCTAAAGGAATAGCAACAATAATTTTTTCCCCAGGCAAATTTCAAGAAGACTTTTGAAATTGTATTTACCATCAGCTGCCTGATTGGAATGTCTGACCACCTTTAGGGTTGTGTATTCTGATCCACGGATTACTTTATATTTGTATTTTGGCCTAATGAGTTAAAACTGAATGACAACTCTTAGAAGTTACGTGTGTGTAATTACCAATTTCTCAGTGCTGTGATAACCAAACCTCTTAAGGTACCCAGAAGTGTGTCAGACATACCACAATTCAGGAGAAACTGCGGAGCACTTGGTATGCCAGGCCCTAGAGGCACTAGCCCGGGTGGATCCCAATAACCATGCAGCCACTGGCTAAATGAAAGGAAAAGGGAAATTTGCAAATGCATTAGATATGGTTGGTTCAGCAGGTGGATTCCAAGGTACAACATAGCAATTCCTACTTTGGCCACGGAGGGCAGCCCAGTAGAAATAATGAGGGCTCTTCAAGCTCAGAGCCTGGAGTAGCCTCTCCATTCTAGTCTTCTGTTAAAAACCATGTAGGTAACTCACAGGTCTTTTCAGTCCATGGTGTATCTCATTGGGGGGGAGCTTTGCACTGTACACCTGTTGCTGCAGTAATGCTTCTTGTGCAGCCCCTGGTAGCAGGATGCTTCAGTTGTAGTGGTAGCTTGACTACAAGCCCCCCTGGTCTCTCCCTTCCTATAATTGTCCTTCACAAAGACATTAGCCCCTTCTCGTTGGTCCAACAACTGTTCAGAGTACACTGACCACTAGCCAGACTAGTCCCTAGTGTTCGGACTCCTGCTTCTTTAAGAGCCTGACCTAGCCACTGGCTCTGTGGTGCTAGAGATCTGTTTAGGCTCCTCACTGCCCAACCCCTGGCCCCTGACCAGTTTCTGCTGCTTCCCCGCAAGTTCTGCACAGAGCTCAATCTAGCTGCAGTGCCTCCCAGCCACAAACCTGCTCTGCATGGAGTTCTCCAGCTCCTCTGCTCAGCTTCTTACTCACCATGTAGTTCCTCAATAGCTTTCCCTACACTCAGCTTCTCTGGTGCCATGGCCAGCTCACCGGCCCACACTGTCTCCAGAGAGGTTATTTACTAGGTGAGGGTCTTTCATAGATTTTTCATCCCCCCTCTCTCTCAGCTGGAGGGGGGGAAGGGTGTGCCCTGATCTACCCTGGAAGGCCATAGATCAGTGGGGAGGGACTGGGGGGAGAACATCCACACACAAGCAGTTTGAGACAGTGTACAAACAGGGAAATGTTTGATTCAGGAAAAGGGAATAAACAGAATGTATATGGAAAGAGTAAAATACCCCTGCTTCCAGTAACTTTGGCAGTAGTTCTTCTCTCTCCCTGCCCCCCTGCTGGTGAGACTGTTCTATGTGTCATGATCCCTTGGCTGCGCCACTTCACCCATCCACAAAACCCCACTCTCTGTTTGAATCCATGAATAATAGCAGTCCTATTATCTCTTTGAAAATCTGCCTCCAGTCGCAAGGGAGCCACTTGTCTGGTCCCAGCAGGAGATGCCGCCACCTAACCTAATTTAGGCTATGTCTACCCTTACAGCAGTGTATAAAGAATGAGCATTACAGGTGTAGTTACATGCCACAGTGAAAGGCTCTGGTAGTGGGAAGGCAGTGGGGAAAGGCTCTAGCAGCTCCCCACTATTGGAATGTTTCAGTGCAGCAAGGAAAGACACTGGATGGGGCATGATGTTACTAAAAATAGCAGTATATACACAGAAAGCACTGCTTGCATGTTTAGAGAGCTGTGAAGGGTATATAATCTGGGCAGTCAGGCACTCTGTTTTACTTTACTCACCTAAGTAGTCCCTCACCATCTACACTGCTATGTGTACTCATGCAAGCTGGGTGCGCAGTGTCTGTACTCTACATGCTTCCGTAAATGTAGATACACCATTAGTGATTCAGCATTATTAGGGTGCTGGTTAAACAGAGCCTCACCCGAGTCCACTCAGCTATGCTGCTGTCCTCTGCATCATTTCTTGCAGCAAAACCCTCAGCCTGCACTGACTTTCATAGTGAAGTTCCCACAGGAAGGGCGCCAAGAGGACTTTGGACCCTTGAGCAGTGGGGCAGGCTGCTTGGCAATAAACTTTGCCACAAAACTTCTTTCCCTTCCTCAAGGCTGTCTGGAAGCCCACTCCACACCAAAATTCAAGTTCATCTATAGTTTTGGTAACTACCAAAGGGTCACTAGAGGAAAGGCGGGTAGGGAGCCTATGCAAATGATGTACTTTGTGGTAGTACTTTTCCCTTGTCACCATTAGGAATAAAGACCTATTTCCTTTTTGGAGCTTCTGGCCCTGCTGCTTACAGAAATATTTCATTCCGAACCATTTAAAAAAACCTCACATTAGTAAGCAGTTTTTAGTATGAGATAAAACATTAAATCAAAACACTATTGCATTTTTATTGTGGGTGATTTCAAATGTTTGACTGCCACACATCTGAAAACATTGCTCTGTTTGCTGATCTTTTGAATAAAAGAAAACAAACAAACAAAAGCACATGGCAGAGGTAACTTCACAGAAAAGGCTGCTTTGGAGATGGGTCTGGAAGGGAAGTGGGAGATTTCACTTTTGGCAGAACCTCCAATATTATTACAATTTCAGTTAATTCATCTTTGTCAACAATTAGTGAAGAGTAGCATGACAGCCAAAACTGGCTTAAATGTTTGATCTACACAGGTAATGACTTTATAGCTGATGAACTTGGCCACATAGGTTAGAAAGTCAGAATAAAAAGGATAATGTATTCATTATTCACCAGCATAATGTAAATTAATCTCAAGTCAGGTAAGGGACACAGTTTTAACAGTATATTCTTATTCTTAAGAAATATTGTTCTGACAAAAATGATTGAAATGAGTTAGATTAGACGTTATTGGAAATAAGCTTTTACTAGTGTTCACCTAGCAAATGCTACTGCTAGAATAAAGGTTTTGAAGCCTCTGGCATTAAAAATCAAGATTTTTCTTCACCCATAAATCATTCAAATAATGTTCTTTAGTGCTGAAATGTACCCATGCTTGCTGTCACAGGAAGGATGAATGTTTTGGAAGAGTTTGATGAGCATGAACAACATTTAGGCCAGTCCTGGAAGTCTTACTCATGCAAGTAAACCATATTCATGCATAGAGTCCCATTGCCTTAAGAGCAGCCGGAAGTGTCCCAGGGACAACAGAAGCTCTACTGTGTAATTTTTAATACACTCAAAACACTTTGTACTACACACCTGTGCCTGATACAGTGCCAACTGAAGTCAATAGAAAAAACTTTCATCAGCACTGTATGCAGACCTAAAGCATTTTAAAGAAATGTTGTTAAAGGAAGGCAGCACCATTCAACATTCATTATAATGCTAATGAATCAACCGCAGTCTTAACTCTGTCCTCATTTTACCCTTCTGCACACCCACACTTATTTGCTTAATTATTTTTCCTCCAGAACTAGTAATTGAGGATGTTTGTCATCGTAGTTTGTTGTGTTCTTGGGAAAGATTTGTGTACCCTAAGGCAGTTAAAGAGAACAATGGAAGGCTGGCATCCCTAGGAGATCAGAATTAAGGTTGCCGGGCCTGGCCTGTAGCAAGCAGTAGCTGCTGAAATGATAGAGCGTATGCTTGTAGGTGGATTACAGTAAAAATAGTAATATTTGTAGGTGGTTTAATTTTTCATTTCCTTGTGTTTATGGGTTTGTGTCATGGATGTTGCATGTGTAGCAGCTATAGCTACTTCACAATAAAGTTAACTATATTATTTCCCTATATTTTTAAAATATGTAATTAGGGGAGTGCCTTGCATGAGAGGCTAGAGGGGTGGACTTTTGGGGGTAGGCGGACAGCAGGGAAATATTTCCTTGGTCAGAAACTGTGCATGGACTTTTCCCTATTATAGGATACAATCTGATAGAAAAATGTAGCTTTTCATAGAGAAAGTTTATGAATGCCCATCTCCCATTAATCAGGCTGGCATGCACCTTTGTCCACCCCCCTACCCCCATACATTGTGCACCCCCTATCCCCATCAGCCCAAAGTCTGAACAACCAGTCTTATCTGTGCCCTAATTTCAATTTAAAAATACCCATTGCACCAATTCTCCTCGCGGCCCACTTATCTGCCAAGTTTTGGGTTGATAGACAATGTTGTTGTGAAATATCAATCAACAATAAAAATAGAACTGGGAAAATTTCAGCCAGAGACCAAATTCAAAGACTTATTAAAAATTTATGAAGAAAAGCCCCCAAAAAAGCCATGTAAAAATCCTTTTCTTCTGCTCAGAAGCCATACAAGAGTAAAGATACACAGAAAATGTAGAGTATTAAAAAGTGAATGCAGATTCTATATTTAAAAAAAAAAAGACATGTGATCAACTATGACCTATCTTTATTTTTTAATAATGGGCAATTCACTTTTAGTCAAAGTAGAACAACCTTTTATCATCAAGTCCTACCAGATGCTGATTTCTGTTCCACAGCTATTATATATTTCTTTTTCATAAAGTACTCAAGACACAGATCATGCTGTCAATCTGCTCAAAGGTGCTTACATTTTCTGAGATCAGAAAGCAGGCTGTCAAAGTAGTTAACAAGTGTGCTTCTTCAGTTCAATATTTCTAGAACTTTCTTTTAACTTATATCATCTGTCAAACATAATCAGGAAAGAAATTATCTTGTCAGAAGCTTCATACTTAGCTTCCCCACTGGAAGCTTGTGGGTTTCCGTATATTGCTGTTTTTCCTGTGCAAATTCCATGGAGGCTTTGCCCTTGACCCAGTATTAAGGCACTTTGAGTAGAATCAGAAATCAAGTTAGGGTAGTTGGTATGCATGCACTGTTCAGCAATAAGCTAAGCCCTCAGCCACAACAGAGGACTTTCTGCAGTAGATTCCTATTTCGTTTCCACAGTCCCTATAATTGGTATTCTGTTTTCATGGCTATATTCAGTACTGTTGATAGGTGCTTGCGATTTCTCTTTCTTTTAAGGAAGAAAAAAAGGGAAAAGAAAGAGGAGAGACATCAGTGTAGTGTGATTTCCCCTGCATAAAAGAGTCGAGCTGGATTTGCTGGGAAATGATGATGTTTCAAGGATTAGCTGATTGAAGTGTGCTGCAGGAGGTTTGATACACTCAGTGGCCGGTGTTTGTCGAAAGGCTTTGACATAAACAACAAAGGGAAAGATATATGAATGACTTCTTGGCTGATGCTTGCTGATCTGGTTTGTTCAGTGTGTTTATTAATGCTTCGTTCGGTGGGAATGAGTAGGAAGAGCCCAGTCACGTTAACTGGGGCTTACATATCTTTTGGTGGTAAAGGAGTCGCCCAGGACCACTACATAACATGTCACCAAAAACAGATGGGTGGGGGGACAGTGTGAAATAAATTAAATTTATTTCCTATCTGCCTCTTTAAGCCACACACTTCTCTGACCAGAACTTCACCATGCTGGCCAGCGAAGTGAGTGATGGTCCAGGCTTTCCAAAGGTAGCTGGCTTCAGCCATAGTTGGGGAAGGAGAGAGAAAGAATTGTTAAATTAAAAGTCCCACGTAAGTAAATCAGCCCTTCAGCAAGGCCACCAGTTTACTAGGTTTTCTTTGATGCTTGGCCTGGGTTTAGCTAGATGCCTCCTGAGCCTCTGTTCCTTCTGGAATGAAAAGAATAGGGAAAACCATTTTCTCCAAGGAATGCACAGGGAATCTTTGCAGCCAGCAAGTCTTCTGAGGCAGTCCAAGCCCCCTGCTTAACTCTTTAGCAGTCACCCCTATCTGCCTCCATACAGAGTGCACATACCCCATCACAAGGGTGTGACTAGCAAAATGGCTCAGGACGGTTTGCCTCATTCTCTTCTCACTTACACCATGTGTTGCTTCTGTGGACTTTCCCCTGACGTGCACCAGCAAAAGAAAGAAGAATCAGGTCAAAGGATTTGCCACAGGACAGGTTTCCATTACTGTTGAAAGGGGATTCTGCCTAAAATTAGTCACTAGCTTTTTGTACCAAGCTGTATTCTTTCCACACTTATAAAGGGAGACTGACTACATATGCTAGTTATTGTCCCTATGCAGTCAGCTTCTTTTGAGGCAAACTTTCCCTAGATGCAAAGGGAAACTTGGACGTGATTACCTTGTCAGCCCCCTATTGTGTTATGGGTCTCTAAACTTTAAACCACCTATACTCAAAGCTGACAGTGAAATATCACTTCATTCTCCCTCTTCCCCCTCCATCCCCACCCTGACCCCCAGTGTCTTGAGAATCAACTGTGCATATTGCCCAGTTGCTGCAGTTCACTTGTAAGACCATGCTAGTGACCAAAAGAATAGCAACGTAACACGCCTCCCTGATATCTTGTAAACTGTTGTCAAAGTACCTCAGAATAAATGAAAACTTTATATATGTTGAGTATTTGAGTTCCATGGGAGACCTAGGTATTGGAAAGAGAAACAGGCCCTTCTCTTTTAGAAGTTTCACAGATATGGCTCTGCAGAATGAAGGTCATCACAAATAAGTTTAAACAAAACGTAACCCATGTTTTTCAATGGTATTTCATGTCTTCGTAGGGGAATTTTTGTTCTTTAGAGTCTTCAGTTTGTTAGGTTACTCTGCTTGCACTAGAATGGAATATTTTGTCTCTCCACAGAGTCCATAGCGCACAACACACAGCAAATAACTACTCAGCAAGGCCTGTCTTAATTTGCTATGTGGATTATTTTCATTCCATAAATATGCTGCTCTGTTCCTTCAAAGCCCAGTAGACACATTCTTAACGTGTGGAAGAAGAAATATAGTTCTTGCATAGCGTTGAATGATGTCATTTTGAAAGTTGGATAGGTTTTCTACACAGTACTACTTCACAGGCTACATTGATTGCAGTTCCTCAATAACCTTCATATACATTAAAGAAAAAAGAAAGGGAGAGAGAGAGAATTTAGCTGGATGCTTATGAAGGTTCCCTTTGGGCCTCCTCAGTGCTCATTTTATTTTCATTATACCAGCCTGATGAGAACAAGTTCCTTAAGTTAATGGACTGTACATAAAAGAAGAGAGTGAAACAGCTGCCAAAGTATTGTTCAGATATTTGGTACTCAGATGTCTTTGCTGAAAATGATTTCTTTAGGTCTTGCCAGGTTTCTGTCTTTTGCTTTTATTTAGCAACACAAGTAGTATTATCTAACTAAAAGTTAAAAGGCATGGCAAGATGTTATACAAAAATTAATCTAGTCCTGATGTCACTATTCTCACTTACTGTTCACTTTACTCTATGGACTACTGGCGATACAACTTGAAACTAACTAAAAAACAAAACAGTATGGTGATTGTATGATCCAGTGCTGTGGCTGAAAGAACTGCTCAAAGCCGTCGGTGAACTCCTGACTTAGGCCCCCACCCTGCAAATACTCAAGCAAGTGCTTAACTTTAGGCATAACATTACTCCTGTGGAAGTTAATACAAGTGCTAGTATGCTTAATTTTAGACATGTGCTTAAGTAACTTTCTGAATCGAGATATGAGCTTTGAATATCACCAAGCCTTGTTCTACACTATCTACAGATACCTGTTATGCCAAGCACCACTGCTCACAGCTCCCTGCAAGGTCCTGGATACCAGGTGAGGAATAAAAACACGCCCACACCAGTTAGGTACACTTATCTTTAATCACGGCTTATGCTCCAAACAGCAATGGGAGACTCTAGGGTGCACTATGAAGTGGGCTGCTGGGGGGTTTTGCCACACAATCCAAGTGGATTCATGGCCGAGTCTCATTGTGCAGCTTGCATTTCAAGCTTTTATATACAGCATAACATATCAGCTCTAAGGTACAGCTAGCATTGGCAAATTTACAGCACGTGACCTTGCTCCCTAACTTTTCTCCTCCTTTGGCAGTGTGAACACTTTCACACTGCCTTGCACAGCCTGTTTACCAGGCCGAGCAACGCCGCTTATCAAACCAGTTCTGACCAGACCCATCAAGCCCCTCTCTCTGTTCAACGTGTTACAAATCTCTTCCGCGACCCTACGGTAGCAAAGAACCTTCCTATTTCATTCCACCAATTCACTCTCTATTCTTTACATAAATCCCTATTTAAGACCATTTCTTCTATGTGTCTCACAAGAAGTGAGTCACTCAAATATATATTTTTGTAAAAGCAAAACAAAATAAAGAGAAATTTCCTTGTTATGACCTCCCACTCCAGATTTGTCAAGGCACCTGTCTATTCGGTGTTGGCATTGTTTAGACTAAGTCTTTGGGGCAGGTACTGTTTGCATTGTTTTTCTTATATAGCAAACAGCAATTAAAAAATAATCATCACAGTGTAATCGCTGACTTATATTTGTGAATGACTTACCATTGTTAATCATTTCTCAGGATAGGATAAAGGTAATTCTTTTTTCTAAGGTGACTGGCACAAGAGCTGAAAAGTTTTGTCCATACAGACACACCCATTTAGGTCAGGAGAACGGAAACTTTGACTGCACAGTTGGATTTTTACAAGTCATATAAATGTTGTAATCTTTACTTTCCAATGATGATAGGATACTATGTTAGCAAGGGGGAATATCTAAATATTAATGTTACTTGTCACTGCCATCAGGCTAGTGATCCTTAGAGAGGAACCCATTGGCATAATTTCATTTTAAGACATTGCTAGGATATACTGTAAAAACATCACTGTATAATATCAGGATAGATGCCTCAATCTTGTATATTGTAATACGTTAATCTTTACTTGACAAAGTTTCTGACTCAAAACACATGATGAAGATGGTGAAGAAGAATTAACATGGAACAAAATAAGAGTGAAATGGTACCTTTGTTATTCAAAAAGCAAAAGGCAAAGTGCAAATTTACAAACTTTTCAAATCTTGTGGTATATAAAATACTCAAAGGTGTAAGGTGGTAAGAAAGGGGAAAAGTAGAGAAAAGAAAGAAGGAAGGCTTGAGAGGGAAAAATTAGTTAAGCTAGGAAACTGATTTGGGAATTGTAGAAAGCAAATAGGATCCACATTTAGTCCTTCTTAAAAATGTATAAAACAACACTAACCCCTCTTTAGACCTTGCAAGATTCTGAGCACCTCTAGTGTAGTGCAAAGTGCCTCCTCTCCTACTGAAAGCATTATTCCAAGACCTGCAACCTCTATGCAGGCTATGACACAAAAGAACCCTCTGAGCCTCTCTGTGCATGCACTTCCCTTCTACTTGGAAGGTGTAAGGATGATGCCTGATTCACTGAGAAGGGCCCACTCCTGTCTCCAAACTCCTGCAGGGTTCGGAGAATCAGTCACCACTCAGTAACCTCATTCCTGCTGCCAGATCTCACTGCCCAAAGTTGCAATCCTATGAAACAAACCATCAATTAACTATGCACTTGAAATTTATGAATGCAATGAAACATCCACTTAAGAGAACAGTTAGCACCTGTGCATCATGAACCTGAGTTACTTTAAAGTCCACATGCTCCCATGCCACACAAAGCTGTATAATTGATGCAAAATCCAAACATACCTGTTCAATGCAAACTGGTGCAACTGCTACAAAGTCTAGACAACATGAATAAACCATCGGGTGTAGTCATGAAACCCTGTCATATCTGAGGTGTGACATATTGATCCACACTGACAAAACAACAAGGGAAAATTGTTACACCCTTTCATTAGCCACTATACACTGCATAGAGAGGGTGGCCTGCTCTCCTGATCCAGCTCTAAATAATGGTGCCTTAGACGCCATTTGTAAATATCTGCATGGACTTGTTCTTTGTATGTGACCTGCCTAGTGGCTGGAGCACACGTTAGGTCTAGTGGTTGAAGAAAGCATCAGAAGCCAGAGCCAGGGTCACACACAGGGTGATGAGCCAGGAGTTGGAGCCCAGCATGAGAATCGGAGTCAGAGGCCACGTGTCAGAGCCAAGGATAGAAGCTGAAGTCAGGAACCAGAGATCAGGTCAGGACTGGTTACCTGGAACGAGGCAAGGCTGAAGCTGAGGCAAGAGTAGAGCTGGGTATGAGGCTGGAACAAAGCAGGAGCAGGACTGAGAACAAGCAGGCACAAGAGCTATCACAGCTGTAGGCAAATGCTTTGAGCAGCCATTGGCCTATTGCGGCTGCTGGGCTTAAGAGCATGCCTGCGAGTTCCTCCAGCCCACTGGGCGGTCTAGCCAATCAGGTGATTCAGCTGTGAGTTCTCTGTTGCTCATTAGAGAGGTGGAGCTAGCTGGTCCAAGCCTCAACCGCAAGCTCTGATTCCTGACAACACAGTATTTCTATACCCTTCTATAAAGAAAGCCAGTATTGGCCACTCACTTGCTATAATGCCAGTGTGTATATGAAGCTAGCATTGTTCCTCTGCAACAGATACTGACCAAATAGGGATAAGGCAAAAGCAGATGTCCTGTCTTGTAAAACTGGAGAGAGAGGATATGCATATTGTTCTGGAACTTTGTCTGTAACCAAACTAAAAGGGGGTCTCCTTTGCTTGACAAGATTATATCATCTGGTTCCTTTCCATAACAAAAACATTTTCCCAGATGTTCTCATGTAGTAATAAAACAATATGATAAGAGACAAACCAATGAGATTAAAAGAGATGCACTCGTTTTCATGAGGCAGGATTTGAGAAGCCAAGAGCTACAAAAAGGACCCTGTGAATGAGTGAATGAAAGTAATTAGATGTGTCAGGGTAAACTAATAGTGAATTGCGATAGTCTGATGAGAGCTGTCATGTCCACCTGGGGAATCTACTGTCTGACAGAACTGATTAGAGCCAGGCTGTTGCAGAATTAAGAATTGATACATTGTGGGGAACGCAAATATGGGTTCTTTGTAGATATGGTAGTCAAGAAAGGAAAATAAAGCTCCCAGGCCAATATGCAAACCAACGTTCTTTTGAAGTACACATTCCCTTGGAATCACTATGCAATGCAGTCAGCAATCTCCTCTGATCGCTTCATCTAGACAATATCTTTGGTGTATCCTGTGTGGTGACCCAATGCAGCTCTGGATGCAGCCCTCAGTTACCTCAAGTTAGAAAGTCATGGAATTTCTTAAACACATCAGAGTGAATTCATGGTGTCAGGCTTCTGGTGCTCTGTGGCCATTAGTGCTATAGGAAGCATGGCAATAGGCCTTTCAACTGTTAAAGTAATGTTGAACAGGGAGGTAATAGGGAGTCCAGCCAAGATACAAAGAACTATTCTTGATCCCAACCATTGCTGATTTTACTTGAATCAGGGGCCTAGTGGTTGGAGCACACGTTAGTGTCTGAGTGTTAATGGTATGAATACAGAGCTCCAAAATAGCAGTATCAAGCCTTTAATTAAAACATCCCCTGATAATGAACTTGCTTCACCACTTCTGGAAATGATTCTTCCAGGATAGTGTCATAAGGAGTTTTAGGGGCATTATGTATTAAATGTCCATACTGTACATTTGTGTTAGGGACGTATACATAGCTATCAAAGGATCTTGTGAAAGTTGCTGCTACATCTTGCAATACAATCAGTTTTGCTCAATGGATTAGTCTTATCATGAGAGAGCATGACAAGAAGTTCCAGTAGATTTCACATGTCCACTGTACAGTTACAGAGTTCCAGTTTTTACTACTCTTTTAGCACAGAAGTTATAGCAGCGTCTGTGACAATGTAATTGAATAAAAGTTTAGAAATATGATTTCTTCTTAGTTACATTGTAAAGTATGGATAGTAGCAAGAAATGCAGTGTCATCATTTCTTTTCTTTCTTTCTTGTTTTATTTTTTGGCATTCTAATTTTCCAGTGGCAGAGTGAGTTTGCATTCATTTTGAGTCGCTCATTTTAGACATGGATTATACCAATATTTTAGAGGAAGGCTAAGATCTACATGCAGAAAACGCAGGTGGCCTCCTCCCATCTATAAAGTTATTAGAAAAAAATATTTTTGGTGGCAATATTCAGCTGGTGAAGCAGGCAAGCAAACAAACAATGTGAAAGTAAAATAGACAAAGTACAACCAGAGGTCACATCCTACAAGGAGAATAAATAAGTTTACTAAATTAAGAACATTAAACACCCACTAGTGATACTTCCTGGAAAAAAATTGAAAAACATCGTTAGCTTAGTTTGGGGGAAAGGAGCTCTTATCATGTATTATCACTTGGAACATTTGCATGGAAAAGATCTTTGTTCCATTGGAGTTTGTCTGTTCCTGCTCTGAATAACAACAACAACAATAAAAGAAGAGCAATACGTCACATTTATATGGTAACTTTCATGAAGAAATACTTTATGAACTCCTATTCTGCAAACATTTATGCATGTGCATAACTCTATTTACCTAAGGAGTCCTGTTGAAGTCTATGCTCACGTATTTAAAGTTACAGGATTGAGGCATAAAGATCGTTGTCCCCAAGGTAACCCACAAAAGAATGTTTAACAGTGAAAGTAGTGAACAGGAGCAGCAAAAGAGAGTTTTGTGATGGAGTTCTACCTATGAAAGAGGAGCAGCTAGTTGATCCTTGGGGTGAGTTTGTTGTCTAAGTCTGTTTGTTGTGTGCTTGCTTGCTGTTTGCCACATGCCTGCTTCTTTTAAGTTTATAGTATGGTCTGTTTTGGAGGCTATGTGTTAAGCCAAGCAGACCTGCTAGTTTTGGCTGACAGCTTCCTAATGAGGTTCTAGTTCACCATCCTTTTATCCCTAATCCCTTTAGGATTCCCTGACAAGGAAGCAGGACTAACTCAGGGAATATAAGGTTTTAAAAGCCAGGTCTTCAGCAATCAGAGGAGCTAACAAACAGGACCAGCAGACAGGGGAGTTTTCCAATGTTGTTTAGAGTCAGAGACTGAGAGCCAGATACACCTAACATATTCTAACTCTATCCCTCCTCCCCCCCAGCCCTAAAAAAACCCGCAAAATCCCCACACAAATCCCATGATAGAATAAAAATAATACAGGCAGAAGTTCAGCAGCAAGTGGTGGTTGTCCAGTTTACAGCATCAAATGCAGCTTCTGGGCAGATGGCTCCTGTGTGTATTTGGTGCAAGCAACTCATGACCATCAGACACAAAGTACAGGCTCTTGAGACCAGAGTGGCTGAACTGGAGGAACTGAGAGGTACATGGACAAGACATTCCAGGACACAGTAAAATGGCCCCACCCCCAGTCTGACAGCCTCTGTGATGTTGAGGAGAATGAAAGTCTCAGAGAAGGAACACAACAAGCTGCAGGGGAAGGAAATGATCCTGCAGTTGGGACCTTCCCTCCAGTTGATATCATGGTATCCTCTCACACTAAGGATTCCCCACTGGGGGAAGGGACCCCAGTTACTAGAAAGAGACAAGTAATACTAATGGGGATTCACTTATTAGAAATATAGGCAGTTGAGTTTGTGATGATACTGGTCTTGGAATCCTAGCAGGAAATACAAGAGAAGAAAAACATTTTATCCTACACATAGGGCCCAAAATTGAAGGGCCATTTGCCTATGGATTTTGCCTTAGTATGTGCTGCAGCTTTGGGCCTGCAACAGTGAACATGAGCATTAATACACTGATTCAATGAGCTATTTAACTCTTCAAGTACCACATCATCGCTAAAAAGCGTGGTGGATATTATGATAAAGAACAAATCTCCAGGAGGAAAGCAGCTTTCCAACTATCTCAGCATGCCCATCTGGAATTGTGAAAGGATGTAACTCCTTACAATGCATGTATGAGTAAGGCAGAACCAAGCACAGCGGGGAAAAAAAACACAGAGTAGCATAGCATGGTATTCCCTCTACTCAGCCAAGTGCCTGCTCTTATGCTGATTCTCTTGTGAAGGGCTATGCGGCTATTACCACATACTACCAGATTTTTAAGGACTGTGTATCCAGCTGTTGGGCTAACTCCAGTGGTTTCCCTTCTATCTCCACTCCCATACCCTTCTTGCTTTTTCCCCCACAGATGCACCCTGCAAGTTCCAATACCTGTATCCTCAGCTGCTGCCTCCTTGAAATAGAAACAGCTGACACAGTAGCCCATAGAGGACTGACTGGAGACCTTCCCCACCGCTGACTAACATCTTGCATCTTCTAGAACCAGAACTAGATGATGTGTGACTAATTCAGCTTCAGGCAGTGTATGGCCATCCCTGAAGTCATAGCCACATGCCCATCTATTTGAACCCATCATTTGATGTGCAGAAGCGCTGGCTAAGATTTTCACAAGTGACTAATGATTTTTGATGTCCGCCCTGAGACACCTTAAAGGTGACTGATTTTCAGACAGTCCTGAAAAATCAACCTTCTAAAAATCAAGCCCTTTTAAAGTATTTCCGATTAATCACCCACAACATAAGCTACCCCAAATTAGTCATTTGTGAAATTCTTGACTTCTGTCAATGGTCAGATATTCTCCCTTGAAAATTCACATACTAGGACTCAGCACCTTCCCAAGCTATTAAAAATATGCCCTGTGACAATAGAATATGCCTTTTCAATGTCAGATGCTCCAGCTTCATCCCAGTCTGTAGTTCTATTTAAAATATTACATTAAGTGTTGAGTGTATAGTACGTTACAGTAGCTAGTAACTTCAGTGCGATCACCAGTGACGATTGTTCAAAGTACAGTAGTTTGAGAGAGTAATATGCACAAGTTCTTTCACGATAAACAGGATACAAGCACTGAACTTGCTGGCTTCACCTCGAAAAGCCTGAGCCACAATGCAGCCTATATTGCACAAAAACAAGTAAATGTTTTCAGGGATTTTGTAGCCACAGTAGATTGAGTATGGAAATAAGTTCTGTTCAAAATTCCCCCAAATCTATCAAGAATATCTGCACTCTCTCATTCGTGCTGCTAAAACTGGTAATAATCTGCGACAGAATGTTAGGGTCCCTGCTAATAAAAAGTAATTTAAATGTCTGATTTAAACTACCCACTCATCAAGGATATACAGAGAAATGGTTTCCACTCTGTCCGTATTTCACTGGGGGTTTGCTTTTGCCACCCTTATTCATAAAGACCAATACCTCATTTGGTGATTAAAGCTATTGATTGAGAGTAACCTTCTTCCATTACCCTCCATTAATAATTAGCAAAATTGAAAATAACAATCCATAAGGCCTCAAGACAGGCTTGTAATGAGATGTGAATCTCAATAGGTTGTCCTCTGGTGAATGATAAAGAAGTGAACTGAGTTCAGACCAAATGAAATGGCTCTTTTTTAATGCTCCTTTTTGGCTTTCCTGTATATCCAGTCATTTGATCTTCACTCTGGGGGCTGGAAACTGAAGGGGCTCTTGATAACAATGTGTATAAAACAGTTCACATGCACATGAACATGATAACTATGAATAGCAGGGGCCAGTGTGGATGGACTCAAGGGGTAAAATTTTTATCAAATGATTATTATAACTACATACACTCACCGAAATGCAACCTGTTTGGGCAGCAGTGATAGGGGGAGAAAATAGTTGTCAATAGTCTCCCATCTATCTATGTTCAAATAAGGAGCAACTGAGTTGTCCACTGTCAGCCATCCAGATTAAACCCAAGGCCATGACAGATTCACATCTGTGGCTTTGGGCTTACTACTGCATGAGAAGACCCTAAACCTCACCACAAATGTAATGCAACAGTCTTAGATGAATTCTCTGCAGGGACTGAACCTGCATCTCTGGATCTAAAAACATGTGCATTTATTGCCTGATATAAAATGAGACATCTTTGTAACATCAAAGGCTGTAGCACCTAGCAACCTGTATGTGGTCCAGTCACTCGCAGAGGAAAGAGAGCTACATTGTGTAAGAGTGGGCCACGCAATCCCCCTGGCTGTATAAACTTGCATTAGATCAGGTCTAATTTAGGCAATGTTCATTTTATTCACATCTTCATTAAAAGTCCTGGTTATGCAATTTAAGAGTCTGAGTAAAATGTATGAAATAAGAAACAACATTAATACTTGCTCTGTTACATCATCTTGCCTTTGAAATTATTTTCTGTTTCTCTTCATACTACCCAAATTGTAGGTATGATTTTTCTCTCTCTTTTCTTTCCTTATTTTTCCTATTAAAAACAGCTAAATAAAATCTATATTCATTTGGTAAATGTGTTTTTAGAGGTACATTTGCAATAGGAAATACTTATTTAAGGGATAAGATTTCTAGGGATGTGGCCCTTGGAGCAATTTGAAATTACTGGAGTGCTACTGATTTATAAATTAGTACTTTAAGTGGCTCAAACAGATCTTTGTGGTTCAATATAACTCTTCTTAAATTGGCTATTTGCAGAGAATAAACACTGGAAATTGAAAGAGAACATTGCCTATTTCTTGTACATATGTTTCTTGGAAGTTAGCTGTCCTATAATATTTATTTAACAAAGGGAAAGGGATGCCAGCATGCTTAGTTTAAAATCAGTTTTTGTGCTTTGATAATTGTACAGCCCTCATAAGTGGCTCAAAGATTTGCCGTAATATGTTCTTGAAAAGGTTTAAATGGCCAGTATCACATTCATTGCTGGTAAAAAATGCATTTAGGCCACTCTATGCACTAAATACTTGATAAAAATAGTTACCTTATTTAAAGTTTTAAAATAATAATAAATCCAAGCAAGCTGAGGCGGATTTTCACCCTTAACTCTGCTTCATTTGCGTTGCACAGGATTTGCCCCAACTGTCAGGACAAAGGTCCATGTGCATATATCCTGTCTTTCTTTCTGCATGCAGTTGCTGCAGTTCCACATGCAAATCATGCATTTGCACATGCAGATTAGTATTCAAACTCATTTCCTCATGCAATGTCCAACTTGTGTATGCAGGCAAATGAATTGCATGTGTGAATGTGGGTGCACTAATATATATATAATATATAAAATATATGTATATACATAAATATATATAAAAAGGCATGCTGTCCTTATGTCCCACATTATGAAATTATCTCTCCCTCTCAGGCATCTTCCTTGACTGCTTTAGAGATAAGGTCCATTCTCTCTACCAACCTCTTTATTCCTTTGTATATACTCTGATAGTGACAAGAACTTTTTCACCTAACAAGTCATGCTCAGAACAGAAATCTTCATGCAAAGACCTTGTTCTAAGAGCTAGAATTTACTCTTGTGCTATTTCCCTCCCCTCCCCCCACTTACCAAACCTTGTAGTTGTATTTTGTCTCACATTTTAGGCAATTAATTGACAGTCAAATGAGGGTATTTAGGCTTCAGATAAGAAGTAACCTCCCGGGTGAGCACAAATAAGCTTGTAGCTTGTGTTGTTTTCAAGGTATTTCTAAACTCAGCAGTTTTGATTGCTCAACTTTTCTTCAGTTTTAGTTCATACAGTGTACATCTCACAGATTTTGCATTTTTAAACACTTATGAGATGCAAAATCTGGCAGTTTTAAATCATTTCCACCTAAGAATCTTCCCTTGCTTAAATGAAGGAGAAGGAAATCACGCAAAACTTAGACCACATTGGTCTGAAACTTGAACAGTGTACAGTGATCCCTCACTTATCGCAGGTATTACGTTCCTAGACCCCCCGCGATAGGTGAAAATCCGCGAAGTAGGAACCTTACATTTATTTTAAGTATTTACTGTATACAGTACCGCAAAATCCCGCGATATAGCGAAAAATCCGCGATAAATAATTAAATATAATATTTTTAAAAATCCCGTGATACAGTGAGGCCGCGATAAGCGAACCGCGATATAGAGAGGGACTACTGTATACCCAGATTAACAAAACTTTTGGAGAACTCTGAGCTGATTTTCAATCTTAACTCAGTTGAGATTCAAGCAAATTTGGGCTGTGCTCTGAGAACATAATGCACTCCCAAACTGGGCATGTTTTACATGGTTTTGCCTCTACCTAAGGTCCTTGCCATTCAGTCGAAGGAAATTTCTGTCCTGGCCTGAAGGTCCCAACAAGACTGAATAATTTTTCATTTGTCCCTTTCAACTGAACTTGCTGGGAAGGATAAACGAGTGCCTTGTTTTACCATTTTATGGATTTATTGATGGTGTAGTTTTCTCCTCAGCCATCTTTCTTGTTTTCTTAATGAAAAAAACAAGACTTGTTTTATTTGCTTCAGATTGTGCTGCTCCTTGGGGACCTAATGCTTTAAGAACATCTATGGGTGTCAATACAGTTTCGTCAGTTGGGATAGTGTATCATATTCATGGGTTTTCTTCTCCCTAGTTTGAAGAATGCAAAGCAACAAAAGTGATAAACGAATGATAAACGAAGAAAGCAATGTACGTACTAGGAAACTGAGTGTGTTTGTGTGTGTGTTTTGTAGTGTTTGGGAAAGGAGGTGTATTTGAAACTCTGCAGGCTACAAGGATACTTGTGAGGAATGCAATTTTTTAGCTGAGTGACTCTGCGTTATGGGTGTAAATGTTTGTAACTATCGTGTAACTTGAATAATTATCCTAATTTAAGTGGACGCACATTTAATTGGTGTGTCACTAATAGAAAGACTCCACTGACATCAGGGGCTTTGGTTCATAGCTGTAGAGCACTTTTGTGAAAAAAGCAAACGTTTCTGTGGTCACCATGCTTGGTTATCAGAGTCCTGCGCACGTGAAACTAATTGTAATACCTGTGTCTAGGGTGTATGTGTCCAATACACTGCACACAAAGAAGAGATGATGATAGTCATCTCTAAAGAAGGAAATAATTGGGATGCCCTATTTGAGAGGTGCCATCTTGCCCACATTTCCTATGTCTCTAACATTTGAAGGTTTTCAACTTTCTTTGTAAGTAAGAAAATGTCAACCACTGATGTGGCAACATTTTCTTTTAGGGGATATGAGGATTTTCTATGATATTTTTCATTCTTTTCTCCACCCTTTAATTTATATCTCCCCTCTCTCCCCCTATCTTCCTCCCTCTCCCTTGGCTGTAAACTTATCTCCTCCTTTCCTCCCAAACATCAAATGCCTCTGACCACAGATTTGTTATCCTGGAGATGGCAGCATATGGACGTTTACTCTGGATCTCATATGCACTCCTTCCCCACAATGTCAAATCTGGCCTTTATACCGATATCAAAGATACTCTTCTTCTGCTCCTCCATGTGGTCCTGTCTATTCTTTTCACCGCTTTAGGGTGGCTGACTGGATTGGGCTCTTCACCAAGATCCAGTACATATAAAGCCAACCTTTAGTATCTTCTACAGGATACAGAGAATCTTTATCAGTCCCATTCATTTTAGTGGTGGATAAAGTCAAAGTAGATAAATTCCTCCTTCCATCTCCCCAAAAGAAATACATTCAGCAATTCTGGTGCAGATGTGTGATTAATTTGTTTAATAGGTCTGTGAAGGTATAAGATACATTTCCTCTGGGGTCAGCTGGCTGGCTGATTAGCCTCATCCACCACCCCTCAGAAAAAAGCTGGAATTTAATTGCTGATCCTTCTAAAAGAGGGCAGCAGAAAATAGAAGGGGGAGATGGCAATACCCTCCAGAAAGCTGATGGTTCTGGGGCTGTGCACTTAAAGGTCTGCTACTGGTACTGCTGCAGAGAGAACTGCTCCAGAAACCAAATGGACAGCAGGGAGACTGGGTGAAGTCCTTTTATTAATCGAGGCTCTGAAGTAAGTGCCAGAAAATTTTGTGTTGCTGAACATAGTGGTGTGAGGGACAGACTTGGAGGTAAAATCTGTGCAGCCCACGTAGTCATGAGGGAAGAGGATGAGGTTTTGATTTGGCTTGTTAAGAAGGCTTGAAATATCACCCAACCCTGCTGGAAACTGCTTCCTGGGATTCAGAGAGAGTTTCAGACAGAACTAACTCAGGGAGCAAGGTGGTCCAGCAAGAGCAAAACCTGGTTCAGTCAGCGGAGGGTGCTACAAGAGAGGCTCTGATCCTTTCGAAGCTTCTTTATCAAGAATCTACCCTAAGCGTCCTTTACTTATGATTGTAAAAATCCCAATAAAAATGTCTGTAGCACTTTCCTAAATTTAATAACGACATAGGGCAAGGCTCTGCTTAGAACAGGAAAAACATCTCCCTTTGGGACTGCACTAATTATTATGGGCAATATTAGGAAAGAAATTACCAACAGGCTTTTAAATTGAGCCTGTGATTGATAGTGGAATACGTTGGATTGTTCTGAATTCTAAATGCATAATTATCAACAGCTCACCCTGGTAGCTATTAATGTTATTTTGAAGCCTGCCAAATATAGAGCAGAAGCCAAATGCAAATACCTTTGAAGGCCTGTTATCGTACACGTATATCATATCAAGTCTGAAACGTATCTGGGAGTTCTCAGTCAGGACATTTTAAACATCTCAATGAGATTTTAAAAATCAGTGCTGATGAAATGGAACTTGACAAAGCTCTGAACTAATGCACAGTATTTAATGCTTTCCTGAATCTCTTTGCAAATTCCAAAGAACAAACTCCTTCAGCCTTTGAATCAGGAAGTTATCCCAGACAAATTAATGCAACACAAACCACAGAGTATTGTCCCTATGACAATAATGGCCTAAGGGTATGGTATATTCCTATAAATGCCTTTTCATTCTGGTAAATCTCAGCTCCTGGAGCCCAAGTGTTAACAGACTGCAGTATTACGTCTGCCTGTTAAGAGTTCTCTTTTGATATGGTGTCCACAAACATACCAAGTTTTCCCCAAAGGGAAATATTGTATTTAAGAAATATCGACTTTGTAAGGGACATTTTCAAAGTGGATCATGTGTAAATCCAACCATAACTGCATTAGGATATCCCACTAGAAATAGGCTTAATGTGAACAGAACTTCCAGACACTGCTTTGAAAGCTTACCCTCAAGTGTGTCAGTGGCCAAAGCAGAAGTCTGAAAAATGGAAGCAATTGTGCTAGCTCAGTTGCCAGCCAGTGTAGGGATGCACATTTATTCTACATTTTATAATTTCACTTTCTCAAGAATCTTGGGCAGGAGGTTAGGTGTTTTTTGCTAAAGACATAATACTGGGAAAACCATACAATGAACCAGCTATCCGAAATATGTGTTGTTTTTTATTTTTAAAAGATTTGATGGGAACTGGATGTCCACATACTTTGGGCAGCTATGATAGTGTGAGCATAAGCAGAATGTCAAGAACAAAAATACTTACCCTTCTATAAACCCGTTCTCCTTTATGTTCCTCGAGTTTTGCAAATGCACAGCTGTTATTTAACAGTGTAAGTAGTAATAATTACTCTATTTATTCTGTAGATTAAATCCAAACCTGAAGTTGAGCTACTACAGGAGAATGGTTACCCTACAACTGTTAATTTGTGACTTAATCCAGTAGAATAACAAATTGTGAAGATCCAGACTTTCGATGAATAGTCATGTTGCTCAGTATTCAAATCTCATAATACAAAACATGAGCTCTATTCACCTCAAACCACCAAGAAGATTCTTTAATTTGTCCCTTCACCTTAATAGTAAATTAGAAAGGAATTCAAATAAGATTGCATTTAAAAAAAAAGTGTGATGCCTCCCCAAAGGTATTTAGGCTCCTAATTTCCATTGACATACCTTTGAAGATCTGGGCATTGGCACCTATGCACATCTTTAAGTTTGCACAGAGTTACCTTTACACATCTGGCCCTTTGTGCTCAGTTCCCCATCTGTACATGAAGATAATAATACTTCCTTACCCCACACGGATATTGTAAGGATGAATGTTCTTTAATGTGTGTGAAACGTTGAGATACTATGCTGATGAAAAGGCCTCTAATAAAAAGCAAAACCCAATAAAATACATTTCAATTTTACCAAGCAAATACATGTCTTATCTGAGCAAATGTAGGATATTCCAGTGCAATAGGCAGGATAAGTCATGCGGAGAATATTTGCAGCTGTTTAAATCCCTCTTTCAGCTGAGCAATTCTATTCTTTTATCACCAAAGGAAGATTGATAGCATTTTGGAAGAAAGCAGTTACCATGCTAACTAGTGTAAAACAAGACAGGGGAGGCTGGTCATTTTAAATGAGCCAAATGTTTACCAAAGCAGAGAAATAATTTGGTGTAAAATTCTTGCTCAAGGATAAATACATGCACTGATCAAGATACCATGCTAAAAGTAGAATGTAGCTGGTGGTGTGACCAGCGGGAGGGGCTGGCTGCCCCGAGTACTTACCCATCTGAGAGACAAGGCATATACCCCGGATAGGTAACTCCTCCTGCCATTCATCCTGCCACAGCTACACTCTGATAATAGTGTGATGCTGGCTGGATTAGGGGAGGCCCTTGAGGTGTATTTAGGAGCTCTGATTACACCCTTCTACACCAATCTCACTTTGGGGGTGTCACGCTGGCTGGATTGGGGGGCAGTTATTATATTTTTTTAACATCAATACATTAGAATCATAATAATTCATGTGAGATATGCCATGTTAGGTACCGTTAGAAAGGCTATAATGTGCTAAGTAAGATGATAATGTTTGTGTTCATGTGTAATGGAAGTTATGGATATGGTTGTTATATCTGTATTTCAAATTGTGCTGTGTCTGGGTGTAAACGATTCTGACCCGTCTGGGTCAGCAGAGACCTGTATTTTGGGAAATTTAGCTCCTCCGTGGGCTACCACGGAACCTATTGCCCCGACCCTGGGGAGGGCGGGCGTGCAATTCAGTCTATCGCCCTGGCCCTTAGCAGGGCGAGCGAGTCCGCAGTCTATTGGCCTGGCCCGTGGCAGAGCGGGCAATCAAGTAGTTTATCGCCCCGGCCCGTGGCAGGGCGGGCGAGTCAGCAGTCTATGTCGGGATAGGATTATCGGGGCTAGGGATACTTCCTCGTGGTTGAGGGACGGAAAGGGGGGGAGGGGGACCCAGGCCCACCTGACTCCACTGCGTCTCAGCCCAGGGCCCTACCAGTGGCACGAGACAACTGCAACTGGGTCAGCGGGGCTCCGCCGCAACATGCTGACTTGGGGTTTGGCCCCTATCTCGGCCACAAGCTGTGGCCTCCCTGGGCCATTTCCTCCCACCCAGCCCCGGAGTACCTGCATCCACGTATGGCTCTCTGGGGCACGGGGGGAGGTGGCGAGCGGCAGCCCTGCCAGGCCTTCGCCGTTGGTGGGCGGTAGGTCCGGCAGCTCCTGGAGGTCATCAGCCAAGGGTAGCTCCTTCAGGTCACAGGGCCTCCCCTGGGCGGTCGGGGTCTCTCCACGCTGGGGAGGGGTCATCCGCAGCAGGCAACTCCTCTAGATCAGGGCCGGCCTCTGGAGGTCTCTCTCTCTCCACAGGGTAAGGGTCCTGTCCCCAGCTGCGGGGGTCTGGCAGGCTGCCTCCCTGCTGGGGGCTGGGCAGCCCCCTCCACCCCCCTGGGCCTTGCGGCCCTAGCTGGTCTCTGGGTTCAGATCGCTCCCCCCAGTCGTCGAGGTTAGGCAGATCTGGTCGGTCCCACCAGCGTTCGTCGGTCGTGGGTTTGTCTGGCTCGCCCTCTGTATCTGGGTCAGGCCCGGGCTGCTGCCTCCAGGAAGGCACGTCTGTCTCAGTCAGCAGCTTCCCCCTGACTGAGCTGCGTGGCCTGCCTCTTATACTTCCTCCCTGGGCCCTGACCCCGCCCCTCTGCTTCCGGGTGGCCCGGCTTGCAGGGCCGGGTTCTGTCCACCGGGGGCCCAGGGGGTCCTCCTCAACCCCAAGCTCGGCGGCAGGCCAGAGCGGCTTGCTACACTGGGCCACACCCCAGACAGGATGACTGCAGCACTAGCCTGCTTAATGGCCCATTAAGAAATTCACAGGTACAAGGCTCCTGGGGGCAGAAGCCAGGGATATACCTGATGAGTCACCAGGACTTACTCATGTGACTCTGGACTCCATCTTATTTCTGTAAATTTCCACAAACAGCATGGCAAAGGCAAAAGGACATAAAAGGCAGCCGTACCACATCCATTTTGTCTTCAGCTACCTCTGGAGCTACTCATCTACAACTGAACTGAACTTAAGCTGTGAAACAAAGGACTGAGACCCATCCGGGTACTGGGTGTATACCAGAGGGACTGTACAAGTCTGCAAACTCCACAAATCTATTAGAAACCTGATATATATGGACTTTCAAATCATTTGTATGTATCTGATTGCTTTAATCCCTTAATGTTTCTCTTATAGTTTGTTTCTTTCTTTTTATAATAAACCTTTAGTTTCAGTTACTAAAGGTTTGGCTGGCAGTGTGGAATTTTGGGTAAGATCCAAACTTCTATTGATCTGGTACTGTGGCTGTCCCTTTGGGGTCAGGAGAATCCTTTTTGGTAAAGAGCATAGAGTTTTAAATAATTGGTCTCTTTACTGGACCTAGTGGCCGATTGGGAGCCAAAGACTGAAATGTCATAAAGGGGGCTGTGTTTATTTTTATTTTGGCTTCTTGATAACCAGTGTGGGGAATCAGAAGCACTGTTTGTGGCTGGTTGGGAAGTCTGATTTCAGTGTCACCCACCAATGTTGGGAGAATCTCTCTCCTTTTAAAGCCTGCCCCGACATTAGCATTTTCAGGTGACTGCCCTAGGCACGGAAGGGTCACATCTAGATGGATCAGAGTTAGCGTGGGTATGTCTCCTCAAGGTGGCATTTACACCTCTAGCTCGAAGTGTCGACACCTTAAATTATTCTGGCTGGCTGCCAGCGGTCTCAAGGGAGGAATATGGCAGTCATGCATCACTGCGATATGTGTAGGGAAGACCCAGCCATACCCCATATTAGCAGCAGAGAATGGGGCATCAGGATCTGAATCTGCAGAGACAGGCAACTGTTGCAACACTTTCGTATCTGGACGATCAAGCTAAGATCTGTTCTTGTTTTGCTTGTATATGTTTCCTTAGTGACAGAGAGGAATTTCTAAAGGTTTTTACCTTCAGGGAAGGTGATGTATTTTAATTTAAGGTGAGAGAAGCTTTCCTGGTTATTACATAAGGAATGTTTAACTCAGTGTTTCCACTTGCATCTCATTATTATTTGTATTAGGGCAGAGCCTAGAGGCCCCGACTGAGATAGAGTCCCATTTTGCTAGGTGCTGTACACATAGTAAGAGAAAGTCCTTGCCTCAACTATCTTGACATCTAAAGGGGAGATTTCCAAAGTCACAAAGGATAGGTAGGTGCCCAAATCTCATGGAAAGTCCATTAGATTTGAGTGCCTAGCTCCCATTTTTGCCTTGGAAAAATCTCCTCTTAAATAGACAAAGATGAAAGATAGATATATTTGCCATTTGGAAAATGGAGACCTGAGGCAAAGATTAAATGGCTTCCCCAGGGTCACACTGCAGGCTTGTGACAGAACAGGGATTTGAATGTGGATCGCTTGAGTCTCCATTCAGTGCCTTAACCAAAATATTATATATCCTATCTCTAATGCTTTCCTTTGCCTTGCCAACTTTACATTGTAATCCTAGGGGAAAACACACATTTGATGTTGTTCTAGGATTTTCTCACTTCCTCATCACCTAATTATTTCTTAGGAAACTAGCAATGATTGGGCTGGCTTTGTGTCCTAAATGTGGATATCAGGGCTAGCAGGGGAATGGTGAATCTTTCCAAAGCTATTTTTTAAGATAATTATTGTGGTGTGTAATACAGTCTGATTCACCAGCTTGGCACCTCCTGATTGTTATCTGGGGAACTAGCCCTCAGCCAGGCAGACGTCCCTCCCTGAAATTTCTAGCCTACCATCCTGTCTCTGCTGGAGTTTCCTTCTCATGGCTTGGCTCTCCAGCTGAGCCACAATTTGTTTCCCCCTTCCCCCCCAACCAGCAGATGCTGTAGTCCATTCCAGCCACTTCCCACTGTGGCCACCGCAGTCCTGCCGCCACTGTAATGGTGATCTGGGGAGTGTAGGGGGAGAACATAGGCCCATCCACTACTCTGGGTCCCAGCCAGGGACCCTGTGTGTGTGGCAGCCTTCTGCTGCATCTCCCCCACAATTCCTCCATGGATTTCCCTGGGCCATTTCCGCACAGTTCTGGTACCTCCTCCACCTTGCTTCAGGACATTCAGCCCGCAGCCAGACACTGCTCTGTCCAGGTGCTGACAGTCCTCCCTCTTCAAGCTCCTGGGAGTCACTCCCTTTCCTCTGCTCTGCAGTTCGCTTTTATACCAGCCTCCTGGGCCCTGAGTGGCTGCCACACAGTGCCTTCCTATTGGCTACCTAGTGTACAGTCTCTCCAAGGGCCTTCAATCCTTTCCAGGCAAGTACAGGGCAGGCGCCCTGCCACATGATGCAAATAAAATTACAATAAATTGAGCTTCCAGCAAGACATAGGTTAACACTGACCTTTCAAAAATACCTAGAATGAATCCATGGTAGTGGTTTGCAAGATCCCTGACATTGTCTCTCAGGGTCTGTACATAAACATGTTGACATAGAAATTTCTTCCTCATTAAAGCCGTGCTGTTCATTACTTCAGAGTTTTCTTTCTGCTACACTAGTTCCTATAATAAGTTGCCCTAGAAATTTTTGAAACCAAGAAAAAGTCTAAGCTTGTTTTGTTCAGCTGTTGAGACAAATTAGCAAAACCAGCTATGGTTTCTGTTCGTGTAAAGGCTAATTCTGAACTGCATGTTGAGAGATCATTGTATGTAAGAAGTTGTGCTATTGATCACACACTAGCTTATGGGGAAAGGGAGGTGTAATCAAAGATGGCATCCTGTGACCCTGAATCAACTCTTTTATGGAGGCTTTGCATTGAGCTCCACAGCTGCTAGGGACATTCAGATATCAGCTCCATCAGAAGATTCAGTAGCTGAGAGACTTTGAAGTGGAGTATCAGCAGACTTAAGGTACTGAGAGCTAGATTCACAAAGGGAATGTCTAACTCGTTGGCATCCTGCTATCTAGGCACATGAGTCAGCCTCCAAAATGCCTGACCTGATCATCCCTTTGTCTTGTTCATTCAGATTAAGTGGGTTCTGAGCCCACCTACCAGATCAGGCTTTGCTGCCAACATAGACAGGGGAACGCCTTGTCTGAGAATTCCACTAGGCTTAGGCATGAACAAGGGCTACAAGCAACTCATTAGATGGGGTGGCTTCAGGACACAGGTGGCTTTGTGCATGCCCACTGGAGAAATCTTGGATGACTATGTGGATTTAGGTGCCCACTGGATTAGGCAGCAGCTGAATGGTTTTGTGAATGTCAGTGGCTCCTAAATGTTGGACATAGGTGCCTTCAGAGGCAGTTTGGTGTCTAAGTCCCTATGTGAATCTAGCCGTTAGAGTTTGAGAAGTTACACTTCTCTTATTCAGGTATAGCGTTACCCCTTAAATAGCTGATAAAGAACTATAAGAGAGAAACTGTACCGGAAATATCTATGTATTAACACCCACAGACAGACTTCAGTTTTAAACACTCTGCAACCCACCAAATTATTAATCTTTCCTAAGTGTGAAACATGAGATTTAACCAATCACTCAAAGCCATTCTGGCCATAGAAAAGAAGCCACTGGAGCACTGCGTCAATTCCAGATGGTCTAGCCACTCGAGTGGCAATGAGTAAACATGAGGAGGAAGAGGACTAGATTAGGAGAGCAGTGGTGGACAGTAGAGAGCAATAGAAGAAAGAGCCACATATTTGGATTCTGTGGTAATAATTCAATCTCATGGTTATAGGGAATATACTGATTTCTTAACACACCAAATCCTGCAGAACAAGTAAGGTCCACAGAAGGCCGTGAATGGAGGAGAACTGGCACATGAGTTCCATTCTGTGGGGAGCCTGTGCATCACGGAGTTCAGCTCTGCACTCTCTGCATCCTAGCACAGAGGGGATTTTGATAGCAGAGTGGGACCTGCCGATGCATCACTGGTTGTATCCAAAACCCACTTCCCTCCCCTACACACACCTGTGCAGGGGATCCCAGAAGCCCCAGATGCCCACTCTTTCTCCATGGTCCGCTGAAGAGGATTCTATCTCTCAGGTCCTGCACAACCTATTCACTTTGGCTGTGTGCTAAGGAGCGTGTTTTGCCATTGAGCTTCATTCCCATAGTTTCACAACACCACAGCCAGTCAGTGGAAGAATAGCTCCATAATTCACAGCTGCCTGTCATTTCCACTAGACACACAGATAGCTCCAGCTGATTTGGCCTGTATGCAAAAAAGTACTAAACTGGAAAACTCACCCCTACAGGCTTGTCACACAGAACTGGCAGGCAAGGGCAAGGTCCTGAACATTAAAACCAAAATGTTCACATAGGCCTCTGAGATGAGACATAGAGCAGTTATATTTTAAGGTGTGTTACTTTAAGCAGTTACTTCTAAGTGCTTTCTACTGCACACATTCCCATCAAAGCAAGAGTCTGCAGAGACTGTAAGCTCTTTGTCTTCGGGCTTGTTTACATGGTGTGTTCCCCCCCCCCCCAATAAACCACTAATGCCAATGCGATAAACTGATCTGCACCAGAAAACCAAACCATTTCAGTTCAAATCACGTTTTACACCAGTGTGGCAGGTGTACACTAGGGCCTTATCCCAGTGTTACAAATCCCAGAGTAAACAAGACATTCATGGTATAGCAAATCCTTCCTCTGTTTGCAAAGAGGGTAAACTGTGAGGCATAATGGGGGACATAGCTTGATGAAGGAGACTGGTTCATGGAGGCGAATAGGAGCGTGACACATCTGAGGTATAACAACTCCCAGGAGGCACCATGGCAGCATTTCCGAATCAGATTATTTTGGTTTTGATTTTTCATTGGAAAGTCAAAAGTTTCCATAGGAAAATATGCTTAACTTTAAGTATGTGCTCAGCTCCCATCAGTCAGTGGGAGTTAAACATGTGCAAAAGTGCTTTCCTGAATCAAGAATTTATGCACAAAGAGAGCACTCCTTATTGATTCTTAGCTATTCATTATCCTCTTGGTTAAATGTTTGTTGCCCATTTAGGGAGAATAAAAACAACATGTGAGTTATGTGAGGAATTACACAACAGATATAATGAATGGTCATAGGCTGACCAATAGGCTTAAAATTATTTCCTCAAACTACCAAGTGAATGATTAAGTATAACAAATACCTTTACAGAAAAAGAGTTGCATTCATAATTAATATTATTCACAATGAATAATTCAGTCATTTCTAACTTCAATGTAGTGCTGATTCAGTCCTGGCACATGTGATGCTCCATGTAATATATATCGGCTCTTTTGGTTTACTTTTTAATGGAACAACAGGTGGGACTGGGACTGGCTTGACATCTACTAATAATTGCTCTTCTTTATATGTAAAAGCTTTTGGACTCAACCTATGTCCAACAGACATTCCTGAATGTCTTTAACCTCTCAAACAGGAATAACTGGTTTGTTCTTGTTAGAATTTGATCTTTAAAGTGTAAATATGTTTTCCTCATAGGCAAAAAACACCACCAAAACATTAAGAAAAAGATCTGTTTATTAAAGGATATGCCATCAAAGAAGGAAGTCACCAAATATGCCATTGCTTGAAAAGCTGCCAATAATCTCTGAGGAAAAGAGATAAAAGGATGCTTAGTGCAGAAAAATTTCTGAGATAAATTATTTTTAATGTGTGACACTGCCAGGTTTCACTTCAAAAACATATCTAGGTTGAGGAGCATCACTACGTGGTATGAAAATTCATAATGTTTTGTCCTTTTGAAAACCCAGCTGAGGATTCTACAGAGTTAGGCTAAACCTGCAGTTTTAATCAATATAGACATATCAAATGAAACTTGGAGCCGTGTTTATACACAGCTACAATAAATGCATAGTCCTCATAGGATTTATACATATTTTTTAAATGTCTTTAATTTAAAAGAAACCCCTATGTTTTATTACAGCCATTATAGAAAATTCTACAGCTTATAATAATGTAAAGGACATATTTTGAACTATTACCATATAATATGTTTTGCATACTTTGTATTTTTAAAAGCTTTTTTCACCATGGCGAGAGGAAAGGAATTATATCAGAGCATCAGTTCAGGAGGTCAATTTCTGTATAGGATATTCAGACAAAAAGCTCATTTGAATCTGACTGCAAACTTGAGCCACATAAATGTTGATGCCCAGAAATGGAAATAAGTGGCTGACTTTCCAGAAATCTTTTGTGCAATGTAGCCATTTGCAGCAGTTTAGGATATACTAAACTGTCAAATAGGATATGAGCTTGTAATACAAAAATTACTTACTCAGGGCCAGATACAATCTGTTTATTTAGATACTTCCATGTACCTCATACTCCTTTAATGTATTTATCTTCACAATCTCCCTGTGAGGTAGGGAAATATTATTTTTCAGCTAGGGATCTGAGGCACAGAGATACAAAGAAACTTAGCAAGCTCCCAGAGGAAGTCTGTGAAATGGTGGTTTTCCAAGTCTCAGACTGGCACCCAACCACAGGACATCCTCTCACTATTAATATTCAATGATGTAACCTTATTCACACTGATTTGTACTTTATTACACAAGTAGCTTCACTGGTATTGTGAAACTCAAAGGTACTATTCAATGTGAATTTGGCAATCTCACTCAATATATAATCACATGTAGAAATTCAGGGAGAGAAGAAAACATAGTTTCAGACTACAATACAAGACAAAACCAAACTGACAGGTGAGAACGTCCAGCTTGTTTCTTTTCTGATTCCATTCAGTCATCTCTTAGTTTACTTCTGTCCTGTACTGCTCTTGCTGCTGATGAATTTCTTGGTAAGTTTAAAGTAGAGAACCATTTCTATTATAGAAGTAAAAACATATCCTGTGTTTCTTTTCACCTCTCCTCCAGTCTGTGGCTGTCAGTGTCAAATCCCTAATACGAATTTTAATAGTTTGGTGCTTTTGTGCAGTGTGTGCACTGAAAAATATCTTATCTCAGATCTTGCTGCATAAAGCTTTTAATGCTAAATTCCTCCATGTTTCCCAGGTTTCTCCTTATGTTTGAGATATACAGAATGAATACTGCATTCAGATTCATTTAATCCTATCTTCCCTTAGAAATGAATAAACTGCTCTATTTTCACAGGACTTTGTATTTAAAGGATTATCTACTTATGCTCATTAGAAACACAGTTTAATAGAAAGAAATGCAGCATTTAGGAAAGATGCTAGATTGACAGTCTTGGAAAATAAATTTATCCTCATAACGGGTGTTGCATGGGCAGTAGCTCAATTTGCTTTTTCACACTGTTCTATCAAGGTACCTTAACCCTAACCAATAGGGATACCTTTCCGAAGGTAAATGATTGATTGCTCCATAAAGCCCATTTCATCCTTGATTTCTATGACAAGATGGACAAGGGAGTGAGGTAGAATGAGTGAGTCAGGATGATTTTTGGACTGTGGTTATGTAATGCTCAGGGACTGGACTCAGACCAGTGACTTAATCCTTAAATGGTTATGACTGACTTTCAGATACAACTGACTTGGTCCAAATTCAAACTAGTGACAAAAGTGATTAGGCTACACATCCTATTATCAATCTCCTGAGCTATCCAGCCCTCAGAAAAGAAATATTTAAAGTATAGTTCCTCTGAAAAATGTATTTTCCATCTCTCTCTCTCTGTCTCTGTTGGACTATTATTCCTGATAATTTACATTGCTCAGAAGAATAACTCAAAATTAGAGCTGTGCAAAGATGCTTTTTATTTTTTGGTGAGCTTTCATGCAGAAATTGTGGCTGTGTTATTCCAGGTCAACTCATAACCCAGAAATGTTGTTGTTTTGAAAACTTTTCATAATATTTCCACATTTTAAAAAATGCAATATTTTGCCTGTTTCCAAAAGCCAATTCAGAGAGAGAGATTTTTTCTTAAATATTTATCATCAAGAATTTGAGTTCAATAGGGTTTGAAGTAATAATACCACAAAGTTTTAAATTAATAGAAAACAAGTAAGTCCTGCCCAGGCACCAAAAAACACAAATCTTGTGAAAATCTGTGTCTTTTAGGGCTTCTGATTTATTTTTCTTTCCTCTAAAATCAGTTTTTTCCATTTCTATCAGTAAGCTGTTCTATATAAACCAGCCATTCCCTGGTGTAATATCCTAGGTCCTAGTTTCTCTCAGTGAGCAGCCCTGCCTTACTAACCCAATCAACTTTCCTTTTTGTGTTTAGTTCTTCAGTTTTGATTCTTCCCAATCAGTTTTACTGCCTGTCTACTACTCTGCCATGCTTCTCATAAAGGAGAGATGTTTGTGGGTCTAAAACAATTATCCCGAATTATCCTGTACTGTAACTGTGGATCTAGAAAATTGCTATTAGAGCAAAGTGTTCTTACATTTAAAGTGAGAGGACTATATTTGAGAGAGAGAATATATTAAATGAAGTGACAGTATTTAAACTAAAATGCTTTATATGTGTTTAAAACTTCCTGGCATTTCTGAAAAGACATTGGTGAACCTCAGGAGCTAACAAGAGGATTTTAAAAATCTATGTAAACGTCTGTTTTTTCAACTGCACATTCCATAGCACTTACTTTTAAAAAAGGGAGGTAGGGCTTCACAGAATAGCACTGAAGCCTATTGTAGTGGGCCTCGTTCTAAAGTGGAAAGGGAGGCCATTCTGTCTCTCAAATGAAGGTAACAACAGTTGGGCTCAGGCCCCACTGGCCAGAGCAGAGTAACAAGCAGTTACTTGTTAGGTGGATTAGGTGGATACCAATTAACAGTCTGGGGCTCTGGCCCTCTGGGGCAGAGCAACAAAAAGTCTTTTGCCCTCAACCTCCTGTCTGGAGCAGACAATAATCCACTGGTATAGGCCTTCTGGTTTAGGGAAAACGTGCAGCCAACCTCAGGGGTGGGGGTAGTGGCAGGAGGGTAGGGGCACACAGGCCCATTTCTCCAGGGCCATGTAATTGGCAGGTGGCCCTGCATTGGGTCAGCAGGGCAACACAAACACGTTGACTTACTCCCAGCAGTATCAACAGACCAAAGTTTGGTTGTCCTGAGCTACTTCCTACACAACTCCACCTGTGTTGCGCCATTGGCACCAGTGAGGGCTCCATCTCACCACTTTACAGTCAGGTGGCATCCTTTCCATCAACTCCTTGGAGCCCTCCACCTCTTTGTTTAGTAGGACACTGGTCTTCTTGGCTGTTGGTCCATGATCCCACAGGAGATTCAGCTCCCTAGAAGAGACATCCACCTCCCTCTCTGATCCAGCACCAACTGAGCTACAGGGCCCTCCTGTTAGACTTCCTGTTCCATCCTGGTACTTCCATTGAGGAGGGTGGGGGCAGGTTTGACTCTGCCCACCTGTAGGGAGTGTAGTGGTCCCTGGCTCTTGAGTCCAGAGGGAGGCCACTCCGCCTCACTACACCCATTTACAGAGATTCATTTTCTGCTTCTAGTACATTTGGCATGCAGGTACTATGTGTTATGGTCTCTTAAAGATTGTCAAAAAATGAGGGTTAGATCCTCAGCTGGTGTAAACAGTACAGCTCCATTGAATTCCACAGAGCTACACCAGTTCACATCAGCTGAGGATCTCTTTCTTCGGTCTTTTTTAGAAAAGAGGAACCCACAAATGTTTTAAAAACCTACTTATGAAATACACTCTACAAATTATCGTTAGTTACATCTGTGAAACCAGCTGTTTGTAAATGGATGCCCATTGTTTATTTTAAAATCTTCCTTCTTCCATTTGTGATTTCCAAGCTGCTACATTTATTCCTCTTCTAATCTTTACACTTACTTTCAAGGGCAAGCTTCATTTAAATTGTCAGGTAACAGAACACATAGCAAACAGCCTCTGTCATTACACTCAAATCACTTGTATCTGGGGTTTACTAGAAGTGTCACCCAACCTTCTTCCAAGAAGCTCATCACATTTCCTGCCTTTTTTAATGGGAATTCCAATTCTATAAAAATAGAAGTGAAAATGACACAGCATTATTGTCTGCAGTCTGAAATACCTTTTGAGTTCCCTGGTGGGTTTCATGTGGTCATTTGCTATAAGCAGAATTGCTTTCCCATGTGGGTGAACTGAGGAAAATGTAACATAAAATACAAAATATGAAGCTCTTGTACAGCACCTTGAACATATCAGGTAATGAAATTTGAAGATATTTAAATGTAGTGATTTCTGAATTTTTGAAAAATATATAGAAAGGTGGGATGGGGAAAAGGATTCATATAGCACAGTTTTTCACTGTCCGTCTCCCTACCATACATATGCAAAGTTTATGTATTATTGTGGCCAGAACTGTACGTAACCTCTCTAGGGGAAAGATGTGATGTGAGGCCTGGGAGTACAAAGGACTTAACTGAAATTGTGCCACACAAAAATGAATTTTGAGTACAATAGGTGTGAACTGGATTTCCTGGGAAATACCTTAGGAGACAAAAATGCAAATTCTCCACTGCCAGTTATGCAAAAACCCAGCCATTTGAAGATAACCTTAAGGAGAAGTGATTGTCTGCTAATTACCAGTTCCTAGGGTTAGCAATCAAAGGCCTGAGCTGTATATAGAACCGGTATATATGTGACCGGTCTTGGTTCTGGTTCCAAATCGGAGACTGTTATGAACTGTTATGGATGGGATGGGAACTGAGTTACTACAGAGAATTCCTTTTTGGGTGCTGGCTGGTGAGTCTTGCCCACATGCTCGGGGTTTAGCTGATCACCATATTTGGGGTCGGGAAGGAATTTTCCTCAGGGGCGGATTGGCAGAGGCCCCAGAGGTTTTTCGCCTTCCTCCGCAGCGTGGGGCATGGGTCGCTTGCTGATCGATTCCCTGCAGTTTGAGGTCTTCAAATCTCACTTTTGAGGATTTCAATAACTCAGTCATGGGTTCGGGGTTGTTATATATGTGTATGGGTAGGGTTTTGTGGCCTGCCTTGTGCAGGAGGTCAGACTAGATGATCATATTGGTCCCTTCTGACCTATGAGTCTATGAGTCTAACTTGTAACCATGGGGAAAAACCCAGTGGTGGATTCTGAAAGACTAAAACCTATAAGATTCAGACAATGGAGTTGGAGTGACCTCTGGTGAACTTTTTAGCATGTGTGTAGTTTCTTTTATTGTATTTAATGTTTTCTCTGTAATGCTTTCACCTTAAGAATAAATTGGATGGCTTAGAAATATCTGTGTGGTAACTTATAACTGCAGGCAATTATGCTGCCCATTGCCTCTGAAGAGAAAGCAAAGAACAGGCACTGGCCTCTTTAAGCAGTCTGGCTTGCTGGAATATCACAGGGTAAAGGAGGGAGCTGTGCAGCCTTAGCACCCCAGCCTCTGGTGCTGGTCTCTGCCCAAGAAAGGTGACAGCTGGGAGCTGGAAACATTTAGGTGGGTGTCCTTGGTGGATGATGGAGGGGAATACAGGTGCAATTACCCTGACCTGCAACATGTAGAATGGCCAGGGTGTGGGAGCTCTGAGAGTGCAAAATGCAGTAAGTGCCAACAGCAATGAAAGCAAGTACTTTAGATGGGAGCAGCACAAAGAAAAGATTCATACTCTTTTGGGGAAAGGAATAGCAAAAAGAGAGACAGGAAAATGAATGAAGAACAGCTATAGAAAGGTCAGCTGCTTGAGCTGTTCAAGAAAAGACAGCTCAACTTTGAGGAGCAGACAAGGGTGGAGCTAGTCAACTTGCTGTATTTTGATGATCAAAATAGGAATGATTCAGGTTTGCAGGGGACATCCACCCCACTGTGGGAGAGTCCAGCAGCCTAGAGGGAAATCTTGACACCAACTCCCTTGGGGGACGCCAGAAGCAAGCTGACAAAGGTAGCCACCATAATCCCTTGGAATAGAGTGCACCATCGCAACAGGAACTGTGGACAGCTTGACACTTAAAGCAGGAGCTACTACAGGAGAGGAACAGACTATAACTGGAAACCCAGCTGCTTGAAGATGGGGAGTGCCACCACAAGAGAACCCGAGGAGTGCCAGCACCAGTAAGAGAGAAGAGAAGGAGAAGCAGCACCAGTGTGAGGTGTGGCAGTGTAAGCATGAGGAGAGAGAGAGAGAGAGAAGGGCCGGGCATGTCAACATCAGTTCCATATGGAGAGATTGTGCCAGCAGAACTGAAGTCTGGTAAGTGGAGCCAAACTCCCCGTCCCAGTGGATGGCATAGACACCAAATTATTTCCTTGCTTGAGGAAAGGTGATGACATGGATATGTTTCTAAATATTTTTGAAACGGGGGGTAAATTGTACAAGGTGGGCAGCAGGACATGATACGGTATCTTTCTCCACTATTGTCAGGACCAAAGACCTTGGACATTTTCACTCTTATGGACTGAAAAGATTATAAAAATGATGGGCAAGGTAAACAAGCTTTGTTTCAAAAGTTTAAATTGGCCCCTGAAGTATGTTGATGAATGCTTTGGGGAGTTCAGAAAAAAAGACATGGTGAGGTTTCAACTCACATTAGGTGTTACATAACAAAGTGAGCAAACGCTGGAGGGATCACCATGGCTAATGACGCCTATGAACTAATCAGTTTAGAACAATTCTATAAACTCTGCCATCCTGACTTGAGATCATGGTCAATAGATGAAGAGCCTAGGGATAGGATGGTAGCTGGGAACTGGACTGATCTATGTGCAGATAATCAGCCTGGGTTTGAGTTTGAGAGAAAAATCAAGGGAGCTTGGCACAAAGCTGACTCAGTAAGGACCCCCCCAGAAAGGAAAAGGAGCTAAACCCAGACCTTGGAAGGAGGCAAACCCTGACAGAGGCCAAAAACAGGAACCTGGGGAGATTATGTGTTTTTGTTGCCACAAGATTAATCATAAGGCAACAAGCTGCCCCAGTGCTAGGGAGATCAGGGACCAGCGGTAACCCACAGTGGGTTCAGAGGGCAATGATTCCTCCATCGGCAGAATCAGAACTAGCCCTGATGGTCCAAGAAGGAAACATCACCTTCTCAGATCGCAAAGAAGAATCAGCTAAACACTGTTTCCCAGTGGGAAAAGGCCCAGAGATGAGGGACCATTCCTGAACTCTGCCATGAGACGTTTCATAAAAGAATGTGTCATTATGTTAGTGCTGGAGCTCTTTCTAGTTATGACAATGTTACTTTATTACCTATTATGCACTTAGATATAGCTATATGCACAGAGGAGTGGGCACCTTACACATGGGGAAAATCAAATACCTCCCTTCATGGCAGACTGAATGACTTGGAGTCAATGTGGGGAGAATGTGTGGAGATGAAATGAGAAGTGGTTGGGGCAGGTGGAGGCAGGATCATAATCATCCCTCTACCAGTCTCCTGGAGATAATTTGACACAGGTAAAACAACTAGCTGTTTTCTCTTTTCCATGGTGCTCCTCTTTGCTTCTTGAAAGGGGATCCCTAGCACAGAGGGAAGTGCTCAATGAAAGACCCAATATGGTTGCCTTCTGCATATAACAATGTCCTTGAGACACTGAAGCATGAAATACTCTGAATATTCAAAAGAGCTGCATTATGGAGCAGAGAAGACTGTTTTGCTCTAAAGACAGACCTACAGAATAGACAAAAACAATTCTCATTGGCAAGCTCCAAGCTGTATGTGCAACGTCACCAATTCTTTTTTGTAACTGTATTCTGTGAATTGCTATTTATGGTTGTTGAACAGATTTTTAATGTAGGAATCATAATACATTGCCATTCTGTGAGAAGTAAAAAACCTCTAATTTTATTCCATTGTTCAGGTAAATTTGAGGTGGCCATTCAGCAATAAGTTGTGACTAACTCAGCCTTAGCTGTTTCATTCAAAAGAACCCTTTTTGCACTTCTCCATAGCAGTGAAACCAAATCTAGACATTCCAAATCACCTGAATCCGTTGGGTAATATAGGAAAGCCAAGGAATTTAGCAGGACTTGGATCTTAATTACAGAAAAGCATTGTGTAGATTAGACCGAAATAGCATATGTCTTTCCATAGCTCCTTTTGAACACAAGATACAGTGCTAATGAGACTTTCTATGCAAAGCTGAGCACTGGCTGATAACAAAGCTGCATCAATCCAGCAATCTGAAGAGTCCTAAAGTGACACACTTTTTTGGTTGAGGTGTTTTTATACCAGGATTCCATAGTCAAGACTGGTTTCTGTCACATAATACGTCATTTCACAAATCTTGTTCCTGGCACTTTTCATGTTTGGCAAGGTAGGAAGTGACATGTTGAGTCAAAGTTATCTTCAGCCAACTGAACATCCATATTGACAGGGCAGCCATTAAGAAACACAGCATTATGATAATTAATAAGCATATTTATCTCTACATGAGAGGGAACTCAAACACATGTTGTGGGGGATTTGACTTTGAAATGGTCATGAATGGAAGAGAACAAGTTGGATAGTGAAAATTACCATATGAAAGGATGGACAAGGTAACTTTTTCTGACTTCTGTTTTATTAAATAAAAGAGACAATGTCAATTTATCAGATGTAACTTGCCATATCTGATTGGCTAAGCAATTAGATGAGTCAAAATGCAATTAATTTCCATTTCTGACATATTTACTGGCTTGATATAATAGAACAGCCCAGTATAAATGTAGCATGTATGTCTGCATTTTGTATTAATGTTTGAAATTCTGAAATTGTTCTGCCCTGATACATATCTGTTGAATAAAGCAGTCACGGTATTTTCTATATTACATATTAAACCTTTGTATCTGATCTATTATAAAATCTGCATTATCCCTCGTTTGTCCTGAATATTGGAGCTTGTATATTATCCTCATGGTTTGGCAGCCCTTTCCTGCATGGTAGAAAGGATGACAGACTATTTCCAAGCAAGTTAGAAATTTTAATCTGACTCATTTAAAAATTTACCAAATGACTGCTCAAGCCTCCACAAGATTACTCATATTAATATTTCTTCACTCTTCCTCTCCACACCAGTGTTAAAGAGTGTTATGGGAAGCACCTCCATAGTTCACAAACAGACACTTGCTCTCGCAGAAAGGACTACATATCCCATCTTCCTTTCACACTATATAGTCCCATTGAATCTCATCTGTAGAGTGCTCCCCGCTCTCCCATTGTCTTCAGTGGGAGTTTTAGTCATGCAAAGAATGCAGCACTGGACGCTTAAGGCCTCAAACTTGGCTGAACCATACATAGTACAAGTCAGGACAGAATAAATCTCCTGTCTCACTCCCCCATTCCAGCTGACTCTCCAGTTCAGGGTTGGTGTCTCTATGCTGAGTTAGAGCAGTCTAGGAATTGCTCTAACTTATGCTGGTTGCTAACTGCACCAACCGGTCAAAAATGTGCTGCTAGGGATCAGCATAGTTCAGTGGCATCTCAGCCACATCCTACTTTCTCTGCTGCGGGACAAGGTGGTGAAGTAGGGGACCTTGCGTCATTCCACTCTGACAAACAACCTTGCACTGAAAGCTGAATACGCTAGCTTTAGTGCCAGATTGTACCAATGGTGCAGCATAAAGCCGCAGCACGTGGAAGAATCTGGCCTTTAAAATGTGAACATGAAGGTGTAAATCCCAGGAATATTAATGGTGTTTATGCTCAACTATCTGGATTAGGTGATTAGCACACATACAAAGAGGAGCAACAACATCACCCTGATCTTCAAGCAACTGCACTACCTTTCCCATTCATTTCATGAACTCCCACATAGCCATAGAATTTGCTCAAGTTTCCCTCATGAATCTTTTTTCTCTCCACTCCATATTCTTATCTGGCACAGACAACCTCTTTGTCCCTTGTACACTATCTCCCCCAGTACTGGTGCAGGATCCTTTTTCTGAAGCTCTGGCCCGTTACAGAAACCCTTTCCATCTCTTTTGGTTATAGTTTGCACAAGATCTGCTGCTCAGATTGAAGTTGCATCCCACTGTCATCATCTCTCATAAAAGTGCCTCAGAAAAACATGTAATCATTATCCTTCAGACACACACCATAGAGATTGCCTTTGTGTTAAGGGCCATCCTGCACACGGGACACAATGAGCCAGGTTTTCAAAGGAGCTCAGCTCCCACTTAGGCACCTACATGAAGGGGCCACTGAAAGTGCTCAGCATTCAGTCATTCCTACTGAGGCTCCAAGGGTCTGTCTGCACAGCAATCAGGAGTGATTGCAGCACATCTAGGCATAATCGAGCTGGATGTGATCCAGCCAGCTTGCCAGTAATAGCAATGTAGCCACAGCAGCATGAGCTAGCCACCTGACTACATTCCCACCCGAGACTCTAAGAACATACCCGGGTGCTATTGCACGTGGTGCTGCATTTACACAGCTATTTTTCGTGAGCTAGCTCAGTCAAAGCTAGTTCACATGCTATGCCAGTTGCAGTGTAGACACGGACTTCTGAGAAAATCTGGCCACAAGATGCTGGGCACTTTTGAAAATTTGGCCCACATTCCCAAACTGGTTTATTTTGTTATACAGCATATTCAGATTCTCATTTCTTTGTTAGTAATTTTTCCTTTTGCTATTGTAGTTTTTATTCATGAATGCACTGCTTAATTATTTCATTCTTAAATGTCTTCTTCAGACCACATTCAAATTGTAATTTATGTTTCCCTCTGACATTCTCCAGTTGTTATTTTTCCTTATTATTTTTCTTATTTACTTCTGAGCTACCATATTTTTTCTTTATTTTCCTCTCAAAAGCATATTTGATATTTTTTAGTTGTTTCTCGGAATAGTAGTATTTGATATATGCTCTCAATCTTGTCAGTCAAATCTTCTTGACCTGCTTACACAGCTACTTATCACTAAGTACAACGTCACTACTGCCGCATCAGTTGTGGTATAGGTAAGATTATAATAGGTGAAAGGAAACCCAAACATCTTTGTGGCCCTGTAGGAGCATGCCCTCACCTCTTGAACACCTCCCTGTGTCCAGACACGGTGCTGCAGGGATCCTTTGTCTAATGCTCCCTCCAGACTTAATGGCATCAAGACAGACTGTCATCTTACATGACCTAGTTCTTCGTTAGGGCACTGCTCCGTCAATCCCCTTTTGTGATTAATGGAAAAGTCCAAATAATAAGGAACTCAAACTCCTGCACTCTCAGAGCTCTCCTCTGGCCTCTCTCTAATGCTCACAGTCCGTGACGATTCTTCCATTCCCATCTTAGTCTGGGGAAGAGGTAGAGAACACAGGCACACCTGTTCCACTGGGTTCCACTGCAGGGCCCTAGTTAAGAGCAGCCTGAGTTAACACTTACCTTGATGTTCCCTGAGCTGCTTCCTAACTCTGGGGGCTGTTCAGCTTTTTGTCCCATCTCTCTCTCTCTGCAATGCTGGCTTCTCTCCTGGCTTCTCACCAGTTTGTTAGCAGAAGCATCGCTCCATAATCACTCTGCATCTCTGACACCCATTCTGCTCTCCTGCCTTACCGCCATTTTATCCTCACAGGTGCTGTGGGGCTGCCAGTCAACTCTAGCTGAGCCGGCAGGCAGTATCTGTGTTCAGCTGAGTTCAGTTTCTACTGAAACTTTTTCTTTGCCATGGAAAATTTAAACTTGTTCTAAAAAAAATCTATTTTCTGAACACCTCTAACGAATATCATTCATATTAAAGTTACTTCCAGATGCCCCTACCTGAGATTGGAGCCACATTGTGCTAGCCACTGTACAAACACATGGTAGGAGACAGTCCCTGCCCCAGAAGCTACCAATGTAAACAGAAACGGTGGGTGGGGAAACAGAAGCACATGATCAGTAGCAGAACTGGGAAGAGAATTCTAGTCTCCCAAGCCCTAGCCACTAGACTCTTTCACCTCATTTGAATCATGGGTTTACTGAATTCCATTAAATAGAATAGACTTAAATATTGCAATAATTTCATTGTAAATTAATGTAATCACATCAAATATTAATAATACATTACAACACATTATTATAGAACACTGGAATGTATAATCTCCAGGTATGTTACAGTAATATTCACTCAATACAACTAACAATGGACCTGAGGCTTCTCTCATTTAAAATGGTCTTACACATTTATAGGTCTATTGACTTGAGGTATATCATTCTTGATTTATGCAAGCAGGAGACGAGAATCAGTCTGATAATTTCATTATCAGCTGTGAACAAAATATTAGTAGGCACGTGTTTTGAAATAATGTCTGTGATACTTTATTTTAAGTGCTCCATTATTATTAATTAGCTTGATATTCCCTGAAATAAAGCAGATCAAAATAAACTCAGTTGGCTGTAATGAGTATATTAAAACCAATGTATTTCCATAAAAATTCAATAAAAAAGCAAGCACAATATGAAGTTTGACACAAAGTTGTAATAAATGGCAAATCATTGTCAATTCCTTTGGTGTTCAGTGTTAAAATATTAATCATGATAAACACATTTGGTATTTAAGGTGACAATATAATATTCCATTGGTATTCTGCCACAATATAGCCATAATGCTCTTTAATGCAAAGCATTACCTACTGTACAATAACAGTCATTAGTGGCTTGATTTGATGATGCACAAGGGAGAAAATATTTCTTTCATCTTCAGAAGTTGTTTGATGCCACATCAGTAGATCTAAGGGAGGAATAACACTGCTTAGGTTTGTGCTGTTATTCAGAGCCAAAAAAAAAAAAAAAAAGAGGAATGGAAAGGACAGCGCTGCGAGGACAAGAGAGTCAGTTTTCATAGCACTTTTATAAAAAATAAACAGAGGTTTTTCACATTCATTGGGGAATACTTTAAAAGTACATTCTCATTAGAAAAGTAAACCCACAAGTTTTTCAGTCTAATCTTTAGTAAAGGATCACACACATTTGATAGAGTTGAAATCCTGGGTATTTATCTAGGGGATAGCACTGAAGTTAAAAGGTAAAAAACCTGTCCAGATTTTTTTTTCTTAAACCAACCTTTGTCTTAAAAAAAACTCCTGAGAGGCTAATCCAGGCAAAAATAAAACTCTGCAGATATCAAAGGTCCAACTGCAATGGCTATACTTTCTCATTAGAACAAAGTACCCACACTTTTATAGCTTACCCTTCTTGGCTTGAAAGGGGGCATTTTAGCAAATCACCAGGTGCCTAAACTACTGCTAACTATTGAGATGAATTATTAGTTATTTTGCTTATTGCTTATTTGCTTATTTCTCGGACTAGTCATTTAGTAGAGTTTCTTATGTGTGACTTATTTCAGCTAAGGCACAGCCTGAAGAGAGAAGGAGGGGTGAACCTGACTCTCTGTGCCCTTTTGAACCTTACTTTTTGTGCCCTTTTCTTGATGTGCAGGAGTGAAAAATCAGCCAGTCGGAAGATGTTCACACCTGCCAGGCTAACTACTAGAAACCACATAACCACCTCCTGTTTTGGCATTCCTTGTAACCTTTGCCTTGGCTTGACAATTGTTTCCATTTGCTCAGCTATGTAATATTTTTGATTGACGTGAGTCTGTAACTTTTGGGGTATAAGGAGGAGGTAGCAAGTCTGAGTCAGCCAAATCTCTTCGTGGATACATCAAAAAGATCTCCACGCTGAGATGGAAGGAACAGCCATCGAGAAATCTGTGACTGATTCACCTGAAGACTGCATCAGACTTGTGGAGTAAATATCAGTATAGGATACTCTTATGTATGTGCATAAGACTAATAAGTGGAGACTTCCAAGAAAAGCATTCCAATGGAAATCGCTGGAGACCAATACAGTAAAGCTTTGAGGTTAAGAACACTTGGTTTTGACTTGTCTGTGCCAGCCATGTATCAGGCAGAGGTACTGCATTTTGTTTGGTTTGTTTCCAGATACCAGCTTGCAGAGACTAAAAGTGACTGGCTTCAGGAACCCTGGGTAATCGATTTGGAGGTCCCAGTGAGGATGATTGAGAGGCAAGAAACAGTTGGCATAGACAGTTTGTTGTTGCAATGGGAATTAGAGAACATAGGGTAGGGTCACTCCCACTCATTTCCCATGTCATAGCTCACAAATGTTTTGGGGTTCAGAGCTCAGGTCATAACCTGCTCGGGTCCAAAGAGAAGGGAACTTCTTGATGGATGAAGACATTAGACATGGTGCTAGAAAACAGCTTGATAGATTTTGTGCAGAAGTATGGTGGTAATGGACTCTGGAAGCCCAGAGTCTTTACTGGCCCTGGAGCCTTTCTGCAGCTTCATAAGTGTTGGGACATCTGGGTCAGGGCAGGGAAATGGGGACGGTCCAAATGTTAGGGCTCAGTTGGGAGAACAGAGAAGGACTGTGGATGGCTGATACTGTTTTAGATAAAGAAATAGACCAGTTAAAGGGTAGTGACCAGGGGAATGGATTCCCAGATGCTTTGGCCCCCAGAGTCCTAATTCTCATTTAATTTGTCAGATTTGTTTTTGCTGTCTGTGTACTTTAAGCTTCTGGGGTAGGTTTTCCTTCCTAAATCATTCTGCACAAACCCCCCTCCACCCCGCTTCTTCTTCTTTCTACACCACCTTCACTCCCCCTGTATGTTTTCTTTTCCATTCACACACCCCTCTCTGCTCCTGCTTCTTTTTTTTTTCTTTTGTGTGCTTTTTGTTTTAAAGGCTAAGAAAAGTAGTAAATTAGCAAAGGAATGATATTACCATGTAAAGCTCTTTCACTGGGAAAAGATGTCACAGACTCATAGTGCCTAGAGCCCATGAAGGGGCAAAGTTGGGGCCCGTACACCCTGAGAACCCACAAGGATGGGTAGGGATGGGAGTCTTAAATTGTGTGTACAATAGAAGGTTGTTTGGATTGAACTGATGGAGCCTAACATAGTAAATAATAGCAAATTACCTGCACCTCACCACCTACGCAGAGGAATGATCACCCCAGAGCAGCCAGAAAGGGAACAAAGAAAAGGGACTAGGAGTGGTGTGAGCTAGTTGAGGAACTCAGCCTTCTTGCTAAATGGATAGTGGGACAAGGCCCTTGCCCATGGGAAGGTCCGGTTCTGCAAGAAAAAGCAGGATCAGGCCAGGCCATGTGCAGCCTGCAGGTAACAGGTAGGGATTGGGAAAAAATGCTGGAAGCCCAGAGGGGCATAGTGGCAACAGTAAGCGCGGTCACTGGGGATTCAGATCCCTGGAATAATATTTGGAAGGGTAATATCTAAACTGATGTAGATGTCATTTTGGAAAATAAGAAAGTGATTTAAGGAAAAAGAGTGAGCAGTTAACACCAAAAAGTTTGGAGGGAAAGTGTTATGGGAAGAAAATTATTGGTTTCTTTGCAGCATCCTGAAGGAAAATGGGCTCTTTTCTCAAAAGAATGGTCTGTAAATAATCAGTTGTAAATAACTATTTCAGGCAGAAAGACAATCTGATTTAAATCATTTGAATATGTACAATTTAGTTAAAATCATTAAAAGAAATGATAAAAGAACTATGTATTTTCCCCATGAAATATTCAGTGTTTATTCTATGGGGATAATTCTTCTGTTTTACCTGCAGTTATGAAGGAGATTTGTAAAAGGAAGGGTTATTTTAAACAATAATCTGATGTCTTTCCAAAGGGGGTAAAAAAAATGTTCTTTTTGTCTTTCAGAACTTTTGGAGAAGCTGGCAACAGCTGAAGAGCAACCGAAAATACCATGGATCTACTGTTGCGACAAAACTTGTGTTTTGTGTTGTTTGTCTTGTTCTTAACATTGTGTATTATGTTTAAATAAAGAAAATAATCCATTAGGCAGAAAAGAATGAATAAAAACTTTTACTATATTTACAGAAACATCCTGTATCGGGTAGGAAAAAGAAGAAACAAATAGCAATTTGGTTCAATGAATTTAAAGAGAGAAGGAATCCCGGAAATTAATGTCTAAGAGTGCTAATTGATTTTGTTAATAATATCCTATAGGAGATGCCTCATGCAACGTCCTGGGAGACTGGAAATTTCATCAGACTACAGGATTGCAGTCCTTAAGGCATTTGAAGAACTGGAATGGCCCACAGAAATCCTAGCAACTGCAGAAAACCACCAGGATATGTGGACCAAAAATAAAATAGAATGTGGTAAAATTAATGCAGAAATCATAGTCACAGATCCTGTTCCCCCATCTCAAGAAGCAGTATAGGTACTCAAAAGAGGCAGAAGCCAAACTAAAGAAAACAACTGATGGACTTTTAAGAAAAGAAGTTTTAGTGGAGCAGAAAAGCTCCAATAATGCCGCTCTGTGGTCAGTCCTTAAAAGTGACAGCAGTGCTTGAAGGCTTGTGGTGAATTTTTGCCCCATTGGTTGGGTGACCCCACTCATGGCTCAAGCTGTGGCTAAATATCAGGAGGTGATGGCTTCAATTGTAGAAGGGTCACAGTATTTTTTAGTTTTAAATTTGGCCAATGCTTTCTTTGCTATCCCTTTACATCAGGACAGCTATTACAAATTTGCTTTTACCTTTTAAGGCAAGCAGTTGTGTTTTTCCTAGATTCCCATGGGCAGGAACAATGCTCCTATTATTTGTCATGCCTATATAGTCAAGACATGAGAGGGGAATGACTGAAAAAGGGAGTGTGATTTCTTATGAGGATGACATCCTTATTTGCAGTCGGACCAGGAATGATATTGAACAGGGCATTACAAAAAAAATTCAGAAAACTGGATTTACACTGGTGGTGTAAGTTGGGAACCTGTTTTCCTTGAAACATGGGGAAACTTCCTGTGAATGACAGTGGTATGTAATGCAAATGACACAGTAAAAAATTGATATTAACCCTGCTGACCAAAAAAGTCTGGAGCAATGCTGCCAATGCTCCTGAAGTGCTAAAAAGAAACACCAATATGGGACTTTGGGAATGCAAATAGGTGACAAATGATAGCTTTAATTTTAGTTCTTTTCCCATTTGCAAATCCCCTTGTGTTCATTTATGGACTGAGATCTGTAAGCGGACAGCAGCCCCCAAAAAAATTCATGTTAGGCTAAAATAATCCGTTACCCCCAAGCATTAGGCAAAAAAATCTGGGGGAAGCAAGACAGTAAATAGTGACACAGGAGGGCAATGGGAGGTTATCTTGCCATACATTTTTTAAGACCCTGGAGCTCAAGAAATTGACAACAGGGATATATTGGGATCAATTGGATATGGAGAAGCAGCCTTTAACAGCATCAACGAAGAAGTAATAGCAAACAAGATTTATGCTCTGGGCAAACACATGAAGGGTTTAGCAGCACCTATTAAAGTATCTTTATCAATTAAGTTTCACATAAGCTGGTATGACACAACTTCTACAGTAATGGGAAAAATCCCTAGAAAAAGACCATTTCCAGCTCTTGAGGGCTGTAGGTGATCTGTGAGCCAATGTTTCATTAGCTCTGGCATGTATGCAAATACAGGGATGGATAATTAATGTGGTAAAGGATATAATCCATGATGAAATAAGTGTAATAATCCCATTGGCGATCAGAAGTATTACTTGGAAAAATGCCATCCAAACAAACAGAATTACAGCCGTGGTGAAAAATGGTAAATTTCACCTACAACAGGGAATAATAGGAAATCACAGCCTTTGTTCTGCTAATGTCAGAAGCAGAAGTAAGGTAGGTTTCCCCTGTTATGGCTTTAGGCCTTAATGTCAACCAGACCATAATAGAACCTATGAATCATAAAGGTGGGTGGTAAAAGATGCTCAAAAATGAAAACCAGTGGAATTGGGAACCTGTCTAGAAAAGACAGGAATAGGGTGTGAATGCAATAAAAATGCCCTCCAGCCCCAAGATGTGTGTTTGGAAACCACCAGGGGGAAGTGTCATTATGCAATCAATCCTTCCACAAAAGAATATGTGATTGTGTATTAAGGTGACAATTATGTATGCCTCAGGAACTGGTGCCCTATCTTCCTTATCAATCAGGTACATCAGATAGAGCTTAACTCCCAGGAAAACAAATGTTTGTGTCATGTTGTTATTATTCAAGGTTGTGCCCGAGCTTAACCATAGTGAGTTAAAAGTGAAATATACTTTGTATTCTGCTGGAAGTCCTCTACCCCTTGGAATGAACCTAACTGTTGTAAAAGCGTTGTTTGTACACTCTAATTTGCAGAAACATTTGCAAGCTGCTAGAAAGGAGACACGCAGTCATAATCAATGTACGTTATGCAGCCAACAAAGTTAATTAGCTCCTAGCTAGAATTGGCAAGGGCGTAGAACACAGTGGGATCCTAAATTTGGCCCTGTATCCCATTGTGATTATTTTAATTTTCCAAGCGGTGGTAGTTTTCTTCTTTAGCATCATGACATGTTGGACCTGGCATCAAATATAAAAACTCCAGCTCTCTCTGGTCCCCACAGTTCATAAGCCGAAGGCTCATGCCTCCATTAGCTTCGCCCAGAGGAGGGGAGTATTCCACACTTTCACCTTCCTCAGGAGGAGTGTACATGGAAATTGTCATCCCATAATCATCACCCTGCCAATCTGGTGTGCTGAGTTTATGATGCCAACAAGAAGATCATTTGCTTGGTTGCACTTCAGAACCTTGAATTTTTGTTGGATCGCAGCTCTGGTGCAATCAAAGCTCTTCAGGAGGACGACTGCAATTATGCGAAGGACCCCCTTATACAAAAAAGGAGGTAGCCTTCGAGGAGGGGACTGAAGGAGGGCATTTTAGCAAATCACCAGGTGCCCAAGCCACTGCCAACTATTGAGATGAACTATCAATTATTTTGCTTATTTTCTTATTTCTAGGAATAGTTATTTAGTAGATTTTCTTTTGTGTGACCTAGTTCAGCAAAGGCAAAGCTTGATGGGAGGAGGAGGGGTGAACCTGACTCTGTCCTTTTCTTAATGTGTGGGGGTGAAAGGCAGTCAGTCAGAATATGTTTACACCTGCCAGACTAACTATTCGCAACCACATAACCGCATCCTGTTTTGACTTTCCTTGTATCCTTTGCCTTGGCTTGACAATTCTTTCCATTTTATCAGCTATGTAATACTTTGTATTGCTATGTAATATGTCTCTGTACATTTTAGGGTATAAGAGGGAGATAGCAAGTGTGGGTCATGTGGATTGCTTCGTGGACACATTTGGAAAGATCTTCAGGCACAGACAGAAGCAGTAGGCTCATTTTGAAACACGATGGATAATCAACAACATTAATTCTGGCATTTACTAACTTTTGAGTCCATGACTTTGCAACCTTAACATTCTCTTAACAGTTTTCCATATGTAAGTATTAAAGGTTCTATTAACATGCTTTTGGGATAGCCATATTACTCAGGACTGACCAAGTTAAAAGTTAGTTTGCAGATAATCCCAAACTAGCACCAGTAAAACCTTTTTAGTGTATATCTCAACATGATGTATTTTACTTAAATCACATGTTACAGAAAGTCTACTTTAGGAATAATTAGAGGGTTTTATGAAATGGTATGGCACTTTTTTTTCTTCATCATTCCACCTATAAAGTTGGATCATTTGGTTACTATCATTTCAACTCTACAGGGCTCCGTGGGAGTCATAAAAGCATTAAAAATTATTTAAAGTCCTATTGAGAAGTTCAGAATCTATCCATTTCAATGGTATAAAGCTTCTGTTTCTAGCTCTACAGTGTGACTTCAGTACATATCCATACCCTTGCCAGCCGAAATTATGTGAAGCATCTAGCGGCTATTAGGGATACAAGTTTCTAGGGCTGTAATATCACAACCACAGTTTTAGGAGCGTTATAAGGTTAAACTAGACATAGTGTTCACCAACATAATAGCAAAAAATAGTAGATAAGCTGCACTTCTGCTGTTTTGTGAAAGACCTTTCCCAGCAAAGTTTATAATAAACTTTACAGAGATGCTCCCCCACTAACCAAGATATCAGGTGGAAGAGCATTATGCAGTCAGTCAACTAAAAGCAATGTTGTCAGAAACCACCTACAGGTGAAAAGAATAGAGAATTTTAACAATTCATTGGAGGAGGACAAAAGGAAATGGTAGTTAAAAAATTACTGGGCAGAATTTGGCCTAAGGCCCTCTTTCTGCACACTCTGCCTAACTGGCTGTCACTTGACATTCATTTCCTTTTCTACTACAAAAGACTTTTAAAAATGGAATAATATTTTCTTTTTTCCTTGGAGACAGCTAGGGAAAGTCAGTCTCTGCTCAGATTGATCTAAAAGCATCTGCTCAAGCTAAGAGAGCCTGTTGAGAGTTCAGAAGCAGGTCAGCCTATGCTTGATCATCTGTGCCCTTCTTGGAAACGAGCTTTACAGTCAAAGAGAAACACGATTGCTGGTGCAGGACTGAAATATTTGGACCCAGCCAATAACCGTACCTGTGCTTTAGTCCACAGCAAACATCAGAATGAGTACCAAGTCTGCTTAAGAATCCAATGATATGCATTATATTCCATTATTAAATGCATTTGTATGCATTTAAATGCAAAATGTATGCATTTTACAGTTTAACAGAATTAGAATATCAACTATTAGGTCAAGATTTTCAAAAGTAGCTAGTGATACTGGATGCCTCCATTCTTAGATGCCCAAATGAAAATGCTGCAAAGACAACTGATTTCCAGGGGCTAGATTTCTAGCACTTACCTTAAAGAGGCCTGATTTTTGGAACCTCAGACTTCTTAAATCACCAGTCACTTCTGTAAATTGTCGGTCTGTTCCAATTTAATTTACTTTGGTGCCATCTATCCTAAGTGTAGAAAATATGACAATTGCCAACAACAGTGGTAGGAAAAATGTTGATTTGTTGTAATGGTGCTCACTGTAGGCTTCTAGAAATTATAGAATTAATAGTGATGCTGGCCTTTTGCTGCAGTCTAGGTATAATGTTCAAAGCCGCAACCCTCTCAAATCAGGAGTATCACTTTGTCATTTTTTCCCCTTATCCATTGGGATCTCAACAATTACCTCTTGTATCACTAACATTCTGGAGTGATATGGAATCATACCTGAAGAAAGCAGATGTAGTGTTCAGTCCTTGGATACTTGCCAACTGTAGATAAACAGCAGCACAAGTCAAAACTATCTGCTCTGCTCTTATGTCAAAGCAGTACAGGTTTTAAGAGTCATATCTGAAATATTTGGAGTCCAGTACTGGAAGGTGCTAAGCATACTGAATTCCCACAGCCACCAACTAAACTTGAAGGAGCTCAGCATTTTTACATTCAAACACCTGAGCCAAATTTTTCAAACTTCAGGGCTTTGAAGTTAGGATTCCAAAATCCATAGGCTTCTTAATTCAATTTTCAGAGATAACAAGCATCCACATCAGCTATTGCCTTCAGTTGGTGCTGAGTGCCATTGGAAAAAAGCATCAGACCTCATTGATTTAGGGACCTAAATATAGATCTGGGTGCCCAGCTTTAGGCCCTCAATTTGAAAATGTGGGTCTTAGTTTTACCAGTTCATACTCTAGGTACCTTGCAAGGATATTATGAATATTAACAAACACTGTTTGCAAAGGAGTTAGAAGATAAAAAGTGCTAAACAGTAATGTTATTGGTGCACAGGAAATTAGCCACACTGATTTCTTTTTTATTATTAATGGGAACGATGCATCAAACACCCTTCACACTGCACTGAACATATAGCCCATTCAGTTCACCTGCATTAGTATGACATAATAGGAGAAAAGACAATGTGAGACATTGCAGCATTGATATAACTTGCCATAATAGAGTGTCTCAAAAGATATTAGAAAATATTTTTAAACAATTAGTCATCACTATCTATTCAAGCAGCAAGGATCCAATTCCCCAAAATGCAAGCAATGAACAGAAGCAGAAGAGAGTGAATGGGTAAAGGTCATATGGCATGGATCACTGGCCATTCAAATTGTTTTCGGGTAGTTTGGCAGATCTCTGGGAGTATGACTCAACTTTGTGCAGGTTACAGCATGAAATCCATTTCTGAGGACAGAACATTTCACAGCATGAGCCAATGGCTTTTTACGCTTAAAAAAATTGAACATTTTGATTGTTCATTTTGTGTACGGGATTTCTTTAGCATATAATAATCCCCTCTTCCCACTCTACAAAAAAAAAATTGCCTATGGTAAATTTAATCCTATGTAACTAGATGTAGCAATGATTAGGCAAACAGTGAGCTCTGCTTTTATGTTAAACTCTGTTTGTTTTATTGTTACATCTTCCTCCTCAGCAATCCATTTTACCCTGTTTGTGTGTTTCATCCACATGTTGTGTCCCATCTGACATGTAGGCCTAAGCAGGCCCTGCAACTTGTGTCACTTGGTCACTGAGTGCAAAGGTCTGCTTGTATAGCACAAGTTGTAAGGAGAGAAGGGATTGCCTTCTTTGTTACTTGTTTGTACAGTGCTTAGCACAACAGAGCTCTGCTCCCTGATTAGTGTTCTGTAGCTCTACCAAATTAATAAGGGGAACATAAAGTATACAGACGACTGCCACATGAAAAGAAAAAGCTAATTACACAGATAACCTTCCCAAAGTTTATTTTCGCTGAAGTAGAATAAAGAAATAATCAGCAATAAAAAATATGGAAGGAGACAGAGCAGCTTTCATTCCTATAAAATATTGTCCTAATATATATTGTTCCACATTGTCTGACTTTATTTTGTCTAGTTATTACTTCATCCTGTAATTCTTCCCCTGAACTCCAGGTACTTAGTAGGTCTGGGATCCTACTGGCTGAAAGACTGCTTTTGGTCTGTCCTTCATATCCCTACAGATGGCTGAGATGTTGTTACTAGTTACTAGGCTTGAACTTTCCAGGACCAATGGATGACGAGGCTTTTGGAACGCACTTCTCTTGTCAGTCCATCAAAGCCTGAGTTTGGTCACGATGGTTTAGTTTTCAGCAATTCCTTGTTCCTGTTGCCTGACAACATAGCTACTAACAGTACTGCTGTGAGTAGCTTAATATAATTTGTGCTGTTACATTTGTAAATAAGCGACAAGTTGCCATGGCAATACATGCTTTAGCTATCATTAAAATGAATGATCACCGGGGAGAGGAGGAATATTAAAATGTTCTGTACCTGGAAAAACCTTTGCATTCCTGTGAAGTTTTGTGACTGCTCTTGCAGAAGCTCTTAGATTACAGATTAAATGCCAAATGCTCCCCTCCCTCACACACTGCGGGAGGGGGCACTTTGCACTAATTTAATGAAAATGGCCCCAAGCTTGAGGCTGGAAGACAACGCAGCCAATGTTGCATACTTTGTTCTCGATAGGCATAGCTCCATAGCCTCTGTATGAATTAGGGCTCCTTTCCTGGCTAGCTGTGTGTACAGAGAATGAAGAATCATTTATTGCCCATTCCCTGGACCCTGATACAGAAAAGTCATTCAGGAAACGGCCTAATCTTAAAACACTATTTGAATTATGTATCTGTAATGGCCTAGTCCCCCTTCATTTTAGTCTCGGTCCCAGACTGTATCCCCCAGACCTCCATGCAGATATCCATCATGGAAGTCTCAGCCTAGAACTGTGACCCAAATAGGAGGGGAGGGGACAAGAAAGATAGTGGGAACATGAGGTGGGTTGTGCATATTATTTACGCCCCTCCAAATGTTGCAGAGCTTGCCTGAAACAGGTACTACAGCCTGGGACTTCATTACATTTTCATGTGTTGGAGAACCCCCACCACCATTAATGTGGGCTTCAGGGGCAGTCATGCTCAGGGAGAATCTGTGGTAAAGCTGCTCCATCGAAGTTGTGCTACCAAGGCACAAAGCCAGTGCAGAATAGTAATTCTGACAAATGTTTCCTCTCTCAGAGTCGCCTCCTTCTCTGACAGGGGTGTGATCCTGATTTCTTTTAGTGTCTCAAGCATTCTTCTGTCCATTTTATCTGAAGCCTATCCTGCTTAAGCATACTGTGAATGCACAAGCAATAAATGATAATAAATGTATGCCTCTGAAGTGTCTATCTAAGTCTTGCAGTGAAAACTGCCAGGCACAGTATTTTATGCGTGGAACAATCTGAGTTGTGGATAACAAGAGAACTGAATTTTAATTTATATGTAAAACAAAGATTGAAGTTGAAAAAAAAGTCAAACAGGTTTAGGTAGAAAAATGAATAAGCAAGATTTTTTTTCCTGTTTATATCACTGCAGAGCCGTTGGTACTATGTTTGAATAGAGAAAGTAACCGAGGCATAAAATTAATAATTTTCTCTGCATACATTTAAAATTGTTCTTCCTTGCACATGGGTAATGATTTGTGTCAATTCTCATTTTCCTTGAGCCCTACTCACTTATTCCAATCAGACATAACAGAAAGTGAACATGCATGTATTAACAGGCAAAAAACTTTGCTAAAAGTAAACTGAGATTACTGTCGGGTGCCCATATGTACACACACACACAACCATTACAAGAAGACGCAAACAAGACAAAAATCAACATTTAAAAATATGGAAATGAACAGTTATAGGAGGAAAACAAATATTCAAGTTATCCTCACAGTCATATGATATCTGAGAAATTTACATGTGTAAAAGATCACATTGAATTAATTAAAAACCATTTTAATTCTTTACACATCTCTCTCCAACATCAACCTATACTTCAGAAACCCTGTATATCCACCCACCCACCCTATACCATATTTATTTCCAGCCAGGGCCACAACAACTCACAAACCACCACAAATCCACCACTTATGAACCAAAGACTAAAGGCTCCAACCATCTTCTAGTTAACCCAATTATTAACCATTTAACCAGAAACACCAACATTTTGGCACTTACTCTTTATACTAGACTATACTACACTATACAGACTAGAGTTTAGACACTGACACAGCCAATCAACTGTGGTCAAGAGTTCATATGTCATATATCAGTATCCATATATAGTCAAGAAACAATTTTTCTCCATTCACTGTTGCACTGTGAGAAGACAATCTACTCTATCTATCATCCTTTTGTAGACTAGAAATTCCATTACACATCCCACCAATCCAGATCTGAGTCAGTGACCCCTATCATCTAGATACTGATCATGCACCCACTTCCACCAAATATGGACGCAAAACAGCCCATTCATCATAATCAGGCCACTGCCAAAATGTGTATTTGGATGTATTATATTTGAATTTGTAGTAGGTGCTTTTAAAAATCTCAGTTTGTGGGTATGTAAACCTAACAGCATTCCAATGCAAAAGGGCAAGGAGCTCTTTGATCTGGTAGTGAGTTTCAGCTGATAAATTCTGGGCACCCCAATTCATTAATGTAATAAATTGTATCCAATGTGTGTCACGTCATGTATGATTGGAAAACTAATAACACATTGGTCATTAATATTCTTGCATGATGTATGTATGGTAAGTGCCCAAGGGAACACACAAGTATGAAGGAAATGTGGAACTAAACTGTGTTTACCAGTCAAATCTAGGGAGCAGGTAAACAGTTTTTTTTTCCCCAGACAAAGGACAAGCATATGCCTCCTGCCAGGAGTCAGAGTCTAGCAATCACATGTCTAGTGGTCATCGATCTGTATCAGAGAGGAAACAACAGTTGAAACTGTAATTTAACAAACACCAGTGCGGGAAGAAACAAGAGTGGAAATGTCTTCACCACCAGACTCCATATCTTCTTCCTCACAACTTGAATGAACTTTATATTTGGGGGCAACCTTCAAAAGAATCCATTTCAAAGATTCATTGGATGACAAAAAAGAGGAGAAGGTACCCCAAGGGATCTTTCACCTAGGAAGACCAGAGGAACCAGCACCTTATACTTCTCTTGAAAGTCCTGACTGAGAGTCAGTCAGCCATGCTGGACAAAAAGTGATGGGTGAGAAACCATCTCAATCAAAGGCTGTACCTAGATTAAGTTTAGACTTTTAGATGTTTGTTTTCACTTCCGTTTGCCTGTAACTATCTCTACCATTATGGCTTTTACTTGGCACCACTTCACCTATGTCCTGTTGTTAATACACTTGTTTCACTTTTAATCTAAACCAACCCAGTGCTGAGTATGAATTGTGATTGTTAACTCCAGTTAATGTGGCAAGCTGCTGGGTATTGACTGTTTAGAGGAGCAAATGAACCTTTTCATTCCTCTGAATGGTCCAGAAAAGGGCTGGACATTGCAGAACACAGTTTGGGGAAAATTCAGGACTGGGAGTGCATTGAAAGTCACTTGGCTACTAGTAACCAAGGCTGGTAGATCCTAGAATATGGCTCAGGTGTAACAAGCAGGCTGTAGGGATCCGAGTGCTGAGCTACAGCTGCTTAACACACTCGCATGCTTGTTTGCTGGCTGTCGGTGTCCAGGCTGTGTGTCACAGCAACAGAGCATTTAAGAAACCCAGAGTTACAGGGCAGGCAGTGAAACAATGCCTCACTAGTCTGGACTGCACCCCAGAATGTGACAGGATGCTACTATATAAGTGTAACTCTGTCAAATGCACTGTGGACAGCTTTACAGGGTGTGAGAAAGATAGGTTTACAAATCACACAATGGCTGAATAACTTAAATCATCAGTTACCTCTGGTAGTTTTCTCACTGTTCTTTGGATATGTGTTCCTCAGCTAAAGTACAAACAGGATAATTATTATATACGTATGAGTCTTATTAGCCAAAATAGCTTTCAAGTAGATAAGAAATTTCAGAAAGTAAAATAATGATTGTTAGATGAGTGTTCACAATATCAAAAATTGAACTCCACATGGGATGTTACAATTTTCAACAGATAATAAATCTGTTGAATTCAAGGTTTTATCAAAATCTTTTTACAAAAGCAAATTTTTATCCTAATTCTACACTAGTCTGAGCAGGGTGTTTTTTGCTATCAATGAGGAACTATGGATCCTTAAATATAGATCCTTATTGACTTCTAATCTTGTTTATATGCCAATGGAATTATGCGTTGGTTCACGCCAGTGCAACCAAACAATTCTAAGTAAAATTTAGAAAGTTAATTGTCAAAGATCTGTTAATTTAGTTAAAAATTAACTTTGCTGAAAAATGTTGGCTCACCTCTTAGCCAAATCTGATTACACAATGAGCCACATGTGGGAGAGAGATCAAGGTGATTGCCTATTAATAGCAGCAGAAGGTTCCAATGAAGGGGATCTCAGTTCAGCATGGAGAAACTGCAGGGAAGATGCTAAGACCAAGGGAGTTATGACAGAGAGGAACTGTAATGAGCAAGACGCTCCTGCTTGAGACTGTGATTGATGGAATGGTTTAGGCCTGGAAGCTGGAACCAGAGGGCTGAAGAAGATTGAGCTTCATCAAATAAAGCCTGTGTGAACCAGGCCCAGTTCCTACTAAAGACCTTTGACTGTAAAAAAAATGTAGGGGGTCTGGAAGCCAGAAAAATGTTCTGAAAGCAACTAGCCCACTTACACTTGTACAGGTGAGGCTTGTAGCCATGTTTTGCTACTTACACATGCAAAATTATCATATATGAAGTACAAAACAAAATATAGAGGTGATCATTTTGAATTATTTAACTTTTCTGGAATTGCACCAGTAAGCATCTGTCACTTTAACGAAAGGTTCAAATAGTGGTAAAATCTTTAACTTACAAGCCAATTCAAAGATTCTTTCTTCTTTGTCTATGAAATTGTCAATTCTTTTGACCATAAAATCTATATAATTTTTAGGCTGAACCCTTTGAAACCATCGGGCTTTCTTACAGTGACATTTGCAATATGGAAACAGAGATTCCTCTTCCAAATGGTACTAAGATTAATTAGTGTAACAAGTTTATCCAGACCCAATGCTCTCTATTACTTACTGATTCAATGTAACTTCTAGACAATTAAGATTACACTTGTTAAAAAAATACAAGTCCACATCATACAGTTGAGGTCTACACTATAAACTCATTTTGGTATAAATGTTGCTCAGGGGTGTGAATTTTTCACATGTAAGTTATACTGACCTAGTCCTTTCCTCCCCTGTGTAGACAGTTCTATGTTGACAGGAGAGCTCCCATTGATATAGCTACCGCCTCTCATGGAGGTGGACTAACTATGCTGATGGGAGAGGCTTTCCTGTTAGTGTAGTAGCATCTTCACTGAAGCACTACAGCAGCACTGCTGCAGCATTTTAAGCATTTAAGTGTGGTTGTGCCCTTATTCAGAGGGTTTTCACTCAGGTACATACGCTGTGAGAAGCATTTAACTAAACCTGACCAAGCTGACAGGAAACAACCCATTTATAAAAGTATTTTGCTGCTTAGCAGTTGGAACGAAGTCAGATTCTTCCGTTAAGCTTCACAGCTGCAATGTCTGGTTTCCTGAGACTGATTTCACTCAGGTGATTCACTCATGTTATGACAGTTGTACTACTATTCTCTTTCTGGATTTCACTGCGGCATCCTCCTTGGCAAAGTTGATATGGACCAATCAGAAAGTAGGTGATGATTTGAAATGTCCACTCACAATACGAATTTTGTCCCTTATCCAATGAGAAACATGAGGCATCTCCTTTATATCCTTTTGTAACTTTGTCTGTAAAACTCGAGTAGCTTCCTCCAAAACATCTTTTACTAGTCTGTGTATGACATGTTGGGACATATATTAAATACTACTGCTTAGCTCCACTCAGTAACCTAGTCCCATCAGTTCCACGCACTTACTTAGCTCCGATCAGTGACCTACTCCAATCAGTTCCACGCACTTACTTTGCAGTGAGGTCCTTTGGCCAACTTTGAATGACACCATGCTCTTTCCATCATCATTTAATTGTCTGCGGAAATGTCCATTTTGGAGTTAAAACAGCTTTTATATGTAAAGACTCTACACACTCCTGGATGATTCTGTTATTGTTCAGTGCTTTGTGCAGCAATACAAGTTTTTTTGACTCATTTCCTCCAATAGGATATTACAACTAATGAACGAATACAAAACACCTGTATACACCTCTGTACCAGTACTTGATTATTCCCTATACTTAAGTGATAATATAACTAGGATTGCTTTATACATGAAACTCTCTTAGTGTAATTGCCAATCATACAATCAGGCCTTGTGGTTTTATAACAATTTGGCTGGTTCACGTTAAAAATTAATACTTTACATTCGCTTCTCAGCATAACATTTGAATTTATCAGCTTCTTTAATTAATATCAAACAAATATCTTGCTTTATATATATATATATACACACACACACATTTTTTAAAATTAATTACATATTTCCTATTGATCAATGTATATTTAAAACAGACATTGTGGTCTAAGCTATTTGCAATATTTTATGAACCGGTTGCCTATGCAACACAATTTCCTTGAACTGAAGAGGAATACCTATATATAGTTTTAATTTTCTGATCTAGTTTCTTAAATCTTAATTAACACTGTTTAGATTTTTTTAACTAGTAATAAAATATGATAGTTTAGCAAATTGATCTGCTGTTTCTCTGTTACAACTCTACAGGCATAAAGTATTTAAAATAGAATAGAAAGGAAAAAGAATTTGTTCCGCAACGCGGCAAGAGTTTGTGGTTAAGCTTAGCTAGTTAGCTGTCATAGTTATTCATTTCCTTGGTGTAGGACTCGGAAGAATTTGTCACGCAGAACCAGTGTAGTTGGCAAGGCTAGACCCTAAAAATCTAGCTTAGGCTGTGAGCAAGACTAGGCCTGTAACTGCTTGGATAGCCCCTGCACTAAAAAGCGGAACAAACCTCTGTCTGCTATTCCAGTATAAAATAGCTGGCTGTGTGGAAATTGTCTGAAATAAGCAGTGGGTGACTAACCACAGGCCAGCAAGATGTCTAACCGCAGAACTAAAATAAATATCAGTAACGGGCAGCTTCCCCTTTCCTGCTGCCAGCCTAGTTGCCAGTAATTATTAACCAATAGACTAATGGAAAACAAGTTTAAGACCCAATCCCTAGTCGGGATTGAGAGCGACATATTGTGTTGCTAGAAGGAAAATCTTGCTAAGACAAAGGGAGACGGGGGTATAACAAGCGGCCCCGGGAACCGCTCGGAGAGACTCTCCGTGGATCCGTCAAGGCCTTACCGGATGCCCCGGGCATGTCGGTTCCCTGTTGGCGACTCACCTAGAGAGTGGATGATGGGTCTCCCCACTCTATTGCTTTTGGTAGGTGCTTTCTTCTTATGCTTTGGGAAAGCTGGAGAGGGTGGCTGCTAGGGCTACTCCTTTGGAACTGCCCAGCTCCCGCTCGGGATAGCTGGAGGGGGTGGTTGCTAGCACTACTGCTTTTGGAATTGTGCCCAGCTTCTGTTAATGCAATAAAACACTTTTACTTAGCTATTCTTCGCTGTCGGTCTGCTTCCTTCCACCACCGAGATCACAAACAAATAAATCACGAACCCTCCGCCCCTGCGGAGTACACTTGGTGTGTAGAGTGATTATTTTTGTTGGATGGAAATAAGTGAAAACCACAGGAAAAATAAGGGACATTATTTTATGAGAAACTTTAAGGAAACACCATTTCCTTTAGCATAACCCATATTTTCCTCTCAAGTGTGCATTGTATACTTGAGGGCAGTAGAAACATAATTATCATAAGCTTCAATTTAATGTTTTAAAAGGGTGCTTAATACATGTCAATTTTAAAGTAAACGATGGGTGGTCACCCTTACTGACAAATCAATGAAATAAGCTATGGTCCTTTAAATAAGGGATGGGTGGTCACCCCTGTGCTGTTTAACATGTTTTAAAGTCTTAGGCTTAAGTTAGGTCAAGGATTTTGACCTATGTGTGAAAATAACATATTAGACTTTGTAACTATAATAGCGCCATATTTTCTATATTGTCACTACTAATACCTACCTCTTATCTAAAGCTTCTCAGCAGTAGACCTCAAAGAATTGTACAAAGTTCTCATTCTCACAATATTACATAGTCTAAAGTTCTCTTTAGACCATACAATATGATGTTTTACATGCGTACATTTATTTCTAACTGTAAGAAGTGGGTAAAACAATTGCTAATAACCATTAAATTACACATTATTTTCTTCACATGTAGTATGTGCATAAATTTCTAAGAATATTTTGCTACATGCTAAACTTGCATGGATAGTAGCAAGATGTTTTTTACTTGGGCAAACAAATTGGTGCTAGATACAAGTCAGGATTTAAAATCATGGTAAGTGTTTAAGGATGTGTCACTTTAAAACAGTTTGACTTATCTTTAAAAAGTTTGCTGAACAATTTTTAGAAGTCAGAGTAAAGCTGACAATCTGAAGGTCTAGCCAAATTTGCAGACCAAAATTATAGAAAGAACAAAAATAGGAACTATACTGGAATTTGGTTGCAAATATAATTATTGAGGGGCTATTATCTCTTTGTCCAGCTATGCTGAAGGAGAACAGGAGACACTTGATATGGATTTAATCAGCCTGCAACTTTATTATTATATGTCTGAGACTACCTGGAAGATAAAATTGTGCAGTGCAGGCAACTCCATGTTCATTCAAATAACTACATGGGGTTTCCACCAGCCCCCCTTCATTTTCCATCCAGGTCCCCCAGCTAACCCTTGGCTTGGAATTTACCATCCACCCCTCTTTGTAGAAGGGTTAAGGCGGGTTATAAGAAAGGGGGTTGACTCCCTGTTGTATCAATCATAGGATTCCTTTTCTTTAACCAGATTCCTTTCCTTTAACCAGAACCTACTTTTTAAGTCCTTTACCAGGCCATTTGTCTGGTCACTGGATGCCTTCCCTATGGAGTACCTGCCACTGGACATCCACCACAAGGAGGCACCAACAATTAGGTTGCTTGCTTCCCCCACAAACTCAGTCGGGTTCCCAGACATCTTCCAATGGCCTTTTTTATAGCAGCCAAAAATATGGCAGCCCCCAAGTCTGACAGGGAAACCCCTATCCTCCTGAAATAACTCAGTTGCCCCTTGCACTATGTCAGGATTGTAGAGGACACCAGTAGCTGGATTGTTAATGACCATGTACTGAACCACTATCCCCTCTGTGATGGGCCATATCAATGACTAGCATTCCAGATCCCAAAATTGAAAACACTCATTAAAATAGATTTCATAGCTGAGCCCTGTGCCTGTAGCCAAGGATCTCCATGCCACTGACCTCACCATATGCTGAGGATCCATATTGTCAGCAGCAGCTGCTTGGGTTCATTGCTAGTTCCTGGTGCAAACTCCTGAAATCTCTCAAAGTGAGAATGAGACAAGGCATCTGTTAAACCGTTAGCCACCCTAGGCATGTGCTTGGAAGAAAAACAGATGTTAAGGCTTGTACATTGTAGTGCAAATGCCCTCACTAATTCATAACTCTGTGTGATCTGGAAATTTGGTGAATGATAACATAGCACTGCCATGTTGTTGCACCAGAAACAAACCCTTTTATTAGCCAATTCTGGTCCCCAAATAACCACTGCAAGAAAATGGGGAAAAATTCCAGGAAAGTCATGTCAAGCACTACCCCATTTTGCACCCAGATGGCAGGACATTTCTGCACACACCACTTGCCTTAGTAAGAACATTCCAAAACCCATGCCTCCTGAAGCATCCAAATGGATTTTCAAACCCCCCCTCTAATAACCATTCCTCCCTCCATAATGACACCCAATTAAATTGACTTAAAACCATGCCCATATCTTCAAGTCTTCCTTCATCTCTCTAGTAACTCATATATAATGATATGGCCTAGATATGCCCTCTGTTCCCCCCATAAGCCGGCCACAGAATGCCCACCCTGAAGCAACAACCCTGCAGGCAAAGCTCACGTGCCCCATAATAGACTTCAGGTATTGTTGTGTGAGTTTCTTGGCTTCTGCAGCTCTCTTGAGCAATCCCTATAGCTCCTGAAGCTTAGCATGAGGGACCTGCAATATGCCAGCCCTTGTGTCCAGGTCAATCCTCAGGTATGTCCATGTAGTGGAAGGGTCCTCTGTTTTCTCTTCCTCTAGGGGTACCCCACAACTTCAGATTAACACACTCACCTGACCTGGCTCATTTCACAAACAAAAAGTCATCTAAATAATGCACTAGTTGGTGTAGTCTAGCTGCCTGCATGACTACACAGTGTAACACTGCACTACATTTTTCAAATGCTGAACAGGATACCACATGACCCATGAGTATGATGTTCCCCTGAAGCAATCTGGACTGGTGGATTGCTGTGTCACTCCAATCTCCCACTCTTGCACCCCATCATACTTGCTTGGCTGTGAGAACCTCCACTCCTGGGCTGTTCATGTACAACCTGCAGTCTGTAAGCAGCTCCCAACCAAGTGAGTGAGTGGTTTTAGCCAGCCACTCTTTGGATTATGCAATAGAATGACCCCAGCCACCACCCTAAGTCCCAGATACAGCCCTAAGAACCTTTGTTTTACAATGTTCCATTATGCCCACTGAACAATATAAACTCATTTAAGTTTGTTAATGTAACAAAGAAATTGATATGCATCAGTCTTATTATTCCATGTGGAGTCTCCAACAGACTTCAAACCAAACACATTGCTTTAGCTAAAACAAACAAACAAATTTATTAACTACAGAAAGATTTTTAAGAGATTAGAAATCAAAGCATAACAAGTCAGATTTGGTCAAAATAAACACAAGCAAAACACCTTCTAAACTAAGCTTAACATTTTCAGCAACCTTACAAACTTAGGTGATTCTCACCACAGGTTGACTGGTTTCCCTTCAGCCAGGCTTTCCTCTTTGGTCAGCACTTCAGTTGCTTGATGGTGTTTTTAGATAGAGTGGAAGAGACCAAAATGTCTCCCCTTTTAATAACGTTCCTTCTACCCTCTAGGGCTTTGTCCCCCCCCACATTGTCAGGTGACAAACAATGCCCTGATATGGACTTGTCCATGTCCTGAACCAGTGAGCATTACCTCTTCATGATTCCAAGTTGCCTGAGGAAAGGAAGGTGACTCATTCGAGAGTCCACGTGATCCTCCGTTGATGCCCAGGCCAGTCCTGGACTGGAATGATGAGCTGGGTTTGTCCTATACATGCCTTGATGAGGTGCGAACTACCCCTCTGTTCCTAGACAGTTTTGCCTGGATTCATTCTGGAAGCCACACAATTCTGTTGAAACAACCTTGGAAACCTCACTGACTGCTTGCAGCAAATCACTGCTGACTGTTCAATTATCAAATGCAGCCCGTTCACCTACATGTGTGGTTGCTTCCCCTGGAGCATCCTCATCCCTCAGTCCATGAGGCTGCCTTGGATGATCCAACACACCATCCCTTAACTCCTGTCCTGGTAACAAATCCTTGCTCCTGTTGTAATGAGCCTATCTCTGGGTCACCATTTATCCCTTCATTCCCCCTCACACTGTCTGGTGCAGCATTTGTTTTCGCCCCCTCCTGGTGAAGGTATATCCTTCCCAGCCTGAACCTGCCCACAGCAAGAAAAGAGAGAAGCCTGACCTCTACCCACAGCACAGGTGCAATGTGAGGGAGCTAAGCTCTCTCCTGTCTCACTCCCTTTCCCAATGCCCAGTGATCCTGTAAAGCAATCTCACTCACTCATTCACCTCCCTGCTGTTTCCACCTGGACCCTGCCTGTCCATCCCTGGAGAAGGGGGAGGCACTTCCCTTCTTCTCCTGTCTCTCCCTGTCCTGTGTCCACATGGAAATATGCTGCTTAAAGCTGCCTGGATCTTCTGCTCCCTGTGGCTGCTGCTGTCTTGCCTATTGCCTACTGCATGGAGAAGGGCTTCTTCCTAACACTCAGGCTTGCACCTTTTAAGCTTTCCACTTTTACATTCCCACGGGATGAGTTAGTGTTGGACAGATGACCTTTTTTCAGCAGTTTTTGGCCTTCTTCCTCACACCCATAAAGCACTGTTACCTTCCTTCAGCAAGCCCAGACAACATCCCCTGTCCGCTTCAGGTGTGGTGCGGTCATTCTTCACAGTAGTGGAGATTCTAGATGAAGGGAAACGTTTCTCTATGGACCAGTGAGTGCTTGATGCAGTAATCACTTCCTGCTTGCACGCTAACCCCAAGTTTTAGCAATTTTTAAATTTTTTTTTGAAGGACTCAACCCAGCCAGTAAAGATTGGAATAAAATCATACAAACATAGGGCTGGAAGGGATCTTACGAGATCAGACGATCCATCTTTCTACACTGAGGCAGGACCAAGTATACTAGAACAACTAAATTCTTCTCTCTTCTGAAAGTTGATGTGAAAAATATTCTACCATAGTAATAAAAAAATACAGAGTGGTAAATACTTTTTGAGTAAGAGTCCTAGCATTTAGTTAATTGTCCTTGATGACTCTTATTTGAGAGGATTTTTTTCACATTCTGATAAAACAGAATATAACCACAAAATCAAAATAAAACCAGTAAACCCAAAATTAGGGCAAGAGCACCACTTTTTGATTGATTGTGCTGCTCCAGAAGCAGTCCCAAAGCAGACTGCGATTTGGAGAGCTACAACCTACCTTCCAGCTTCCCCATGTAGTGGGGCAGAAGTAAATTGTACTGGGCCTTTATCTAATGCATCTTATGGCATGCAGTGTACTGGCATAGCTGCACTGGTTGGCACACTGGGGATGTGTAATCAAGACATCACCTAATCCTTGCCGCATGCTATCCCACCCACCTCTGCAGGGACAGAAATAGCTTTGAGGAGCCTTCTTCCCCACCTGGGTTTGCCCTATGGTACAGGTAGACAACTCTCACCTGCACAGGGCTAAGGACAAGTTAGTATTCTGTAGTGTTCAACTTACTGCTAGGCAGATACACAGTCCAAAGGGTAAGTGATAAACGGTTGAACCTTGGCTCAGGCATTATATTTTCATAGGCTCTTTTTCTCTTCACACCCTTACACCAAAGTACACTGGCAGAAGCTGGTCGATTTTTTGTGTGTGCAATCTTTATCGGGGGCTCTCAATTTGGATACTTATTTCTCCCACTTGGTCTGAACTAGTTGTATCTGGTGAATGTTGGGGTAAGGTAGAAAGAGGGTGAGCACTAGCATGTATGGCTATCTTTTCTTAATTGTTATGATGTTTACTGCTACCCATCACAGCTGAGGAGAAATTATTGGTTTGTGACTCTCTTCAAACTTTGTACTTATGAATTATGTTTTGTGTTTAAAAAAAGCTAGGGTATAGTACACATTTTTTATGATAATATTTCCAGCTCAAAAAGAAAAGCAAAAAAGAAGCAGAATATAGGAAACTTCATGAGATACAATATGCTTTACTGCAGCTTATCAAAAGTGTCAGCCCCCATTACAGGATAAATATAATAACCTGTAGCATCCTTATAGTAGGACTTATACTTGCAGCACAAGTAGACTTTTGACACAAGAATATCTGTCAAACATGTTCCCAACAAATCCAGAGAGGCCGTAGAGTGCTCCCGCATATGAACACAGCTCATATTAACACAGCAAAACAACCTTACAGAAGCAGAAGCCTAATCAGTCCAGAGAGTGCCATATGGATCATAAAAATGTCAACTGAATATTGTCTATTTTCAGATAAAGAAGTTGTATTCAGGCCAGAAATGCTGTCCAGCTGAAACACAGTTTATCTACAGAAAGAAAGATCTTCAAGAACAAACTCTTTGCTAAAAAATAGAGTCAAAATATTGTTAATATTTCTAAAAAGTTTGATACTCTCTAGCAGAGCATACCTATAGCAAAATTATGAACTCTTAAATTTGGTCTATATTGGAGCTATACAAAGATACATTTGTTTCACACCTAATAGCTTGATTTGTAAAGTAGTACAGTTGTGCTGAGTATGCTTAGGAAAACAGTTAAATCCCAGGAGCCATTAATAGCTAACAATTGATTTGGCTGCTAAAGACTTGAAACACCCTTTGTTTCTGATGGCAATATATATTCCTGGATGTAGAGGCCCAGATCATCCTGTTGATCAAACTCTTTAATGTATACTTTTATCTCCAATGTGCAAATAAAACTGCAGAATAAAAATAAATAATAAAAATATAAGAACAATAAATCAGAACTGTGGGAAGTGTAAGGGAAACTACACTACTAGAAACATTTTGGCTCCACTAATCAGAGTCCCCACATGGGGCGGGGGGAAAGGGTACACTTTACCATGGCCCAAAGGCCTTGAGGGTCCAGCCCACGCTGCAGCCCCCATTACCATGAGGAAAAAAAATGTCATGGCTCATGAGATTTTATGTATGGGATGAGGGATTGTGGTATGTGTGTGGGAGGGGGCCTGTGTTACAAGTTTATGCTGGGCCCGAAAAAATGTATGCTTGGGCCCTGCCACTAATCCCTGTGACTTTTTATGATTTTGCCATAAAAATACTTACATCTGTTATGATTAATTAGGGTTGCTTTTATACCTTTTTCACTTTCACTGTGCATGTCACAGAAACACATATAATAGTCTGTTGTTAAAAGCATTCAGACTACTCAAGCCCTGTGTGCACTTCTTTCAAAGTTGCAGAGCTGTGGCAAAAAAGATCAAATTAAATGAGGTGTAGGTTGAAGTCAAGCCGAAATAATGGCAGCATGAGCTGGGTTCTGTTGAGCAGAGTGAGACACTAGGGCGTTTTAGAACTGTGTTCTCTCCATATGTCACAGTAGGGGAAGAAGAAAATTCTCTCTTTATACAGCATGTTCTGGATCTGATGTATTCCAGGGTCTGCAGACATGATCACCTTGTTGCACTTTAATTCCTAGCACATTAAATCAACCCAGCATGCTTTAGGACCATATTACTTACTAACCACTTCTAGCTATGGGTTACCATTTAATTTAATCAGAAGGAATTTTCTAGTGCAGAAGAAACTATTTTCCACTGGAAGAGTAATAGCAAATCTAGAGGGAAAAGAATACACTAGATACTACAATTCCTAAAGAGAAAAAAAATGGCACAATAAGAGAGGAAATCAATTCTATTTTGATGGTCTTTACTTAGAACTTTAGGACAAAAAAAATTCTGACACTATTCAGTATCAAGTGATCCAATCAATTATCTATAAAATAAGTTTTAGCTTTTTCAGACTCAAACATATTATCCATGTACTAGTCTTTAGCACACTTAGTGTAAAATATTTGCTTTGAACATCTTCAGTAGAAGGACCTGTCAACATCTATTTTAATAGCACCTTACTTTTATGATACAAGTTAATTGTTGTATTAGTGAGTTTCAGGTTTCTATTGGTCCAGAGTTCACCCTTGCTCCCCTCCCACTCTTACCCCCACCCCCAAAAAAACAACAACAAAAAACCCAGCCCTTCTCCTTCACAAAATCCAGACAAACTTGTGAATTTCCAAGGTAACTTGAATTGTAGTACTGATTAAAGCCTAATCCAAACCCAATTGAAGTTAATAAGTATTGATGTCTTTGGGTTTTGGACCAGTCTTGAAGGGCACCATCATCTATATAGATGAATAAATGTACATCTCTGAATAGTTCCATCGAGGAGGCATTTTCTCTTAGATGCAGTTATCACTTGTCAATGTTGTGTCTACAAAACTTTAATCCCAATGTCATGAAACAGTGCCACTAAAATAAATGGATATATCAGTTCAGAATCAAACTCAAGGAAGGAAATTTTAAAAAATAAATTGTTCTCTGAAACTGTTTTAAAGTGGGCGCATTCTACAATATCCACCATTTCTAAGGGAAAGCAATTAAGAAGTTTGCAAAATGGGTTTTTTATACCTGTCTGTTAACTTTGTTTATGACTGTGAGTCCTTCTTCTCAGTAACTTGGAACCAAATTATAACTGCTTGATTGCAATTTGGCAGACGTATCTTATCTGGTGAGTTCTTCAACAATTGGAGTATTTACCCTGCTATTGAAATATTTACCCCCAATTTAGATAGGTGATAAAGACTCCAGCAGAAGTGAGGAAGATATAAAGCTATCTTTCTTTTAACACTTCCTCTCTCAAAGCCATATTCAGTGTGATTAAAGAATCTCTGTCCTCTATCCCAACATAGTCTCTAGTGGGTGGTCTGACTGGACAGAATCCTGGTTTACTGGCTAGCTTTTCTACACAAAAAGCATTAGATTACCCATGTCATAAGCAACGTTCCACAGATCCATTATATCATTTAGAAGAATTTCAGTGCTACATAAATCTCATTTGTAGCTTCTCTTTCTTGTAGATTAGTGATGGTTTCTCTGTAGTGCTTGAAAAGACTTAAGGAAGACCCTTAGACTGAATGCACTATTGAGAAATGTATTGAATTTCCTTAGTGCTTTATTTATTTACACTTTTATTATTGTCATTAAGGAACTGACATATAACACACCCAATATATTTTTCAATGGAGCTAATACGTATTCTCTTAAATCTCTCTTGCAGACATTTGTTAACAAGTACTAAAGGGTTTCTGCTGTTATACTGCCAGCTTTTCTTCATCTTCTTTGTTCTTATAAAGCGCCTAAAGGTCTGTAATATCCTGACAATCTTTGTAGACATAGCTCTCTTACTTCGCTATGAGCAAAATATTTGCTTCACTGGCTTCCTGTGTAGCAATTTTGCCACAGTGAAAGCAATACTTCTCTAGGCAAAATTGCAGTAATAGTAGTCTTTAACTACTCTATTGATTAAGCTCAAATTGTACATATTTGGAGCTGCAGTCTAAGTATGCACTGTTCTTCCCAATGCTGCACAGTGGGGAGAAGTACATAATTTGGATTACTGCTAATGTCACAGGTGTGTCCTATTAGCCCAGCATAGGGCTAGATTCAGCTAAGAAGGCTATTAATATGAGGATTCATTTATTAATTGTAATTAAGACAATTCATTATTGTACAGTGCTACTGACAGCCTTTAGTGAGACTTTATTATTTACCCAGCGCAGAGGACCTTCTTAGTTATTGCAGGTAATATATAAAAATAGATCAGTGATAGGTTGAACACTCCCTTCTAACCAAAGATTGCTAGTCAGAAGAGTGGTGGAAAACAAAAGATAGGTATGGTACCGTTTGTAAGCCTCTCATCCAGAGGACTCTGGTTTTCATGGCGTCATCCCTTCTGCCAATGGATCCCATGAAGAGTCTGTGCAGGTGCTGGCTCTGCATATTGTGAAGAGTTGGGGACTGAGGGAGCCATGGACAGGGGTTTACTGAAGTTCCTCAGAAAATATAGAGCCTTGGGTAAGAACCCTCTTTTGTACCAACACCAAATTAATTTTATTAGACTCACATGGATAGCAGGTGAACATTTAAAATAGTGTAAATCTTGGGCTGTGCCAACCACGTTCTGAGAAGGAGTATGTCCAATGGTGGCTTCTCCATTTAGTCAGTCTTGTGGCTTTCTTGCCATTATACCAGTGGGCAGAATAAATTAGAACAGATTCAGGGCTACTTTATTTTATTCTGGTAAGCAACGGTCACTGCTGTGGCAGTTGAGGATTGCCAGGTTTTAGGGATGGCATGACTACTCGTCCTTTTCCCTATTAATACCCACAGTGCCAGGAAATCAGATGGGGATGACATAGAAACAGACAATGGCTTTATACCACACAGATTCCCTTAGGCATGGGGAATTCTCCGTATGGCTGCCTTATGCTTCCAGAGCAGCACAAAGCAGATGGAGTGGTGCTGAAGCTCTTAACCAATGTTTATGTATAAATGTTGGGCACCACGTGAGATAAATTAAGAAAGGTGCATTAGTTACTTTATCTTTTTTATTATTATTTTTAAATGCATTTATATACAACCAGTATCTGATCCAAATTTGTAACTTGAACCATCTGCAGATACCGCAACTGGAATCTTTTTGTAATGTATTATTACCCACAAATTTGTAGATTGAAGTTTTCTGTATTTTGAAGTCACATTTACCATCTTCTGTCTTCAGAACAAAAACTGTCAGAAGTGCACAAAAATGGATTGCTAGAATGCTATACAGAAATACTGATCCACAGTCTTGCAGTCAGGTGAATGACTAGAAAGATAAACTGAAAACGTGACTCATAATTCTATGACAATAGACCTCTGAAGAAAAACCCTTGAGATTATCCTTATTCATTAGTAAGCACCCACTATATGACAATCATATTGATATTTAGAGAAAATCCACAATTCCAAGACCAAAATACAAATGAGTTTTGAATGAAATATTTCAAAACCTGCCAGAGAATGAATATTTAAAAGTGCCAATTTATACAATATTGCCACTTTATGTAGCATGATGCTTGTGTAGTTTTTCCTCCACAGTTCTCAATAAACTGAAGATTTGAAAATTTAGCCATCCTAAAACCAGAAAGAATTGTGATGCAGAGATAAGGAAAGTACACTGGAAAAACCTATCTTCTGTTCTTGTAAATGTGGTCATAAAAAAACTGACAAATATTCACAGTGAATAATTTAGTTGATGATTTTAGTCTCTGTAACTTCTCGCACACTGTCCACAAGTAAATCAGCTTCCTACAATTTATTTGTTCAAATTTCCTTGACATATTTTGGTGAGATTTTCTTTAATACACGCTGTGTGCACAGGTGAAATGTAGCGTTTGTCCATCCTATTTACAAAATAACTGTATGCATAATTCTAGGTAAAAAGGTTGCAATCAGATCTTTGTGTGGCTCATTTACTTGATCATGCCGGGCATTATTAAAAAGGTGTTTTTTTTTCCTTTGAGAATCCTGTCCCTCTGCTGTGTCTGGTAACCATTACATATACATTATACCACCTCTGTTGTAAGTACTTGAACATGGAAGGTTAACATTTAGCTTTCTGAGGTGAATAAAATTTGATTGCTCAAAAGCTGATCGATATTCTGCAGCTCCATATATGAGGTAGTGCATATGTCTATCTTGTTTGGTAGCATAGGCTTTCACTGAAGTAAATTAGAATATTGAAAGATACGTACTGAATGATGGCTATATGGCATATAAGTATATTATTTCAGACTGAAAAAAATGCATTCTTCCTATCAAACACTGTCTATACAATTTAAGTATTTATAAGGTGCCCAGCACCATGGCTTCTAATCACAGAGCATAAGTAAATGTTTAATGCATGGTTGGTTGGTTGACAGTTTAAAACAAAAAAGACCCTCAGCTCCCTAAAGCAATAAAATATAAAACAAAGGCAAGTAGTCCTCAGTAACTGTTCAAAAGAGTATTTTAAATAATGTTTCACTAATAACTGCTTTTCCTCCCCAAGTCATTTTCCCAAGGCAATTTATTATATGAAAATAGGAAAGGAAGGGAACTAATAAGAGTTTATACAGTCTTTATAAAATTTGATCTATAGGTATTACAGGCCCTTGCTTTACCAGCTTGCCAACTTTCTGGATGCCTGCCTTTGCCCTTGATGCATTCCCTTCATAACTGAGGGAATAATGCTTAGCCTGCATTGGGAAAAGCAGCCAGAAGGTCAAGATTTATTTTTCCACTCACATATTTCTTCCATATCTCAAGTTTATGTGCAACAAAAAGCATTTCCCATGATCTCTTCCAGAAGTAAAGTGAAGAAGTAAACTATAGTCTAAATGAAAATTGGGACCATATAAAGTTTGTATTCAATTTGTTCCTTCTGGGTGTCTTTCTGAAACCTTATGAAGACCCCATGTGTAAGAGCAGCAATTTATACATATATAGTGCATATGCATTATTGTACAATCTTTAATTACATGATCACATACTATGTTTCTCACAACACCCCTACCTTTATTCAATGCACGGGATTTGCTCTGTGGATTGATCTAATAAATCTAAACTAATATAGCTCCCTGGGCTTCCCATCCAATCACAGTTCTCACACCACAGCCTGGTTCCTCATAGACTTGTCTGTCTTCCTTTCCCCCACCCCACTAGTTCTCAGTCCCAGTCTCTTTGCCCACACAGTTCCATCTTCCTGCCCCTCTGCCCAGGGTCTTCATCCAATCTGTCTCTCCTTCCACTCACTGGCTCCTAGTCTTCCCTTCCTCTCCCCAATTTTCTCCCTGGTTCCTAGTCTGTCTCCTTGTCCAACCAGTCACAGTATCCTCCACAACCTCAGATCCCAGTTCCCCTCTTCCTCTCCACCCTGCCAACCTCAATATTTAAGCATTATTCACAAAACTGAGGAGAAAGTGGTCTTTTTATACCACATAGCCAGGACACTAACCTAGGATGTAAGAAATCTAGAGCTGGAACTTGAACCCAAGTCTTCTCCCACCCAGTTGAGTATTCTAACTACTGGACTATTGGCTTTTCTAAGAAGGGGCTCTCTCAATGTCTCCTGAAATTAAATAAATGGTTTAAATGAGATCATATCATTAGTTTTAATGACTATCCTTTAATTCTAGAATATAGTTAATTTATACCATTATATAACTTTATTTTACTTGCTTTTAAGTCAGATGCTACTGTAATTCTGTTCACTCGGTTTATAAAAGCATGCTGCTTTTGGACCTCCTGCATACTAATACTAAGCAGGATCCCCTTGAAGGCTAGTATGAGGAGTCAAGGAGTCCAAAGGAGCTGCTGTATTTTAAGGAAACATTTTCGAAAGTACAGGAACAAACCATCCTGATGTGTAGAAAGAATAGCAAATATGGCAGGCAACCAGGTTCGCTTAACAGAGAAACCTTCAGTGAGCTTAAACACAAAAAGGAAGCTTACAAGAAGTGGAAGCTTGGACAGATGACGAGGGAAGAGTATAAAAATACTGCTTGAGTATGCAGGAGTGAAATCGGGAAAGCCAAAGCACAATTGGAGGTGCAGCTAGCATGGGACATGACAGGTAATGAGAAGGGTTTCTATAGGTAGGTAAGCAACAAGAAGAAGGTCAGGGAAAGTGTGGGCCCCTTACTGAATGGGGTAGGCAATCTAGTGACAGATGACGTGAAAAAAGCTGAAGTACTCAATGGATTTTTTTGCCTCTGTTTTCAAAGACGAAGTCAGCTCCCAGAGCACTGCACTGGGCAGCTCAGTATAGGGAGGAGGTGAGAAGCCCTCAGTGCTGAAAGAACAGGTTCAGGACTATATAGAAAAGCTGGACATGCACAAGTCCATGGGGCTGGATGTAGTGCTGAGGGAGTTGGCTTATGTGACTGCAGAGTCATTGACCATTATCTTTGAAAACTGGTGGTGATCAGGGGAGGTACTGGATGATTGAAAAAAGGCAAATATAGTGCCCACATTTTAAAGGGGAAGAAGTAGTAGTGGGGTAACTTCAGAGCAGTCAGCCTGACCTCAGTTCCCAGAAAAATCATGATCAGGTCCCTAAGGAATCCATTTTGAAGCACTTGGAGGAGAGGGAGGTGATCAGGAGCAATCAGCATGGATTCACCAAGGATAAGTCATGCTTGACCAATCTAATTGCCTTCTTTGATGAGATGACTGGCTCTGCGGATGTGGGGAAAGCAGTGAATGTGATACATCTTGACTTTCGCAAAGCTTTTGTTATGGTCTCCCACAGTATGCTTGCCAACAATTAATAGAAATATGGGTTGGATGAATAGACTATAAGATGGATAAAAAGCTGACTAGGTCTTCGGTCTCAATGGGTAATGATCAACAGCTCTGTCTAGCTGTCAGCCAATATCAATCTGAATGTCCCAGGGGTTGGTCCTGGGGCCGGTTTTGTTCAACTTCTTCATTAATGTTCTGGATGATGGGGTGGATTACACCAGCAAGTTTGCAGCATCAGTAAGTTTCGAGATGACACTAAACTGAGGGGGAGTGATAGATACTCTGGAAGATAGGGATAGGACACAGAGTGATATAAAGAAATTGGAGGATTGGGCCAAAAGAAATCAGATGAGGTTTAACAAGGAAAAGTGCAGAATCCTGCACTTAGGATGAAAGAATCCCATGCACTGCTGCAGACTGGGGGCCAACTGGCTAGGAAACAGTTCTGCAGAAAAGAACTTGGGGGTTACAGTGGACATGAGTCAACAGTGTGCCCTTGTTGCCAAGAAGGTTAATAGAATATTGGGCTGCATTAGTACGTAGGAGCATTTCCAACAGCTCAAGGAAAGTTATTATTACCCTCTTTTTGGCACTGATGAGGCCACATTTAAAATATTGTGTCCAGTTTTGAGCTGCCCACTACAGGAAGGATGTGGACAAATTGAAGAGAGTCCAGCAGAGGGCAATGAAAATGATTAGTGGGCTGGAATACATGACTTATGAGGAGAGACTGAGGGAACTCGGCTTGTTTAGCCTACAGAAGAGGAGAGTGATGGGGGATTTGATAGTGGCCTTTCACTACTTGAAGGGGGGTTCCAGGGAGGATGGAGCTAGGCTATTCTCAGTGGTGGCAGATGACAGAACAAGGAGCAATGGTCTCAAGTAGCAGTGGGGAAGTTCTAGGTTGAATATTAGGAACATCTTCACAGCGGTGAAGCACTGGAATGGGTTACATAGGGAGGTGGTGGAATCTCCATCCTTAGAGTTTTTAAAGGCCTGGCTTGACAAAGCCCTGACTAAGATGATTTAATTGGGTTTTGTCCTGCTTTGAGCAGGAGGTAGGACTAGATGACTTCCTGAGGTCCCTTCCATCCCTAATCTTCTATGATTCTACGACTGTATGGTACTAAGTATTTCTCTCTGGTGACTTTGATTTTTTTTAAAGTCCTTATGTTTAAATAATACTCAGTGACTAATCATATAACAGACCTTCAGTTTTATCTAGGTTGAACTCCAAGACTAATTATTCATGTTGGTCACAATCTTTTAATACCATGTGCCAAATTCTGCTCTGTACAGAATTTAGCTCTATTGATTGAAACTTCAGGATTCTTGTCAAATATCAGTCCCTCATACCTTTACAAAGTAATTTTATGATCATTGGTCCCAAACCTATGGCAATAGTTATGTTTATAATTTTTTGTTCTGATAAGCTTCAGAGGCCTTGGCTCAATTTAGCAAAGACAGTAGGGGACATGGAGAGCAGTCCTATTTTGCTCTCAACTGTAAAAAATATATATCTGATTCTATTCTATTTACCAATAGTTTGGTGTACTTTTGTACTTAATGCAACTGAACCACAATTCAAATTCTCTGTCATTAAAAGGAAGTATAGTCCCGTCTACCCAGTCAACATAATTTTATACATCTGAACTTGTAGACAACATCATGGCTTGAGCAATTACAGAAGGCATAAGAAGTTTTAGAAAACTTTTATAGTATTCTAGTTTCTCCCATGTTAAAAATAACCCCCTATCCCCACTTGCCTTTCCAACTATCACCCCCTCTCCTTCTTATTGCTAAGCTCATTGAATGCACTGTCTACAATCACTGTTTTGAGTTTTTCTCCAGTTCATCCTAGATTCTTTACAATCTGGCGTCAGTCCCTTGCACTCCACTGAAACTGCCGAAGTCTGTAATGACCTCTTTCTAGTTAACACTCTAAATCAGTACTCTATCCTCATCCTACTGGGTATCTTGGCTGCCTTTGACAGTCAGTAGCCTTCTTGAAATCTTGTCCTCCCTTGGCTTATGTGACTCTGTACTCCCCTTGTCCTCCTAAATTTCTAATTGCTCCTTCAGTGTGGCTGTTGTAGAATCCTCCTCTTCTGCATTCTAATTTTCTATTGGGGCTGCACAGGGCAATGAAATTGGTCCCCGTCTCCTCTCCCTCTACACGTTATCTCTGGGTAATCTCATCCACAAACACAAATTCAAATAACCCTTTCTATGCTGATGATTCACAGATCTTCCTTCTGTCCTTAAATCTTGGCCTCTCTCTCTGATATCCCCTCATAGATGTCTAGCCATCAGCTCAAGCTAAACATGACTAAAACAGAGCTCCTAATCAGCCATCTGCCTCCAACAAGCCCTCCTCAATACCCCCTTAATCACTGTTGACAAAACCACCATCCTGACTGTTAGTCAGGACTGTAATCTGGACTTCATCTTTGACTCAGACCTCGTTGCAAGGTCCTCATATCCAGGCTACATCTAAACCTTGCTGATTCTTTTTGCATAACCTCTCTAAAATATGGCTTTTCATGTCCATCCACACATCTAAAAATCATCCTAGCTCTCATCTTATATTTTGATTCCTGCAACACCCTTCTCAGGCCTTGGCAAATTCAATTTTGTCCTGCTCAAATCCATTCAGAATGCTGCAGGAAAGATCATTTTCCTAGTCTACCACTATGACCATGTCACCTCTCTTTGAGTTCCTACACTGGCTACCCTTTCTCTATCACTTCAAGCATAAAAGCTTCTAGTATTCACTTTAAAGGCCCTTCCTGATGAACTCCCACCCTACTTATCTCTCATACATTATCGAGATTTCAATGCTTTCAGTCAATGACACCAGCCTCCTTTGCCAATTTGTTAAAGCCCACCTTTATGATTTCTCCCATGCCGCTTGGGAGGTGCATCCACAAAGCTCTCCCATTATGTTCCTTAAAACTCTTTGTTTGATGGCTTCAAAAAACTGACAGTTATTAGGCATTTGGTATGCTGAGCCACTGCCTATTATGCTGGTCAATATTGTCTTATTTCCAAGTTCTTCCCAAATGGTCTCACTGTATCAACTTGTCTCTTGTCTTATATATAGCTTGTAAACTCTTTGGGGCATGAACCATCTTTTTTTTTTCTGTTTGTACAGTGTCTAGTACAATGGTGTCCTGGTCCATGACTAGGGATCCAAGTCCCCATGGTAATAGAAATAAGAAATAATAATACACATTACACATTGATACACTGTATCTGGATGTGGAAACTAATCTTTTTATTTTCCTATAGACTGGCTATTCATTTTTCATCTGAGCTGGTTCATCCATATAATCAGCTTCTAAAGTATCTAAAGTATAATGGTCTAATCTAGCTAGATATGAACTTTTATTGATCCATGTTGTATTGTATGCTTAATGCACACTGTACTGATGAGTTTACATAGTGGTATGAAATACAGTTCCCCCCTGAAAATAATTAAGAATACCTATAGGTTCATTTTAAAAGACTAAAAGTGTAGTGCAAACAAGACATGAGATATTCAGAGATCAGACAGACACTGTCCAAATACCTATTGCCAAGGTAGTGTGTCATAAGTTCAGGTCTCAATTATATTGATTTCTGTTAATACTTCTGTGCATTACAGATCTAATTAGGAAAGGCCTCATGCTTTACCCTAGAAATCAGTTCATTTCCCCCATCATAGAAACACACTAACTGAGAAGCTGTACAAGGTCACTTAAGCCAAAGTTGGAAACAGAATTCAGACAGATCCAAGTCTTATACATTCAGCTGTGCTGTCTATGGGAATGAATGTGTCTAGTCTTGGCTATCCTGTCTCAAACCCTCTGTTCTAACCATTAGACCACACTCAGCATTCAGGATCTGGAACAGAAGCCAACTCTCCAACTGTCTTCTACTGTCTAGCACATTTTTGTAACTGGAAAAGTCTGTTAAATCCTCCTTTATTGGCTCATCTACATGAAGCCTAACAGTTACATTTTTAGCTCAAGAGACAGCAACAGTCTATGCTGGTGATCTCAGCATGCAAGATTTCAAACTCTGACAATGACCCATCCAAGGGGTGCCCTTACTGTTGTGCACAATAGAATTTGTTTTTCCATATTGTCTTTTTTAGAAATCAGTTTAGCGTATACACTGAGAACATCCTTGAAGCAGGTTTTATCATTAACTTATTCTTACTTGACCATTATATAGACATCCTGCATTTTCATTGTTTGTCACCGAGTTGGACTGCATTTGTCACTTGACATCTCTACACCTTAGAGCACGTTATGTCCCTGTCTTACACAATCAAATCCTCTTCTCTCAACACACCCTGCTAGAGATCCTTCCTGCAACATCACTTTCATTAGATATAATTGGTGCTTTCTGAGAGAGTCTGCTACCTGCTTCGGCAACTTCTAGGGCAGGTGTCAATCCCTTACTTCCCTTTTTGACACTGGCCCTCCCACCCAGCCTAGCCCTCATCATGCTATTCAGACATGAAGACTGCAAGGAACAGGCCTGTCCCTCACCTTCATTGTGTTGTGTTGTGATTGTAGTTAATACAAAAACCCAAAATTACTTCAAAATATTCTCCATGCTAGTACTGTCGAGGGGTCACTAACACATTCATGTTATGCATACATATTTATGTTCTGAGAGGAGCTAAGAGTCATAGAAAAAATTGCAGGAAAGATCTAAGACTCTGTTCTCACAAAAGCTTACATGTATATCTAAACTGAGACATGTAAATAGTCCCATTAGTTTTAGTGGGTCTGCTTATCTGTCTAAATTTAAGTGTTTGTGTGAGGTAATTTTTTTTTAACAACTTTATACTAGACCTTTTGCTAGTGTAGAAGACAGTCGTACAGGCAAAAAAGTACTTTTATCACCGCCACTCCTCTTGAGGAATCAGAATAAGCTCTACAAACAGCACTCTATTGCTCCTATAAATTATGTCTACATGAGAAAAGGTTTTCCAATATAGCAGTACCAGCAATCCTTTCCTAGTATAGACTAGGTCCGAGTCTTTCCAGGACTGGGGCTTAAAACTAACCAACCTCAGGATATCTTTGATTACCTAGTCTCTCTTATGAATTGCAATAAGTCTATTTCCAATAGTAGCACAAGTCAACAGCAATGATAAGATTGCCTATGAACTTAGATATTCTTATCAGCAACTATATCACTTTTCAAAAGTATATTTTGGATGACAAGGAAGCCTTTCAGAAATGATATATTTAAAATGCATCTACAATCGCCCTCAAACATTCTTTCTCTGAAAACTGTTTGGCTGAGCTCCATAATATGTGGAGAGGGGAGCTGAGTACACATTGGATTCAAAGATTTGTGTCTAAGAGTATGTTTCTACCAGGCTCTCCCACAGAGAACTTAATAGTAAACATAGGTCTCAGAAACCTGGTTAGTGTCCTTGGGGACTAAGAGTCAGATGTCAATGTTTCATTTACATAATATTTCCTCCCAATGAGGCATGCTGATTTATGGAGAACACTTAAAAAATCATTCAGCTCTATATATGCTATATAATCTCTTTGATATAGAGCTAGCTTTAAATCTCTCTTGGCCCATTCTCAATGACTTTGTCTTCATAAAAGTGTTAAAAGGTTTTAAATTTAAGATGGGACAATAGCCACCTGATGATGAGTTTTGGACAATCATCTAATCATATGAGCCTGAGAAATTGGAAATAAGACCCAGAGCTCCTGAAATTGGATTTCTTATATTTAATGCCCTCATAACTAACTTTAATGGAGGTGATGGTATTAATTGAACCAGACTCATTAGAGAATGAACTTGTACCACTTTTTAACACTTATCACTGTAGAGAAAGAAACTATCATAATCTTGATGCACCTACATTCTTTTCAGACCCTGGAGATTGAGTGCTCTGAAATTAATACAATTAAAAATATGCATTATATATTATAATATAAAGTACCTTCCTTGGTGACATGACAGTCTCACCATTCAAAGAGCAATCCAAAAGCTTGAATCATTTAGAAGTTTGACACATTTTTCAGCCACTATAGATAAATGAACATTACCAAATGAACCTGTGACCTATAAGTGAGTGTGTGATTTTTTTATATAGACTATCTGTGTTTTTGATCCAATAAAAGAAAGGAGGTCTAGTATCCTCTTGCTGCCAGCTTTAATACAGAATTTAAACATGCATAACTTAAACAAAAACAGCTATTGTCATTCAGAGAAACATTTTGGTTTTCTAATCTAGTGAAGACACTGATCAGACTTTCATTAATATTATACCTATTATGATTTGTTGCCACTGCTGTTCTATAAGTGCTGGTTTTTTTTAAAAGCAAGCAAAAAAACACCAAATGAAAGTAGCAATCATAATAAAATTACTTCTCCCAAGATTACAGAAAAAAGGACCCTATGAAGGCATATGACATATATATGTTCTAATTTGAAATGTAGTGCATGCATTAACAAGTCATCTGAAATGTTATGTAATTAGCTCAATTAAATATTGGCTTAAATGAAGCTGAGGATCTGGCTTTCTATGTTTACCCACATTGGTATCTGAAATACCACAATATCTTTCTCTATTAAGGAAGGAAAATAGTTTGGTTCTCAGATGTCATTGTGGATTTTTTCCTCACACAAGTGCTCCTGAGATCAACGGGGAAATGTTTCATCTTAACATAGGCTACGTAGGAGAGTTTTATAAGAGAATTGAAAGCCACTGCTTTAAAAAATGTTGCATAACTGTTTCCTGTATCCTAATCCCACTTACAATGTTTTGCAACTTTCACTTTCAGATTTAATTTTTTAATAGCTGGTCCTTGCCTGAAAATGAGCTCTAGATAGACTGCAAAATCAGATTGCACTCAATGAATCACCATAACACACTCACATATTCTGATGTTACAAGCAGCAAGTTCCAAAACATTTTCAAAGAAAATTAAAATGTGAAAGAACCATGTTTGCAGAACTACAGATTAGCTTTCAAAAGGGGGGAAAATGACTAATTTTGCAGTTTCAAAGGCTTACATTTATGTACTTGAATGATTTAACGTTAAAGGTGATTGCTATCAGATAGTAACAGTTTAATATTAAAAAGTGATTGCTATCAGAATTCAATTAGTTTTTTTTATGAACAAACCTGCAATCTAAATACAATATAAATCTCATTAAAATGACAAGTTATGTTTTCCAGTTTCATTATTATACATAAGCGCCTACCTCCATGGTGTATGTGTGTCCATACTAGTTATAGTCATATAAAGAATGAATATTCCTGATTTAAACATGGATAAATAAAAGAACTGCCATAGTCAGACTAATGGTCCACCTAGCTCAGTATTCTGTCTGACAATGATCAGTGCCAAATGCTTCAGAGAGAATGAACAGAACATACAATTTGAGTGATCCATCCCCTGTCATCCAGTCCCAGCTGTTGGCAGTTGGATTTTTAGGGACACCTTGACCACCTTGGCTAATAGTCATTGATGGACCTTCACTCCATAAACTCACAAAATTCTTTTTTTAATCCAGTTATACTTTTGAATTTCACCACATCCCTTGGCAGCAGATTGATTGTGCGTTGTATGAAGAAGTACTTCCTTTGGTTGGTTTTTAAACCTGCTGCCTATTAATTTCATTCTGTGACCTCCTAATTCTTGTATTATGTGAGGATGTTAGACAATTTGTTGCAGTAGCCATTTTGTTCCCAAAGATTGTTGTTGGAAATCAATGTTATGCCCTTCTTCATGTACTTTGGTGCACTTCTTGCCGGAGGTGGGAAAACGTCTAGGTCATGTGACTTGTGATCTGCATAGTAACCAGACTGTATATAAGTACTGTGTGAGGCAGCACTCAGGGCTGTCCATCTTGGTAACAGTCATGCACACTGCATGAGAAGACGATGTCGGATGAAGATTAAGATGGGAAGAAGATGATTTACTTGTGTTCCACTTGTTTCCGATCTTCATCCGTCCTGATTACGTTCCTGTTCCCATCCCTCCAGTGTCCTCTTCCCGTTGGTGTCCTGAACTTGAACCTGCAGTCCTTACCTGTGTTGAAGGCATCCATGGTGATGTACTCTTTAATTTTTGTTTTCCCTGCGCTTATCAATTGGGAGTTGGCTTTATTGCCTGTATTCTGTTAAAACCACAAATATTTTCCTGTTCCCCCAATAAATGTTATCTGATTTAACTAATTACTGGTGATTCTGTTACATGAGTATCTGCTCTGCGTGACAGATACAGGAGCGGAACGAACCTAAGGGTGGAGAGGTCCTTTGTACATCAATTTCTTTGTAAAACCCTTTGTTAGCTTTTTTGACTGCTGCTGTACATCGAGCAGATATTTTCAGGGAACTATCTATGATGCTGCAAAATCTTTCTTGAGTGGGAATAGCTAATTTAGAGCCCATCACTTTGTATGTATATTTGAGATTATTTTTTTCCAATGTGCATTACTTTGCACTTGTCAGCATTGAACTTCATCTGACATTTTGTTGCCCAGTCACCCAGGTTAGTGAGATCCCTTTGTAACTCTTTGTAGTCACCTGTAGATTTAATTAGCTTGAGTAATTTTGTATCATCTGCAAATTTTGCCATCTCCCTGTTCACTCCCTTTTGTTGGTTATTAAGGAACATGTTGAATAGCACAAGTCCCAGTACAGCTTCTTGAAAGGCCCCACCATTTATCTCTCTTCTTGGTGAAAAATTACTATTTATTCCTACCCTTTGTTTACTATCATTAAACCAGTTATTGAAGATCCACGAGAGGACCTTCCTCTTATCCCAAGACCACTTACTTTGCCTAAGAGCCTTTGGTGAGGGACATTGTCAAAGGCTTTAGTCTAAGCACACTATATCCACTGGATCACCCTTGTCCATATGTTTGATCCCCCAAAGAATTCTAATAGATTGGTGAGGCATGACTGTCCTTTACAAAAGCTGTGTTGACTCTTCCCCCAACATATCATATGTGTGTCTGATAATTTACTATGGTTTCAACCAATTTGCCTGGTATTGAACTTAAGTTTACTGGCTGGTAATTACCAGGATCACATCTGGAGTCTTTTTTTAAAATAGGCACTACATTAGCTAGCCTCTATTTATCTGTTACAGAAGCTGATTTTAAGCAATAAGTTATATACTACAGTTAATAGTTCTGTACTTTCATATTTGAGTCCCTTCAGAATTCTTGAGTGAATACCATCCAGTCCAAGTAATTAATTTATCAATTTTTCCCAAAGTTCTATTGACACCTCAATCTGGGACATTTTCTTAGATTTGTCATCTAGAAATAATGGCTCTGGTGTAGGAATCTTCCCCCACGTCCTCTGCAATGGAAGATTGATTAAAAGAATTATTTTGGTTTCTCTGTAATGGCACTGTCTTCCTTGAGTGCTCCTTTAGTGCCTCAATTTTGCAGTGGCCCCCACTCACCGTTAATTATAAGTAGTAAGTTGTGGAACTGAAGGCCACTAGATAATAATTACACAAACCATATCATAGGAATAAAAAGAAAATCTATGATATTTTTATTAGTGTACAGTTAAAGCAATTGAGAAAATATGGGCTATTAGGCCTCATGCTGCAGGATGGAAGCCATCCACAACTGCCTGCAGTTAGAGAGGAACAATCTGCATAACTGCATAATTACCAGTTACAGAGGTTCCACACTTACCTCTGTGAGGAAATGCTCATATGCCCCTCTTTGGATCACAGGAGTACCACAAAGAGTGGACTAATGGCATAAGATATGACCTGTTAGGTCCATATCAATCACAAATCATAATATATGTTGTAAATTCAGAGTTTCTTCCCGTTCCCCATTCACACTACAAAGTTGCCATGTTAAAGTTTAAGTCGCCTGATCCATGATAAGTCTATTCATGTGATAAGGTTAAGCACATACTTAAATATTTCCATTCAATTTCATGGCTAATCCTGAAATTACACAAATCATGTGTAGTATAAAACATCTTTTACGAATGAGAAAACAATATAAGGAAAGAGATGAATCAGTATAGATTCCATCCAGAGTTAGTTCTCATAATCTGTTGAAAGATTTTAAGTGAACTGGAAATTCTGTCCAGCTCAGCTGGGTTCATTCCCACCTGACATTAGAGAAGGTGAGAAAAGTTCAGAGGACTTGGGAAAATGTTAAAGGAGTCCAAACATGGAGCTAATCACTAGACAGGGTTTGACCCAAGATCAGCATCAACACAATAATTTCTTGTGATTAATGGACTGCAAATTAGCATTGTAGGCAGTACTTTCATAATGATTTGGATAAATTTCAGTGATCTGTGTTCAATTTCAAAGGGCCTTGGTAAGATATCATTTTTAAATAGGCCAGAGTGTGTCAAGTGTTCTTTGCTGGCACTCAAGGTACTGGGTCCTGTTCCTGCTAATAGTTTCTACTAAGGGCTAGTCTACACTGGTGGCAGCAGGTCAATGGTACTTCGATGTATTTATGATCACATAGCTCAGTGTCTTCATGGTGCTGCATTGATAGAAGATGCCTTCCCATCGATACAGCCTTGCTGCTTTTGGGGAGGTGGACTGGTAAGTCTTGTCTGTGTGTGTATGGTAGGATGGGGTCTTGGGGCAGCAATATAAAAATAGAGCCCCTATGAATCTCCACAGGTGAAATTAAGGCTGCCAATACAAGCTTGTAGTGACAGGAAAAGAAAAAGTCTAGTTTCATGCCTGAAAGCACGTTAAACCTGTTTATTGCTTAGCACTGAATCATCCACCAAGCTATTCCCATGTTGTTTGCTAAGTCTTCATTAAGTTTAACACAGAATAGTTATGAAGATTGTAAATGTCCATGCTAATTCATTGTTACAGCATTACCTCTTTCACAGCATCCTGGAATAGACATCAGCAGTGAATTTGATGCTGCTTAATGATGAGCGATAGATAAGGAAAGGTCGGGTGCTGAAAAGGTTTCTGATGCCTAAGAGCAGAAATCAATTCTCTTCTCCAGACATTAAGAAAGAGTTGGAAAGATTTCTTTCCTGTCTTAAGTTTATTGCTGACACTGATAAGATACCCCTTATAGGCTTTTTTAGTTGACATAACAGGTTAGTTCAGTGTGCTGAATCTCAAACTGCAAGGCAGAAATCAACCAGATATTAATATTCAAAGGATGTATCATGCATTCACAGAAAAATTGAGAGTATTCATAAAAGACCATGAAAAGTAGTGAATTCCATTGTATTTCTCAACCACAAAGATTTCATTTCAGCTAGAAAAATATTAAGCATGCACAGTTATTGTTCCTGCCTTTCTGAATCAGCTGCAGGAAAACTGTCATACAGTTTGAACATTTCAGAAAAATAAAAGGAATGTTTCTTTTTTGAAAGAAATACAATTATATGTACTTTATGGACCATCAGAATAGCTATTATCGGTATATTTTCCACACAGATAAAACTATGGCTATCATGGGCTGAATCCTGCATTACACAAGAGTTGGTCATGCATATACTGTATAATGACAAGCTTACTATATGAACAGTAGCAGAAATTATCCCCTATCACTGCTTCAAGATTATTGTGTCAATTGTGACCTAGTAGGACTAGCTCAATTGTCTGAGCCATAAAGAAGCAATCATGTGAAAATGTACAGACTATAAATGAATTTATAGAACAATCTGTTAGTAGAAAAAGCCTGAAAAAAGGGAGAGAGGCTAAATTTGTATAAACAAAAAGTGCTTCTAGTATGACCCAAGGACTGTGCTGAGGTCATAATTTATAAACAAAAATATTTCAAAACCAGAAAATGATGGCTGCATTTGGTGTATCGGTAATAAAGCTTAACTAATTAAATAATGTTGAAGGGATAGGACTATCCCATCCATTTAACCTTTTGGGGCTTTTTAAAACTAGGGATTCTAGGGAGCAAGAACATAATCCTTGGGGATTGCCACCAGAAAGTCATTTGTTTCAGTCCAGGGACTCCATGATGCTCTGTAACCATATATTGTAAACAAATACCATACGTGTTGCTATGTGCAATAAACAGCTGTCATGTTGGAGTTTAATATTCACAAGTAAAACTCTTGGCTTTATACATCATCACTTTCCCATCACTATAGACTGATTTTCCCTTTCAAGAAGAGACTTATCTTCTGTAACTGTCACTTGAAGTTTGCCAGCTTCTGGAGCTATGGACTGAGCCTAGTGGACCTTACCAAAAGGACTACAATGATGATGGCTACAGAGCCTTTTGACCTCATTCCCAGCATGCCTGAAATCAGGCAGGGGACAGACAGAACTAACCCTTCCCCCCCTTGAGCGAATAGGAAGGCTTCTGCATTGAGTGATATAGACAAGTAGGTCACTGGATCAATGACTAGCCAGGGCTGCACAATCCCAGTGAAGGGACAGCCTGACTATACATGGAGGCTATGTCTATGCTTGGAGCTAAGGCTGGGATTCCAGCTCAGCTTACTTCTACTAGCTCATTTACAGAAATGAGTATTTTCAACTGAGTCTTAAGAGGGGAGGGGTGCCTTTAAGAGAGGAGGAGAGATTGGAGCTAGAATAGCATTGCCACAGAATTTGGAGCTTGCTGAGAAATTTGGTGCCATTATGCTGCAGAGGTCAATGGGCCCTGACTATAGCCATTCTGGATTGTCCTCAGACACATTGACATGCAAATGAGAGCATGGCATGTGATGTTGATAGAAACTAATGGGTGCTGTCAGTGGGGTCTTGGATCCAAAGACAATCACACCTCAGGGATGTCAACGGACATGCCAACTGCTTTATTTCAGACTCACTGGAAAGAGCAATCAAGCTCACAGAGAAGCAAATATGAGATTTCAGAATCTCTATTAAAAACAAAAAATCCAAAATTAGCCTCCAACATCCTTGATTAAGCAGAACCAAAGGAGTAGTTTGACTTCTGCAGTAGGACCTGGCAGAGCTCAGGCCAGCTCTGTGCTGCAAAGCCCAGGGAGGGAATGACACCTCCATCCCCTGACTCACCTCAGCAGGTCACCCAGACTGTCCAGGTAGTGGCAGTGGTGCAACCAGAAATTAGAACTCAAAGGGAGGAGATAAGAACAAAAGGCTTGAAAACCATTCAGAATGCAAGCAGGGGATAGCTAGGGGCTGTGTGTAGGCAGGCGTGTAGTCCAGGGTGAAGGCAGAGTGTAGGTAGGGGCTGTGTGCAGGCAGGGCCCCCTCTGCGGTCACTGCTCCCCAAGGACTCTGTTGGGTCTGGGTTCCTGTGCCCAGGTGGCTCTGAGCTGAGGAGCAACCAAGGCTCCAAGCAGCAGCAGCAGGAGGATGAGCAGATGGGCTATGGCCACAAGGCACCAGGCACAGCAGCAACCACTCTGTGACTGTCTGCTTCCGGCCTCCAACTTGGCCAGGGGACAGGGCCTCATGGGGGAGGAGGAGATGGGGGTGTGTGGAGCTGCCTATGCCCTGGGTGACTGCCCCATTCTGGTTACTGCCCTGCAATTTGGTGGAGCAATGTCCCCGTGTCGCCCCTAAACTCTACCCCTGAGCACAACCTATCAAATGTGAGGTCTGTCTACATGAGGTATATGCAGCACATAAACAGATGTGGTAATCTGTAACATCATTCCAAGGAGTAAGACAATTTCAATAATGAAAGCCTGCTGACAATAAAGCATGTTCAGTCCCTTCCATGACCAACGAAGTTATTAAGAACATGAGGGAAGTGAAATTGAAGCCAGCTGCAGGACCAGATAAAATCTACTTAAAAAGCATGTAGAAAGTGGAACCTGAAGGAGATAAATTAGATAATTTCTACAATACATGGTTCATAACCCATCTCCTCCCCAATTCTGTCAAGGAATGCAATTCCATTCCAATCTTTAAATCTATGATGCTGGAAAACCTAAAAGATCTGGGAAACTGGTAGCTCATAACTATTGGTTCTATAGTGCTAAGGTTCTATTCTGGATTACTGAGAACTCATCTCTCATCAGACAGAGGACTTTTATATCTGCATTCAGCTGTTCAGAAAATGTAGAAGTACTAGCACATGATGATTAACATGTCACAAAAATGAAGTTTCCATTGGGAATTATATTCCAATGGGAATAGCAGAAGCTTTTGGCTGTGTCTCACAACCATATCTTCAGGTACTATCAGACAGAGGCTTGGACCCACACATGAGTATTATTATCAAAGAAAGCTATATCAAAATAAACAACTCATAAGAAGGTCAGAGACCAGTTTCTCTCACCTATAACATTCTATCTTATCTGGCTCTAGATTCTTTGCTCTCATTTTTGCAATCTGGCCCAGTTTGAAAATTCTCAGCTTTTGCATTCAGTGATGAATGATCTTGGTAAGGCATGAACAAGAAAACTGGAATTCTAAAAGACTTTTGAGATCACTCTGGGCTCAGCATTCAAGCTTCCAAATGCCACATATTACTCTTAACACCTACCCATAATTCATATATACTGTAAACCCAGGTTAACAATTCAATAACTGTAAACCCAGGTTAATCAGGAATGATGAACTAGACATATTCAATCTAGGAAAAGCAGAAAAAGTACTTAGGGGTCAAGGTGGATCTGGCCTTGCATGTGACATCCTAGTGAAAGAACCAGCCAGACACAAATGTAAAGTACACTATGAACCACATCTGTGCACTGAAGATGGTGAACTTCACAAACTGGGCCTCATATTTATTAAAGATCAAACTGGTCCACTAAAAGAGGTAACTTTGTGTTGTTCAAATGTAAACAAGCTGATTGCCAAGAAGACACAATAAGACAGGTCAAACTCTACTTCCCTATCGCAAAATAAATACAAGGCTAGACTGGAACTCAAGATGTCAGAGACTTTCGATTCCCCATAACAGTTAAAGGCAAGTGGCCTCTGAAAAGAGCTACATATAATTATTTAAGATGGGATTAAAAGTTTACAGACAGGGAAAGTTTGCCTTATTGTTTAGTTGAAAAGAAGTTCCCTACTCAGTAGATAGCAAAGATTTGAAGGCTAATGATGGACTTACTAAAATCTTACCCCCAAAACTAACCCTCGAATCATGGTCAATGTTTTATTTCTATACTTTTTAAAAAACTGTATTATATTGTTATTGCTAATGCAACTTTTGTACTAAATATTTTCTCCCTTTGTTTCCCCATCTTTTCCTTGCTTGGCTTTACCCCTTCTAATTCAAGTTGCCCAACCTCTCTTACTTTGCTGTTCCTCCATTCTGGGAATCATTTGATGATTATACTTTCAGGACAGACATTTGCTTCAGATGGCAATGGTTGAACTAGCTCCCTATAATCAAAAATAGAAATTCTCCATGGGCTTGATAGTGAAACAGCTGCAGACAATGGAATCTACCTCCTGAGACACTAAGCCACATGGCCAGCCCTGAGCTGAGCTATCTTATGTAAGAAAACCCTTTTTAATCTAACTGCAAAATCACAAGGACTATGACATTCATTTGGCAGTCTTTGTGTATTGGAGGCAGAAAAACCAGCAGAAGGAGTTGTGAGCGTTCTGAGTCTCTGAGGTAAGAGCCAGGGAAATTTTAGTTACTGGCGTGAGGGACAGATTTGGGGAATGGGTTACTTACTTTGCACAGACTTTGAGGGAAGAGTCTGCAAGGTTTGATTTGTTTGTTAACAAGGTTTAAAATAAAACAAACCTGCTGGAAATTGCTTCTCTGTTTGGTTTCTGGAGCAATTCCTCTCTGAAGTAGCTCCAGTAGATGTTCATTGGGTGCACAGTCCATCAGCTTTCTTGGGGGTGTTGCAGTTCCCTCTTCCAGTCTTGCTGACCTCTTTTATATGGGTCACCTATTTAAATTCCAGCTTTTTCCCAGATGCAGCAGTCAGGGTTAATCAGCAAGCCAGCCACTGAAAGCCTCTGATGCCAAATGAATGGTATCTCTAATACCTTTACAGTTGATAACTCCATTCCTCAGGCCAGCTTTCCACCTACAAGGTTAAACATGGTCTGTACAGGAGACAGATCTTTCTTGGGTGCTGATCAATGACTATGGAACAAACTCCCACCGAAACTAAGAATCACTATAACCCTCATCACTTTCTGGTTCCAGGTGAAAGGCACTCTTCTTTACTCAGTGGCTAGCAAGCTTCAACTCTAAGTTTCTTCCTCCTTCTTCCAAAGCTGGATGGGATTTGCTCCATCTCTGCAGAGAACTCTAGGGGTTCAGACCCTTAAACCCACAGATTCCATGTGATCTGCTGGAGATAAGGGTTATTTCTGTTAAGGACTCTTGTCTCCACACTGCTCCACTTTCTCATGCTCTCTGTGGCCTTTGGACAGTGTAGCATCTCCAGTTCCTCCCTCCCAGCCTCACCTCTCCTTACTACTATCAGAGGCTCCACAGTCTAAAGAGAAACACTTTGTGGGGGAGGAAGAAGACTTTGCAACAGCATACATCTCTCCCTCTCAAGAGTCCTACTCTCAACCCCATGAAAAAGAATTTTCATGAAGAGTAAGGGGGAAAAATCCAACAAAACTGGCCCTCCTGTCATCCTCTGTTTTTTATTCCTAATCCAGATCTCCTGACTTTATCTTTATTGTAAAAAGCTAAAGGTAGGTTAAGCCCTACATCAGATGCACCTTACAAAAGTAATTCTACTATTTTTTTGACATCATATATGCTAGGACACTTTTATGACAAATTGGATGTCACTCTAGAGAAGTACTTGAGATAAACCCAATATTAATTTATATATATAAAAACATGATTCAAGAGCCTAATTATGTTTATCATCGGTGGTAGCTGAACCCAATATATAAAGGATACACCTCTCTCATTGCCCCCCAGTTCTAATTATTCCAAAATAGCTTTTAGTGTAAACAAAATAAACCGAAGAAACAAACAAAAACTGAAAAATATAATAGCAGCACATATTGACAAATGGGTTTATTGGACCATGTGCACATCAATTTGAAATGACATCATACGAGCAGTATAAATAAAACTAACACAAACTGGCATTTCAATTTGTCACTCTAGATAATTCTGGAAAAAAAATCTTAATAAGACTATATGTTGTTTTGGGTTTTTTTTTAACCACAGTACGGGATGCATTCAAAGTCATGATATAAGGACAAATGCTTTACACCTTAAAAGGAAATAAAGACCAACAACAACATTGAAAGAACAGATCAAAACATACATACAGATGTGTAACAGAACTACCACACTCACAGTAAGGTGCCTTAAGAGGCATGGAATGGAAATCTGAAACATTTCATTGTATCTGTAAAACATGTACAGTGCCTAGATACTACGGAACAGTAAAACCTGCCTTTGTGACCACTTCTGAAGAGAGAACACTTGTCACAAGCAACTACTTGCAGAGACCATGGAACATTTTTCCCCTATAATTTAACATGAAGAAACTGTGAAGAGCGATGACCTGTCATTTGCCACATTTAGCAAAGCATTTTTTGATAAAGAATAAATTGAATTTGCCTTTTCTGAAATTTCAGTTTTAGGGTTTGAATAACCCCAGTATCTATAGGCTGTAATATGGAGGTGTTATCTGGGAAAGAAGCAGAGATCAATGTTTGTTAGTTTAACATGAGGTGACATGGGGCGTTATCCAAAACAGCAGAATTTTACTTGCCTATGATAGCAATTTGTGATCAAATCTTTGTATTCATTTTTCAAAAAGCTCCGAGTTCATCCATGCTATTTTTTTAAAATTAATTTTCTACGGGCCACTTTTTGATATTTAGTTTGCCAAAGCATTGTGGGCACTGGGGTTTAGTGATCAGTATGGCCTTTTCTTTATCTCAATTCATGTTGGTACATAAATCCAGGGAGATTCTTTCCTTTGAACATTTCCTATTTGAACATTGTTCTTCTTTGATATGGAGGGTTTTGCTAATGCCACTGTCTTTAAAAAACAGTTCAGTTTCATACATATTGTAGATTTCAGATGGTTGATACTCTCATATGAGTTCCGGTAACTTTTGCTTCCAATCGGAAACTACATCTTGGTTAATGTGTCCACTATCAATGCATCACCAAAGGCAAGGTTGTGTCCCTTCTTAAACAAGTCAAGCCAGCCATTGCTGGCTTTAAACTCCCTGTTTTTCAACTCCTCTGCAAATTTAACAGCTTACGCTTTTACATTGGACCAGAGACATTTACATGATAAGCAACAGTGAATGTAAACCACTTGTAAATAAGAAAACTGACGTCTTCATTTCCAGCTTTGGAATGGTTAATTTTCATTGGAGAATTTGCATTTGACTCATAATCCTTGAGGATTTCTGCCTTCCATCCTAACAGCTTTTGGATCTGTGTTTTTTCCAACTCCAAACAGTTTGGCAATTTGATGGCAACTAGTTCCAGCTTCCAACTGTGATATTATTTTAACACGTTGCTCCAGTGTAAGAAACACTTTGGATTTGAATTTTTTTTCTTTTGTTCCTTCCATTTAGACTTCTTTAACTTTAAACTGTAATTTACAGTAGTATACGCCTTTTGTTTCAACATGGTCATCTATTTCTTTCAAGTTCCTGTTTCTTCAAGTTCAATTTCTAGTTTGGGTTCATACACAGACTGATAACTAATGTAGGGTCCTATCAAATTCGCAGCTGTGAAACATGGACCATGAAAGCTGATCTTCCTGTGAAATGTGGTCTTTTGTGTAAAAGTATACAAAAGTACACAGCATTTCTCAAACTGGAGGTCCTGACTCAAAAGAAAGTCTCAAGCCTATGGTAGTGGTGTTACAAGAGAAAATCAATGGGTTACACCAAAGCCCTCTCTGTAATTAAATATTACTTGTGTGCTTTAATCAGTGGTCCCCCTCCGTATCTATCACCAGGTGATATTTATGAGCAAACATTCTGATTCAATCGTAAGATAAAGTAAATTGACAATTAATTTAGGGATAACACAATAATAAGGACCACTTGGGGGTTAAGTAACAGGATAATGGAGATTTACTCCAGGACCCCTTACCGCAAAACAACTCTTGGCCCACAGTCCAATGCTTTAATACTTTACAGTTTTTCTTCTCTCTCCCTAGAGTGTTGATCTCGATTGCACCGCCCTGGACTGGACAGGGATACTGGAACTCCAACAGGAACACAACTGGTAAGTATCGAATCTCTCTTCTGGTGTGGGGTCTGTCCCCTTTTCTCCCTGTGAGGTGATGGTTTTCATTAATCTTCTCTGGACTGTGATGCTACTCAGCTGCGTCTGGGATGGATGGCCCCAATCTAACTGGTATGCAGTCTTTTTACACTCCTGTTGCCAGACAGATTTCTCCAACTTTTCAAAAGGTGGGAAAACTTCATGAGGAAAGCCCTCCAATATGGAGTCCAAGTTGTTGTATGTCCTCCAATATGGCGACCTGCCCTCTCCTTATCCTAACCCAAATATATGTAATACCATACAATTTTACAACAATGGAAGGTAAAGTTCATAAGGTTCCTATCAGGGGGGTCATGAAATTAGCACCCTTACTTCTGCACTGCCTTCAGAGCTTGGTATCCTGCCAGAATCACTCCATAGCAACATGGTACAACTTAAGAATCACAAATCTGTAGGTTATTTTGTTTTGTAACCAAACTTGTACAAATTGTTGTGATTTTTAATTAGGCACGTGGGTACCAAATATTAGCAATGACATTTGGCTTGCAGTTGTTCCTTTTAACTCCTGTGTTCAGTTTTAAATAGTCTTTAGACTGAAAAAGTTACTTGTTTGTTGTACTAAAGCTTATTTATTTTAACACTGTTCCTTTTAGTTTTAAGACTATGCTGGTGTTTGCTCATTTTTTTTAAATAAAATCTTTTTACTTGCTTTTAGGATAATCTCAAGACTAGCCTATTTTGTATACTAAATTTTCAGTTAAATGTTTGCTACTTAGTATTGCTTTGGGAATTCAATTTTATGGTGCTGTGTGCACCACATTAGAATGCCATGTATACCATATTAGAGTGTGGTGTGCACATTTAAGTGCTAGGTGCAGCAGAGCGGGAAATTGGAGCTACCCATAGGACAATCTAGGGGGTACTTATGACTCTTGAAAGCTTGAACAGTCATTCATGGTGGCAGCATGCAACTGAATGAGAAAGGAAGATCTACTAATCAAGAAAGAAGAGGTGAGGAAGACAGCTTACCTGTTCCTGTCATTCTGGTTCCTGTTTTCCTGATCCTGATTGGCTTCCTGGTTCCTGATCCTGACCTGATCTAGATTTATTCCTGATCCATTCCAGCATGATGGTGATGTACTGATTTTCATTTATTCTAGAGTATCAATGGGTTTTGTTTATGAAGTACTGGGCCCTGGCTTCAAGCCTCTTGATTAACCTCTGAGCTCCTCTATTTTACCCTTATTCTTGTCAATAAACGGTTACCTGTTTGCACATTCACATATTGTTGTGGCAGTGATTAACATAATTTTTTCTAACAGTGATTAGATACAAGATAGGGGGTGGACCTGGGGGGTGGGGTGAGAGGGGGGAAATCCTTGATAAAGATTACCTTCCCTTAAGCACTCATTTTACAGATCTTTCTCTTGTAACAATTTAGCTGACTTGTTTACACATCTCAATAAACTGAATGCCAGTTTACAGGGAATGAAAACTACACCTTTTCATGACCAAAAAAAAGGCAATAACACAAAAGCTTCATTTTATAACACAAGAAGGAGAAAAGGGAAATTGCTGGTCACGTCCAACCTTGGAAAAATTCCTCAGTGAAAATGAATTGAAAAAGCTCATCATGACATAAAAGAATATTGCCCTGAATTTGGTCACCCAGTTTAATGAATACATTCCTGACTGTGTAACAAATGGGAACCAGATCAGGAGTCCATTTTAAATAGAAGACACCCTGCCAGGTGGCAAAGGAAAAAGAAGAGTTTTGGGAGGGGGAATGCTAATGCCACGAGAGCTTAATGGCTGCTTAAGCCCTTAGCTCTGAGGTAATGCTGACATAATCTGCATCCATTGCCTCTCCCAGCCCCCACAATGACCCACAACCGCTTTCCCTACTTAATGGCTACCTCACAGAGGAGGAGCAATTTAAAACTTCTTTTTCCCAAGAAAAACTCTTTGGGACATGAGGAGGCCAAGTAGGTAGATTTGAAGCAGATGTCCAAATGGCACTTTCCCACACACACGGGTGTCATTCTGTGGGGATATGAATAAAAGGAGCTCCTATCAGAAAGGAAGATTTTGGTGAGCAGATTGATGAATTTTAGTTCCCTTAAATCCTCCATGGATGTCAAGTTGAACAAGATTAGATCTGGCACTGAAGAAATTGGGAACAGAGTGATTGACCTGGAAAAAGGCATGGGGAAAAGCGTGGAACTAGGAATACTGTTACAGAATAAAATTAAATTGCTTAAGGGGCGGGGGGGAAAAACTTGCAGAAAAGGTAGAAGATAGAGAACCAGGAAAGAAAAAAATAACATGAGAATTAGGGACTCCCTGAAGAGGTAGAAAAAGATGAATCAGGTAAGTTTCTAAAGCATGCCTTCTATATTTAAGCAAAAGAGAGAACTTGGAAATAGTTACTGATAGAACTCACAAAGAATTGTATGTCCCTTTCCTGAAACCAACAGACATAATACGAAGACTACATTACTTTGAGCAAAAAGAGCAGATTTTGAGACAAGCCAGAGAACTCTCTGTACTAAGTCAAGGAGGGCACAAAGTGCAGATCTTTCAAGATTTAGCAACTACAAATTTAAAGAAAAGAAGGGAGATGAATGAAATTACAGCCTACCCTAGAGAAGCCTATATCGGTTATAGATGAGGCTTCCCCTTTAAAGTTCTTGTTCACTCATCAAGGACAGCAATATGTTCTCAGGGAGAAAAGGGAAGGAGAGAAACCCCAAAAGAAATGAAATCTAACGTTAGGTAGCCCTGAAACTAAGGAGAATTCATACTCAGGGACAAGGAGCCAAAATAGTAGCCACGTTGAATTCAGTTTTCCGAGTGTGAATTTCAGTCAGGGTCAGGTGAAACACACAAGCAATGAACAAACAACTCCCTTGGAAGTTGAATAGGAAATGGGAGGAGGCAGAATGAGGGAGGGAGAGGATGCATCTCCTCAGCAAGCCAGGAGTAGGAGGCATTCCAGTGTTTGGGAGTGTCTGGGAGGCTATCTGCAATTATGGTGCAGAGGGAAGACTTTGGGACCAGTGCCACCTGTGTAGGAGGCAGCCAGAGGTGCTGAGGGATGGGCTAAGGGCCTCATGACAGAGTCATTGATCATATACCACCTGCCACTCACCTCAATATTGGGCTGGTTCCCCAGCCCCCACACCTGCAGGTACAGCCTCCAGCACCTTGCCTGGGTCCCATCCTTGAAGAATGGGACTGAGTGTGATTGTGCCTGGAAGCTGTGAGGTAGCAGGCTATGCTTTTGTCATGGGGCAGAAGAGGGGGAACTGCAGACATGGATCAGAGTGTTACTCCATATGGCATTCATGAGTGCAAAAGACAGAGCTGTAGGAGAGTAAAGAGTTAAAAGCTGGACAAATAGTCAGGCCTAAACTACAGGGAACAGGTTCAAGGCAAAGGCAAACCCTGTTTCTGCTAATTGGTGTGAATTTTAGTTAGAGTTTGTTATCTCTTCTTTTCCTCCCTTCTTGGCCATCTGTGCTGGGAATAAGGTTAATAAAATTATTATCTCCATTCCTGCGTAAGGCCTTGATGGGAAGAAAGCATTATTTTCCTTCTCCATCTGGCATGCCTCTATTTCAAAGAATGTGAGTGTAAAATGTATAGGTTTTAAGGTGATGTGCCTGACCTCTGTATGGTAATCCTGTAAACAACAAACAGAGGCTGGTATAATTATATTCATAATGGAGTTGCTAATATTCATTTTATAGGTGTCAATGTAACCAAATAAGGGTCTATGGGGAGTTGCTGGAAATGTGTACATTTACAAATTGTTATGGATAAAAGAATTGTAGAGTAACCCCCTCATCACTCACTCCCGGCGTAGAGGTGCAACGAGCAGGGAATAAAGGGTTCCATCTCCCCAGTCCGCCCCCAGGACAACTTGTTTGATTATTTCTAACAATATCCAGTGGGTCCTTTAGCTTCCTGGATCATTCCTTCTCCCTGGGGCTCCTTCAGAGTCCACCTGCTGGAAACATACTTCTATATGAGGCATGGCTATTTAAATGTCAATAGGTGGGGCCATAAATAGCTGTGCAGTCTCAGAGATGAGAAGACTTGCCATTTTAGTATAAAGAACCTTGGGATCTCAGATCGTTGAATGATGGAAGACAAAATTTCACTGGCAATTCATAATACAAGGGGGAGATAGATTCTTGTAGGATTACAGTTTATGCATCAAAAAATAGCAGGGAAAGTTTTATGCCACTTTTAAGGCCAGTTAAAATTACAATCCTATACTCAACTGAGCCTAGTGATTCTTCTAATCCATAAACTCCTGAAGGGAACTGCAAGCAATGGAGGGAGCAAACTATGTTATCCTTGAGGTTACTGTACAACAGGGAAGGTGCCATCCTTTTCCTAACGGTCGGGGGGCTCAGTTGGGCTAAACAGAATATTGGAGGGCTGCACTATACATCCTGTAGGCACACCTACTTATTTTTTTTAAACAATATACAATTAAATGTGTGATTTATCTATGTTATCCTTCAAAGGGAATAAATATATATATAGACGGATTGGTTTTAAACTTTATCTATGGCAGCTCACTGGTGCAACATTTACTCACAGAAAATCAATATAAAAAAGCCAATAAATAAACTAAAGTAAACTAATAATACTAATAAAATGAACAACAACAACATTAAACAAATGCACATTTCTGGAATAAATAATGCTAATAGCTAATTCTTTGAAATCTGAGAATGTATTATATTTTAAAATGAGCCATTTACACACACAAAGAACATGAAACAACAACACATACACACACTATTCTTTAAAGCAAAATAAACAGCAACCAACCAAAGCTAAATACATATTTTTCCTTTAGCCAATTGAGCCCATATTTCCATTTCAGTCAAATCAAAACCCAATAAAATATAGATGCAATCTGAAAATTCACAACATTTTTAAGGTGCTGAGCACTCTGGCACTAATCCAGGAAAGTACTTAAACCTGTGCTTAACTTTAAGAGCAAATCGCCCCATTGACTACAGGTGCTAAACGTATGCTTAAAGCTAAGCACGTGCTTAAGTGCTTTAATGGGTCAGGGCCAGAGTGTTCGGCATCTTGCAGTGTTGAGTCCTTTAACATCTGACATTAAACTATGAACTAATAAAATTGGCATAAACTAGGCCAGGTAATAGTTACTCTGATTTTAAAAAAGGTAAAAAAATAAACCAAATAAGGGGTTATTGAAAAAGATAGACAGTGATGAGGTGCTCCAAATAGAAAGGTGGTGTCCTAATTCCTGGAGACAGCCACCGAAGGACTCAAGTGGAGGTTCAGGATATGAGTTGCACAAGTGAGGGCCTCCTCAGTTCTGGGAGCTAGCCGTGATCTGGTCCATTTGGAACCTCAGTGCCCCTAATGGACAGACCTACAGTCACTCATGTACCTGAGGCACTGATTATTAATCAATTTACATATTCTATCTAAGGGACAGGATTTGGCAAATAACTATACGTGTTTAAAGGCCTATTATTAAGGGTCAAAGTCTGACCATGGATGTACTCACGTTGAACCTATTTAACTCAAAGGGAGGAGCACATCAATATCCAAGGGCAGAAATTAATACCAAGATACTGTCTTAAAAAGTAATTATTCCTATCTACCAGTATACATAATAGTCAAATACATAAAAAACATTTAGGAACTGAGTCTCATTTAAAATAAGGGCCCTACAGTAGCCACAAACATCATATACTCACAATTCAAGGCCTCTTTATGCTAATTGAGATGTATAAAAGAAGACTCCATGTAAATGAGAATCAGGTTCTATATTTCTTAAAAAATAAAATTGCTTTTTACATGTGCAAGTAAATGAATTAGTTTATCTTTTCTTTTTGCATTTACAAATCTCTAAAAACAGATAAAGCCTTTTAAAAACTTTTTTTAGAGAAACTGTACCATTAATATCATTTGGGCTAAGATTCTTTACTCCAAAAATGCAGCCTGCAGCAAATATCTATGCCTAAAAATAATATCCTAATAGCTGTGATATATAAAGTAGAATTGTTACAGAGCCTTTAACCATACCAGTAGTGTTATGAAATGGAGCTGAAATAATACAAGTTTCCATAAAGTCACTCTTTCAAAATGTAAGAAGTGAGATATATAAAAATAGCTATTACACTAGTTTTAATTATGAATTAAATTGTTACAGATGTTAGAACTCTTGCAGCCTATCATGTTAACAACCTGAATATTTAAAGTCCTTAAAAATTTACATAAAACACACTATTAAAAATGTGTAAACATAATATAGTTTAATGGTTCAGCACATAATATATGATTCTATAAATTCTTTATGTGGATTTCCCCCCAAAACAATTAAAGAAAAAACAGCAAATGTTTAAGACATTTTAACACTCACAACGATCTTGAACTTTTGGTTTTGTGGAGGTCAGGTTAGGGTGTGACAATACATACCATATGTGCGACAATAGGATAATAGGGCAAGTTTATAAAAAGAATGGGGAAAAGAATGGTGAATGGTGATTTTAAATTGTGCATTTTTCTTCCCAGATGTTGACTGTAATAGCAATGTCATAGTGAAAATTAATATCTCTAGTTCATTAAAATACCAATAAAATCAGTCATATGTAATTATCAGACTTGATACAACTGTATATTTAAGTGGATTCAGAGGAGAAGGGAGGACATTAGCGACTAGAGTCTTTGTGATGTGGAGGGCATGGCTCCCATTGGAGACTGGTAAAATGGTATTTTTACCAAAGATCTGATTCAAAGGCCGCTGATATTAATGCGAGGCTTTACACTGAAGGCAGTTGGCAGGCCCTTAAGGTATATATATGCTTGGACAAACTATAGCTAACGGGTCAATTTGTTTTCAAAATATCTACTTGAGTTAAACAGTGTTTTCCCCAATAATCTTGGTCAGCTTTATTGCAATAGCTAGTTATGCTGCCATGATGAAAGAAGGTGAATGTCTATCACACTTAAGTTAAATAATATCCTTTAAGTAAAGGATAAGGACAAGGCAGAGAACTAAAATAATTTGGGTGAATTAACTATGGTGCTTCTGGATGGATTGAATCATATGAAGTAGAAGAAAAAAGGTACAACCCGCTAAATATACTACGTTAATTTCACCAAAGCCCAAGTTTGACTCCAATATCTGAAGCCACTGAAGTAGATAAAGAGAAGCATCCTCTCCCATTAGACAAATGCTCACCTGGCTCTACCATAGCAATTCGTTTCCCAGCTATTGGAGACATAACTCTCATTCCCCATTGAAAAATAGGAGCAAGCATTTGCCATCCCTGAACCTGCAGAACGTAGTCGAAACCAGTTGTTCCTTGAAGAACCTGGCTTTCAGAAAGAGAATTGGCAGAAGTCATGGGAGGAGAGGGTGAAGTTTAAAACTTCTGGACAAAGTTTTAAGTAAAGGTAGAAGAAACAGCTAATGGTACAAGAAGGGACATGAGAGAACTGGTGAAGAAGTGGGGGTGGGGGTTCCCACCTGAGTGGCACAGGGCTGGGGGGCTTCAGTGTGGGTTTGCCTCCCCCCCTTTTTTTACCTGGCGCCAGTCTGTCCATGCCTTTGGAGTCTCTGCTTCAGAGATTGCTCCAAGGCTACTCCAAAGGCCTCCCCACCTCACCATCGCCCCACCACCCTAGCTACCTGTCATCTTTCTGGCAAGGTGCTGCCTTCAGACCCAACAGTGTTCCCCCAAGCCAGAGGGGCCCCACTCATAGTACCGAGGGTGGCATTGCTCAGAAAGTGGCTGCCTTCAAAAGGGGTGGTGGAGAAATTGGGAGCTTCCTCCCTTCTATCTCCCCCAACTCTGCTGCATCCTTGTGCCACACCAGTTAGCACCGCTCCTAGTCCCAGGTCCCAGGTCGGTCTCATGCGCCTCCAGGCTGGCCCCAGGGATCAGCAGCCAGAGCTCATGCTAAGCAAAGCTGGGAGGGTCTCTGTGGCATGCTCTCCCACCTCTGGGTGCCCAAATGTGAAGGCAGTAGTGGCACCAGCGGTAGTGCAGAAGTAAGGGTGGCAGTTCCCATGCCTTTTGCCCCAGGCTATATGTTTTCCCGTCTAACTTCTAACTAAAAACTATTTACACAGCACCATAAGGAATATAATAAAGACCAATGCTTGTAGAACTAATCTTACCCAAAATACCTTTCTTTAAACTATTCTTAAACAAACATTTTGTGTTAATTGCTAATAAGATTCTCACTCTGAAACCTGTAACACATCTAATTTAAACCCTGCCTAACTGAGCAGTGTGAAATTAATTAGACAGATCAGCTTTTTACACATTAATCACTAAAATGCTGCATTAAACTGACAAGTCTGAACAGAATGCATTTCATGGACTGTATGTGGCCTTTTCATTTTTGATATTACCACGCAGACACTTCACATGCATTTCCTGCACTACAGACTCCTGGTAGTCACCCAGGAGGCAGTTGGAGTGCTGAATGGTCAATGCATTGTTCATGGAGGGTTAGTTCAGGATACTCAGTACATTTCCAGTGCCCAGAGCCATATTCTACCTCAGTTGTCTGAAATGTTTTTCCTGCCAGCTTTCATGTTTTTTCCTCCTTCCCTCACACTATTACTTTATATATTGCTAAGATTTTGCTACAGTTTTCAGAAAACTTGTCTCTTCAAATGGCAGGGTAACCACACAAACCATGTTTTTGCATGGATATATCTAATAAACCCATAAAAAACATTGAAAGACACATAAGGTCTCAACTTTGAATTCTTTCCAATGCTGTCTAAAGAAAATGTAAGTCTTCTTTGACTTCAATGTGAAGGACTTTGGAATAGTGGCTTAATTAGTGTCTAATAAATTCTCCATAGTCTCATTCAAATTATGTTAAGTTTGTTGGCTTTCTTATAGTGCATACAGCCTCCATTGACGTTTGTCTCTTCACTCCTTACCGTGTGATCTTTATTAAATTATTTTAAATAGATATGTTTTATTTAAATATAAGACTCTGGCTTTCAGCAGCCTTGTATCTACTTTATTTTAGCTAGTCTGGACTATCTACAGCTAATGTCTTTATTATTGGAAATAAAGTTTTATTATAATCACATAGGGAGGCATTGACAAGAGAGCTCTCCATAAACTGGTTTTATACTATTTAGATATTATCCTGATACTAGAGATTTTTTAAAGCTGCTCAAGTTTACAGAAGATGCTCAGCACCAGAGACAGCATTCAACCATACAGCTAGAAAAAGCAGGTGGAGAGGGACAAAATTGACAAAGATTTTATCTGCTTTAAGCAGAAAAACAAAAGTGGTGGTGGTATCATAATGATTAGCCAAGAATAGTAATATGGTTAGTTTTAATTTTTAAGTTTCTGATAAGTGGTAATTAATGATAGTTTAGAGTAAGTTTTAGTGAGAAATCAAAATGATGGCTGATGATTTCATCAGGTAGAGAGGGAGTAGGAACAAAATGGAGATATTGAGAAACTGACCAACAGCAGGATGGGGTGAGATAAAGTTCACTCTGATACCTGAAGAGAGGGGTTTGTAAATGAGAAGGTGGAGCAGGATGGAGTCAGGTTTAGAGTAAACAAGTGAAGCTCATTAGCATACCAGGTAACTGATTGGTTAAAGGAAAACTCTCTGTAAAGGAGGAGCAGGGGGAGGTCTGAGCTTGACTAGCATGGTGGGCAATTGATTGACTCAGCGTGATCTCACCCCTTGATGGGAAGGAGGTGTTGACTGAAATGAAGAAAGCAGCCAATCAGCAAGGATCTGTAAAGGTCAGGAAAACTGAATATAAGGCAGAGAGCTGACAGGCTTGGCTGATTGTGATGTGAGAAGAAGACCTGAGCAGCAGGAGCAGAAGAAGATAACCATCTGAGCAGCAGCTGCAGCTCCTTTAAGCAGACAGATCAGAAGGAGACCTTAGATGGAGCAGAGGGATTAGATCCAGGTGCAGTAAGTATGCTCTTTCCTTAATAATAAGGAATGTGTGGGAATGACTGTAAATAAAAGTGGATGCCTGCAGCTTGAGTGATCACCCAGACCGCCTGATCAACACTCATAGAATTTGTTAGTTTATAGTAGAAGTATTCTTAAGAATATTATTGTAATGATACTGTGTGTATGTGTATTACTTGCCACATTGTAATAAGTTCTGGATATTGCAGTGTTCTAAGGATGTATGCAGGATTTCCTTATGTTATATGCAGTTACTTTGTATGTATGTTATACAAACCGCAACTAAGTATTCATAACATTATAGCTTATGCTAAAGGAATACTGTATTATGCTGTATTACAATTTTAGAATTCTTATACCGAATAGATTATAGTATTCAGCACTGTACTAAATGCTTATTTCTATATGTTTTACTCTACTGATTTTCAATGTAAAAGCTAACTGTATTAGAAATAGGCATTAATAAAGAGACATTTGTTTTCAAAGAATTTGCTGTTTAAGTGTCAATCCTTTGAGCAGAGGGATGTATCCATGTCCTCTCCATGGTAAACCAAGGCAGGCAAGTCCAGGGAATTTCTCAGTGATTGTAAATGGGAACCCCCAGTAAAGTCTTGTAAATCCCCTAGGGCAGATCACAGTAATTACCCGCCTATAAAAGTAAGGCTGGGAATGGTACTGTTAATGCACCTCAGCCAGTATAGGGCCTTGTGAGTCCCAGAGTTTTAGGGTAACAATCCTGGCATTCTTAATTCATTTTATGGAGATTCTTCTTCTTCAGTGATCGAGTTTGCCTGAGATCTCTTTTGCCTTGTTTTTCAGGTGTGTGATTCCTGTTGGAAATATGGCATCAAAGCAAAAGTGCACTCAGAACTAAAAGGAAAGAGGAACAGACGACTACTAAAATTTCAGCTGAGGTTCTAGCTACTTTCTCACACAGGTTCATTTTGAGGGTAGGTCTAAGAGTACTTGGTCTGCCATGAACTGAAAGTTGTATGTAACTGTGCAGGAGATGAATAACCCAGAATGAAATAGAAGAAGTACTCAAAATTAACAAATGAATCTCTGTAAGTAACATGTTCAAAGTAAAACTGATCTTTGGTGTGACACACTGTACCCCCTGTACACCCTATACAGTGATCTGTGTATCATTCATGTCCGCCCTTCCAATCTCACTGTGTATTGTCTCATACAAAGGACGTCATGTAAAGTGTTTTTGGAATGCTCCTGACGTACTGAACATTATTGTTAGGGTAGCATGTTTCCTCCAATGTCACACATATGCACAGATATGAAACTCTGCTGTATCATATCCCCAAAACGTGTGTCTCTCATGGTCTGAATAGCTACAGATGAACACAAAGCCGTGTTTCCACGCCCCACAAAGGCATGCATACAGGAACAATGGACTGGTCTAAGCGCCTGTTGTCACTTTGGCTCAGGTGGGAGAAATCATGCCCATTGCTGGACAGGCCAATCACGTGTCCCCAGGGTGGTGGGGAAACTTGTTAAAAGCTGAGATGTCTTTGTCTCTTAGCTCTCCCCTGGAATCCATCTTCTAAGCAACACCAAAGACTGAGAATCTAGCCATGGGGAGGGAGCGGCTGGTTGCAAGCAGCATCAAAACAAGCCCGTGTGGTAAACTGAATACGGACTGGCATATTAATCTTAGGTGAAGGTGTGAGTTATCTTTTAGTTAATTGTGATGAACTCCTTGACTTATTAATAATCTGACTTAGATTCACTTAAAATCTTGCTGTGGTCAATAAACTTATTTGTTTTATCTAAAACCATGCATGTGGACTGTGTGTGCAGAGATCTCACTCAGAGAGACAGAGCTGGTGCATATGAATTTGTTTGTTTGACAAATTGAATAAAGTGTTAATGAGCATGCAGGGTACAGTGTGCATCACTGAACCTTGCAAGACAGCAGTTCCCAGGGTTGCTACTGGGGCTGACAGTGTGTGCTGGGTGTCTAGCCCATGAGTGGCTGGCCAGAGCTCTCCTTCACTAGATGAGGGACAGATTACATGCAGGAAGCTGGGCATGGGCTGACCCACTAGTGCAGGGGTCGGCGAGGCGTGGCTCCAGAGCCGCATGCGGCTCCCCTAGTGACTAGGGGACCAGATCAAAAATTCTTCCCCTAGTGTGAGCCCCCACTCTCCAGCTCTGCCGCCGAAATTGACCAGGATGAGTCAATTTCACGGCGGAGAGTGGTCTGAAGTGCTGGCTGCTGGGGTGCAGTGTGTTGGGTGCTAGGTGCTCCATTCATCCGATCCTAGCCCGGCCCCTCTGTCAAATTTTAGAACGCATTGTGGCCCCGTGAGTCAAAAAGTTTTCCCACCCCTGCACTAGTGGGTGGTTCACACAGCAAAGTGGGGTAAGTGGGGGCCTGGGAGTGAAGAATTGGAGTGATAGCTATACACCGGTCTGGATTGCAGGGGGGAAATGTCACATGCAGAATTTGAGAGACTTTTACATACCCCATGGCAAAATAATGTAATACTGAGTCAAAGATTATAACTCTTTTTTAACAAGTCCAGGGCCTCCAACTTTCTTTTGTTAGTGTGAAATAATGAATTGAGGGAGCAGATCTAGTTTATATTGCCTTCCTTATTTGGAAAAAAAATGTAAAGTTTCAGTGTCCAATTTGTAAGCAGGTGAAATGCTTCTTCCATACAAATTGGGTCTCTTCAGTACAAAATAAAGAAGATGAAGTACTTAGAATTCTTCTTCTAATTGTGTTATTCAGTCAAACTGTGATTGTGTTTTGAGACTAGAGGATAGAGGGGCAGAAGCATTGGATTTTGTCTTGGCCTTGTTAAAAGTAACCCAAGATCAAATAGTCAAAATTTCAGTTAATGATAGCTCATGTTTAGAAAAATTACCAATATTAGTCCTGTTACTATATGGTAGCGTATCTTTTCCTTATGTTTGTTAAAATGTCAAAAAGTCTCTTGAAAATACTGGATTTTTTAAAAAGTTTGCTGAAAATTGTTTATTCAAGAGGTGACCTTTTGAAAAAAGAACTCAAAGATTTGTTGGTTTTAGGAGAACAACATTCACATTTCAGTTCTCTGAATGCACAGTGCATAAACAGATCAACACTAAACACTTCATAGGAAGAATGCTGATTCCCACAGAAGCTGTCAGTTTTACCTATTAAGAGGGAAGAAAGAATCCTAAAATCAGAAAACTCTACCAGGACCTTCACCTTACGGTGATGTTTTGTAGCTTAAACTATCTTGGGGTACAAATGCATAAGTCACATTTTTGGTATGGGGAGAAGTTTATTGTACAATTCTGTGCAACAATCAAGGGTATCCAGATTATATTTCATATGACTTCCACACATGATTTCTCAGACAGAAAGATGAGAAAATATCAAATGCTTTTTCCTGCAAGCCTGCTGGTGGAAACCAGTAGGTACCTTAAAACTCTCACAAGGCAATGAACAGTTCTATGGAATGCAGTCTCTTCCCATTTGAAGAAATGGATGTTTTGGTTTAAAAAAAACCAAAAAACCCCAAAACAACAGTATTCTCTTATTTCTGATTTCTTTAGCAGAGGGGTTCCTCCATCAACAACACTATTTCAGATTTTAAAAGATTTTTAATACTAATGTTAAAGTGATCAAATACAAAGTTTAAAGTGTTTCTATACATGCTGGGTATAATGCATACATCATCCAAAAGTACAAAGTTTGGTTTGAAAGTCATAAAATACAGATAGAATATAATCTGCAACATCCCAAATTAAGGGTAATAAATTGAACAATGCAGTTAGAAAATTAGAATTCAAATATTTGGGAACATCACTTACCAAAAAATTACACTAAGAATAGTCTGTGAAAAGCAAATAGAGCCATAAGTGTGGATTGTCACTCAGTGAATGAGAATTTTAGGATACATGGTCCTCCAGTATATATGATCCATCAGAAAAATATTTCAGTTACTTTCCTGACACCACTTCAGACAAAATATAAATTTTTGTATTCTTGATTTATGTACTTTATCCTATTGTGAAGGAGAGCTAATGACCGCACACACCTTAAGTGGGGGCAAGGGAGGCATGGTCTGGTTTGCCAGGGGAAAGGTACACCTCTTTAAGGGCAGACAGGCACAGATGCTGCTGAAGACACAGGGCAGATCAGTGTGCAGATGCTGACTCAGCCCCAGTTGACCGGAAGAGAGGGGAGATTATAGGTGCTGACAGATGGTAAACCAGAGCAAGTAGTGCAATGAAATGCCCAAGCAGCCCAAGGCAGTAGAACATGCAAAAATTGAGAGGCTGCCTTCCCAATCTATGTGGCGCCTTTGGCAAAGGCTTACCCAGACAAATCCCCAGCATTGTTTTAATATATGGATATAACCAGGTGGATATATAATACATGCAGTAGTATGGCTTGGTTTAATTATGACAAACAGTTCAGATTGAGGCTGGCAACACAAATCAAGATCTGGTGGGTCATATCTAGAGGTTTACTTACATCGTAGAGAAATCACATATTGTTCGGGGGTTGGATGTAGCATAAATAGCAGATTTCGCGGGTGTGTTCATACCGTGTATATATACAAATATTTTACTAAACTTCTGTTATGTTTGTAAGTCATCCTGGATAAAGGATATAATAGACTAAAGTGAGCATAGCAGTCATTACAGTAGATCATGGATTCAGTGTGTGTCAACATAAAGTGGGCATGACATTTATCCCCTTGAGTTAAACTTTTTGCAGCAGTTCTCAAACTTTGTTTTGCTGTGACCACCTTTGAAAATATTGCAGACTGTGATGACCCTTTCCCCCCCTCACACCTCCCCTCCACAAAAATGATGACCCCATCCATGCCATGCCATCCTTCTGGCATGCTGGGGGGGGAATGACAGCTTGCAACCCCCCTATAATAATCTTGTGACCCCCAGGGTGTCATGACTCCCACTTTGAGAAGGTTAAAGGATTTTTGTTGCATGTAAAGATGGCAGATAGTACAAAAGCAAAAACAATTTCAGCTTTGGATAGTATCAAGCAGTTCCCAGAAAGAGCCTTACACACGGACGGTGGTAAATTTTTCTCTTCGTCTTGCAACGTGATTTTGGATTTGTTCAGAAAAAACTTCAATTGATCACCATTTTGAATCTGACTCATATATTAAATGAAAAGCACGGGCAGAGGCTTCAGGTCAAACAAAAAACAGTAACGGTGTCAACGAAGTTTAAAAGAACAACTGAAAGTAGTTTAACAAAAAGATATACTGTGATGGAGCTCGTGGAGTTCTTCACTGCTTCCAACATACCTTTAGAAAAAAAGGATAATTCTAAATGAAGGGAGTAGTTTAGAAAGCACGTACCAAATGCTGGCAGTTTCCCGTGTGCAAATGAACTTTGCCAAGATTATTTAACAGAAGTAATTGCAAAGCAGGTTCAGTCTACAAAATCTGCACTGACGGAATATGATTCCATTTCAGTTGTAGCTGACGAAGCAACAGCTGCCAAGGATAAGCACATACTGCACATTTTATTTGTACCTGGCAGCTGGAAAGACAACTGTATGCCCATTTTCCTAACAGAACCTGTTCAGCTCAAGTTAGTAAATTTTTCAACTGTATCACAAGCAGTAGTAAAGGCTGTTGTAAACTACAGCTTACATCTCAACAGGGTCTCAGCATTTCTCACTGACAATGCCATGTACATCTGCAAAGCTCTGATGTACTACAAAGAATGATGCCCAATGCAATTCAGGTTACCTGTAATGCCCACATTCTTTCTGTGGCGACTGATATCTGGTGCATGTTTCCCTGATGTGGATATGCTGATTTCTTCTGTTAAAAAATATTCAAGCACTGTCCAAGCCGTAAGCTATGATTCAAGGAGTCCGTGGCCAATCAAAGTGATTACAAGGTGGGACTCATGGTTTAATGCAGTTGCTTACCATGTAAAGAATTTTGAATACTACCAACAATTTGTGTGTGTGAGGAGCTTGAAATTACACCAGGCAAACAGTATTTGCTTAATGTCTCTGCTGTGACAAAACAGAGCAAAACTGCAGACCAGGTGAAGTTCATGGCTGAGAACGTAATCCAGTTCATGTAGTTTCTAACCGCTTCTAAACTAGATCATGGCAAGTAGTGCATTATTTAGATGGGTTTTTTTGTTTGGGGGCAGAGCAAAGTCAAATAAGTGTGTTACTCATAGACTCTAAGGTCAGAAGGGACCAATATGATCATCTAGTCTGACCTCCTGCACAGTGCAGTCCACAGAAACTCACCCATCCACTCTCTTGGACACCTTTCAGGCTCTCACTAAAAAACTGGGGGTATCCCTACCAGAGGTTTGAAAGTCAGCAGGTTTGGATTCACAAAGCATAAGATCTTATCAGCTGAACTGAGATATGGCACCACAACAACTTTCAAGCTGCCAAACTGAAAATAGCCACAGACAAAAAGTGCTCCAGTCAATAGCAGAGAAGTTAAACCAGTATTATAGGTATGATCTGTCACTACCACCTCAGTTTAAACAACCAGCTGCCTACTTTTTAAGTGCTATTCACATTTGCTACCAAAATTTGGTGCCTTTTCAGTGTTTTGACCTGAGGTAATATAAGCAATTCCTGGAAGGGAGAAAGATTTTGACAAAGGACATGTTGCTTACCTGACCTTCATCAAAAAATACCAGATGCTGGTAAAAATAACTGAGTTCTGGGACTCTTTCTGACCAGTTTCCAAGTCTACAAGTTGGCAAAATGCTGCCTTACAATTCCTACCAATTTTGTGAATGCAGAAAGTGTGATTTCAATTCATTAACAGATATTCACCCCACAGAGACAGAAGATAACTGCAACTTCTGGTGGATGCTAAATGTTGGTGTTTAACAAATAAAATGGACTGTTTTTATTTAGGAAAGCATAAATGTGTTTTTGTGAGCTTTAGGTTCTGCAAAACTTTGAGTATTAAACTTTACTCTGATTATTGTTATCACTAATTTATTTATTTACATCATGCAACTTGACAGACATTCGCAATCAACTATCCACTACGATTAGAGTGATATCACATGATTGTGGTCAACTGTTTTTGCATTGTGCTAATCACAGAATTTTTGCAGCCTATTTTATAAAAAATACATATTTTTATTTAAGGTTAATTTCACGATTTCAGCAAAATCTGCAAAGTTGCGAATTAGACATCTAGTGATACCACATCTTACACTGTGGGTACGTCTCTACTGATGGCGGCAAATTGACCTTTTGGATCTATTGAGTGGTCAGTGAAGAACCACTCAATCAATCCAGAAGTCGACACTGTAAAACCACCCCCTCAAGTGGCGCAGTACAGTGAAGAAGTAGGTAGAATGCGGATAGGAATGGTATTCCTGCTAGGGCTAGGGTCCCGATGGTAAAGCATGATGATGTAGTGGGTAGGGTTTTGTGTAGGGCAAAGGTAGGTGATGAGCAGAGCAGCAGCCCACAATCTGGATGCGAAAAGCAATAGATGGACAGATATTGGTGTAAATCCCTTCTGCTAATGGAATAATTTAAAAGATGATTGTTTAGGGGGTATGAGAAAAGAAAGCAACCTCAGAGAAAAGGTCCCTGTATGTGTAATAATGGAGAGGACTAACAGTGGATGCTGCTACAAGAGTGGGAACAACATTGCTAACTTTCTGAAAAGGAGGGGTAACATGTTCATTCAAATAGAGAATATTGAAAGTGCTTATATGGAAAGCTGAGCTAGGGGAAGACAGAATCAGCAATACAGAAAATTGATAGAGAAATGATTGCAAATGGGGACTATGACACTGTAGTTTCCCATATCACATTTGTCCAATGCCTGGGTTTCTCTTCTTGCTTGGATGAGTTATCCCTTTGTCATTGTTGTTGTGGGGTTTTTGTTTGTTTACCCTGGAAAAGGGATTTTAAGTTCAGCCAAACACCACCCTTTCTGGGGTTATAAACTCCTCATCAGGGTATGGGTGGATCCCTCTTTATATACAGCTCCCAAACTGCCCTTTGCTTAGCTCTTCTCCTGCCTTAATTTACAGGCTTTTCTTAAACCATTCCCATTTAGCAGGATCAACACTCCTATCCTTTCCTTCTCGCCTCCTTAACAGAGCATGTTCCGCAGGTCCTATCATCTATCTGATCTCCCTGAGATGGAGGAAAGCATATCTTTTATACTCAGCATGCTTTGTTATAAGCCTGCAGTTCCTATGATTGCTGAACTACAAATAACAGAATCAGGCTGTTTTAGTAGATGCCATATTACAAAACTGAGCTTAACTTTGAACCTCTTGAAGATCCAAATTCACCCCACAACAGAGATCTGGCCTGTGTGTATATTACCATTTCTGCTATACATAACTGAATAGAGGCTAGACTTTGTTCCTTTATAATTTGGTCCTTAACGTTCTATTACAGGTTATTGTAAAAATATCAATGAAGTGTTTTAAAAGCAGCATTAAGTAATGTTTTAACATATCTTATAGTATGCTAACAGGCTTTTTCAGAAATTAAGGTAACCGTAAAATAGATGCTTAACTGTTACCCAGAACTATGTCACAAGATGGAAAGCCTTACAGACAGATGCTGATAACTACATTGTTAATTCTACCGTACTTAGTAACATTCATGCACATACTGGTGACCTAACATAAGAACAAAATCTTATAATGTATTAGGTTTTCAAATTTCAAGGAGGCTGAGAGCATATCTGGAGTATAATATTAAATAGTAAACTAACCAGCTGAGAAAGAAATATAAAGAAAATTGAAAACAGCAGGGAACAAAAGCATAGAGCATGGAGCCTTCTGAACATGCACCGTGATAATTCTCTCAATTAAAAAGTATTCAAAATCAAAAGTGTGCTCCATTAGGTTAACTATAAAGTTTTAAAAAAATCTTACATAATTAAGCATTTGAACTAAAAGAGCTGAGGTTGAGGTTATCTAATTAATGATGGATTTAATTCAGAAAGCCCAACCTTAACTAGTTCTCGAAGAACACTGAAATCATCAAAATGTCACTGAATCAGCATGCTGTTATCTGAAGGGTTCACTAAGCTAAATATCATATTATTAATTAAATTATGACTGCACTTTCCAGAAGACCGACTATTAGTTGGGTTATTAAGAAAACACTTCAAACATTGTTATTAACCAATAAATGTTTGGTGGTGCACAGGTCACTTCCCAATGATACAGGTCCACCTGCTGCTGGGGGGATGGCCAGGAGCCACGCTGGCCCCACCTCCAAGCAGTGCAGTAGACCAGCTGTGCTGCCTCCTTCCTGCCCCACCTCGCAGCTACAAAGTGGCTAGCCAAGAACCACTCCAGAGCAGGCCCCACTCCCAGGCAGTGTGGCAGCCCAGCCGTTCTGCCCCATGGACACACAGGAGCTGGCCAGAAGCTGTTCCAGTGACAGCCCTGCCCCCAAGCCACTGCCCCCTCCTGGTCCCATCCGTTCCCTCACACGGGCCCAGCACCCTGGCCAGGAGCTGCTCTTGCTCCAAGCAGTACGGTGGCAGCCTCCACCTCCTGGCCTCACCCCCTTCCACGTGAGCCCAGCCACCACACCTTCCCCAGGGACTTAAAAGGCAGGTGTGAGGGGTGGGACTTGGACCTGCACTGGGCACCACCAAAACTGTATAAACCTGGAGCCCATGATCTTGACATCTTTTGTGCTTAATAGGAAATTTATCATTTCAGTTCATAATAATCAGACATTAAAAAATCATTTATAATTAAAATTTAAGTGGCTAAATTTTGGGAAATGAAAGCAAACAAACTAAAAGTACCTCTGATGAATCTGAGGAATTGCAGGTTGATGAAGCTGGTATGACACCATCATCAGTATAGCTCAAGCGAGCAAGGAGTCAGTTCTAAAAACCCTGTGACTACAACAGCTAGCAAATGCAAGGTTAACAGACGATATAACTCCAGCTATTTAGCATTTGGATTTACCTGGAGCGGTGAGGAAAGTGAACCAGTACCTCAGTGCATTACTTGTTATGAACTCCTGTCAGACCCTTGAATGGAAAAGGTGTTGACTTGTCTTTTGAACTTCATTCTAAGTTGCGGATTTCTCTTAGTGACTCATTTTGAGTTACGTGAACGTTTCACTGATGAGTGGTGACTCTTAATAAACTGAATGCTAGCTTACAGGGCTTGAAAACAATTCCTTTTAATGTTCACAACAAAACAAGGGCATTCCTGGAAGAAACTTCAATCTGCAATTATGGGCACAGCGTGAGGTAAATGCCAATCATTCCCAATGCAGTTTTACTCTCTGAAAACAAAGTGAAACTCCACCTGCACCTGATCATGACATTAAAGAACATTGTCTTGGTCTGATCTCAGATTTCAGTTATTATTTCCCCAAAGATGTGACAAAAAAGAGAACTGGACCAGGAACCCATTTTCACTTGAAGATAACAGCATGCCAAGTGTCGCTCAGGTGAGGAGAGGGATCAACCGATAGACTTTCATGTGACGGTGCCATGCAACTGGAATTCAGGCAAATGCATCTCAGGTGATTTTTGGCTCAATAGAAGAGAGGAGTACCTCCAATATTTCAGACAAGGCATTACAATTTTTTATACCATTCTGCACAAGTTACTTGTTGCAGGATTTTCAGCAATGATGGCCATCAAAAATAAGTACAAAACAAAATTAAATGTAGAACTGGACTTTCACCTGAAACTCATCAAGATTTCACCAGATATCCACCAACTTTGCTTTGTCAAGCAAACACATCCCTCTCTTTAAAGATATATTAGAAATCTCAGATGGGGCAAGTTTAGAATGCATTTATTAATATTTTGCAAGACTACAGCTTTTGATATGCATAGCTATGCTATTGATAAAATATGTTTTAACAACACTTAAGATGGTTTTCATACATAGTCTGTTTATAAAAGGTGGTGGTACTACAGGTGGTGGTGTTTTATGTTGGTGGTACACAATGTGGTAGAATTTGGGGACTGCTGGCCTAGGCCACTGGACAGGATTGAAGTCTGCATCCCTATTCTCATACTGCAGAGACACATTCAACACAGAACTGTGAGTCAGTTCTGATTGGTGACCAAAGTTACCTGCACAGGTGAGCTAAGAGTAGGCTGGAACAAGGAGCAGACACACATGATGGTGTGAGGGAGAGAGAAGTGAAGCCCTCCATGCAGAGTAATCAGACACAAACCCATCACCTTGATTCCCAGGCACAAAGGATTTAGAGAACAGCACAGGCAACCTTACAGCAACCCAGAACAGGCACAGGGAACACCAAGTACGAGACTGAGCTACAGCTGCTCAAGGAAATGCTCCCTCTGACCTCTGCAAGGAATAGAAGGGGAGAGAGACTGCACATTCATGGCTTCCTGCTCTGAATACCTCTCTGTGGGGTCCCTTCGGCCACTGATCCCATTTTCCTAAAAGGGCTGAGCTCAGAGCTGAAGTTGTCTTTTATGAACAGACCTCAGCAGCGATTGCAGTCATCTGGCCAGTGACAAGTGGAGGATAGAGCCCAGCAGCGATTCTGGTTATCTTGCCAGCAACAGCTGGGTCCAGTCAGAGCCTCCAGCAGGAGAGTATTAGACTGAGAGCTGCTGTGTGGGAGCAGAGGAATTTGCATCATCAATCTATAGTGGCCCAATGATTCTGGGGAGGTCTTCCTGCCCTACCTGCTGAAATCATTATATCAAAACAGGTGATAGAGCCCCAGGACTGTTTAAGAAACAGAAACCCTGGTTTTTCTGGGATGCCTGGACCCACAAACTGTGAGTGGGGAAGTTGGAGACTGACTGGGGGGGCCATGAAGGAGCAAAACTGCATCAGCCACTCAGGATCTGATTGTTTGGGACTGTGGCTCACACACTGAAGTACAAAGTGTTAAACTACTAAATTTGTCCCTGGCCTTTCCCTTTCCTGCCACCAACAAAGTTCTTTTTGTTTAAATCTTTATTCAGTGTGCTTGTGAGTGAGTGAGTACAAATTTGCCTATCAAAGGTGCCCAGAGAAGATATAGAATCCTAGATTACTGAGGGAGAGGTTTCGAGACCAAATTAAGCAAATACTAAAGAATCCCTTAGAAAGAAGAACCTGGCCTTTGTTTCTGCTGCTGCTGCCACTGGCAGAAGGGTTACGAAGGATTAATAAAGTTGTGGCCTGTTTAAATCCATCCCATGTATCTGTTGGTCAGTCACCTGCTTGTCCTGGTTAACCGCCTGGTGGTCTTGCCTCCCCTGCAACTCCCAGTTATTGGTGGGTGGCATTCAGCACAGCTATTCAAAAGCTGTTAGGTTTTAAACGAGAGTGGTCTGAGAGTTGCTAAGCCACCTCCTTCTATCTGACAGCCTGACCAAAATAAGCCAATGAAATCTGCATTTTGCTTCTCTCACACCAACAGGCTGCTTCTTCACCCACATTCAGGGAGGATGAGTAGGCAGTAGAAGATAAGGCCAGCATTGCTCCAGGCCCTACATCTACTGGCATGGTACCATTGAGGAATGCTGATGTTCCCACACCAGTTACCTTTAAAAAAAATGAAAATGAGGCTGATATACAGTATACAAAGAGACACAATATTTCAGTTGTTACTTCCTAGCTAAAAATATGTATTTGTGAGGTTTATATATTTCAGTTATAAGCAGCTTAATTGAAATCTTAGATTTAAATTGAAAATGCTGAAGAAAACTTTACATTATCAATAAAGGTGGAGACTCTAGAGTTGGGCAGAAGTACAGGAATGGACACAAATAGGAAGTGATTTTTTCATATTTTCTGCCCACTCCCACTTTGCAACTAATATAAGAGATTTCTAAGCTGCTCTAATTAATGCAGCAACACCAATAGCAGCTGAAAGTGAAGGTAGAGGGGGACAAAATTAGTGAAGATTTTATCTGCTTTAATCAGAAGAATGTGATAGTATCATAACCATTAGCCATGAAGAGTAATATAGGCCTGCCCTGTGCTCCGTGTTCCAGTCCAGAGATTGTGGTAGAGCAAGGGCAGAGGCACTGGGAAAGTTCTCCTATTTGAAAACCGGGGGTAGGTGGGTGGGCACAAGCCCACCCACCGCTAAAGGCTCCCCCCCCATCCTAGGGGAGGAACCACTGGACCTGGGACCAACAGATTACAGGGGACAACAAATGAAAAAACAGGAAAGGGCGTGGGGGTCACAGGGTCAAATGTAGGAAACCAGAAGGTCACACTGAGCAAAGAACCCTGGACAGCGCCCACTGCTCCTCGAAGGTGTCCAGGGAGCCAGCGGATGCTGCCCAGAGGAACTCTGCCCGGAGACGTGAGATTGGAAATAGGCAGTAATTCCCACAGGCAGTGAGCAGACAGAACAGAAGGACCTTTAGATGCATGAGAGGGATTAGATCCAGGAGGAATAATTATGATCTCTCCTTAATAGTAAGGAATGTGTGGGAATGACTGTAAATAAAGCTGGATGCCTGCAGCTTGAGCGATCACCCACCCATTCTATGACTGCCTGATCAACTCTCATTGAACGGTAGTAATAGCAGTAGTATTGCTAAGAATATTATCGTAATGTCACCATGTGCATGTTTATTACTTGCCACATTGTAAGAAGATTTGATGTTGCAATATGCTAAGGGTTTCCTTATGTTATATGCTGTTGCTTTGTATGTTTATTAAGCCATGTTGCAATTAAGTATTCATAACGTTGTAGCTTGCGCTAAGGGAATACAGTTGTGTTGTGAATGCTGTATTGCAACTTTAGAATTTTATTCTGTATCGTTTCTAGTCTTCTGTACTGTCTTAAGCAGCTTATTCCTATGTTTTACTGTATAATTTTCAATTTAAAAAACAATTGTATTAAAATTAGTTAATAAAGAGACATTTGTTTTCAAAGAATTTGCTATCTCAATTTCAATCCTTTAAGCGGAGGGCTGTATCTATGTTCTCTCAAGGGTAAACCGAGGCAGGCAGGTCCAGGGAGTTTTTAAACAGGAACCCCTGGTAAATTCTTGTAAATCTGCTAAAGTGGACCACAGTAATTACCTTTTTATAAAAGGAAGGCTGTAAGCAGTATGGTTAGTATATGCAAGCCAGTGTAGGGCTGTGGGGGTCCCAGAGTTTTACAGTAAAACAACAAGGCAATTCGTTTGGGAGAGGTTGGTGCTTGTTTGTGAAACATTACCAGGAAAAGAACAATTGGGAGAAAAGGTCCTCTCCTCATGCTAGCATGGGTAGTATAGGGTGAGTATATGTGTAGGGTGAGTATATGTCCAGGTTTTTCTGTAGGAGACCTCTAGTTTTTGGTCCTCTGATGTCTCTGGGCAGATTTTTGAAATATGAACAAATATACATGATTTTCTCCTTGCTTGTCCTTTTTCCAACATCGATTCTGGTAGACCTGCAATTCCTGGTGTGCCCTAAAAGCAGCACGTGTGTTTACTGGTTTGCCACTTACTTCTGCATTGCTGCTGATGGTGGCAGTGCTGCCTTTAGAGCCAGGTGGATGGAGATCAGCTGCTGCTGGTTGGCTGCCCAGCTCTGAAAACAGCACCACTACCAGCAGCAATGCAGAAGTTAGAGTGGCATGGTATTGACTGTTGAAGCAGATCCCACTTGTAGAGTACAACTTATACATCTTGCAAAGAATTTCATGGTTACTTGATGAGCAATGAATCACTGCCGAGAAAGATATGCTGTAAAGAGAAATATGCATGACCACAAGAAAAGTGCAGAAGGAAAGGTCTGACTACAGGTAAAAAGATATGTTTAAATGTGATTTACATTTATTTTTATGGCCATCATTCTCATTATTTATAAATCTTATATATACAAAGTAGAAAAACTGTACAGTAGAAACTGTACCTACCCTTTCCAGTTGTCTTTTGCCCCAGCAGTGTCTTCTATTTGGGAAATGGAAATATGGTAACCCTAGCCATGGATAACATGCTTACTATGAGTTCCAGAGGGGTACCTATGTTTGTCTGTTTTTAGCACAACAGTGAGAGTCCTGTGACACCTTAAAAACTAACAAATTTATCTGAGCATAAGCTTTCATGGACAGAAACCCACTTTGTCAGATGCATGAGCTTCATGAATCTCCTATAGTGGTAAGAACATCACATACACCATTAAAATATATAATGATGCATGAATGATGGCAGAATATCTAACAGCAGGCTTCCAGGATGGACCTTGACCTTGATAAATAGAGAGATCACTATGGATAAAGTAAAACAACCTGCTATAGCACCATATAACTTACTAATTCAGGGAGAGGACCATGACTGTCCACTTCCACAAGGAGAATCAACAGAACCTAAGATCACCTTTTTCTGTACAAATGACTTTTGAAGAAGCTGAACAAAAACAACTTGAAATCTGGTCTGGAGATGGCAACTGCTTCTATGTGGAAGGTAGGCCCCTATCAGGATATGCCATCATACAAATGATGGACAACAGAGTATTACAAGGAACAGTAATCCCTCCTTCGGCCAGGGGAGCTGAGGTAGTGGCTGTGCTTTCAGTTCTGGATGATACAGATCTAAAGAGAAGCCTGTTCGTTATTTCAGACTCTGAGTGGGTGATCACAGAGCTCTATCCGACTGGATATTGGTATGGGTAGCCAGAAACATGACTACCGGTGATTGGAAAACTGGTGGCACATGCAAAATATCTTCTTCATGCATGGTCAGTCATCAGCAATCAACAAGGGAAGACATTGCTTTATAAAGTAAAAGCTCACCAAAAAAGTGATGCAGTTTCATCCAAATTGAATAGCCAAGGGGACGGTTTGGCTAAAAAAGACGTAACACTGGGCCCTGAAATGTTATGGACTACATTGGAAAAGAAAATGCTACCAGTATGACCAAGAGCTGAAATCCCAATAAATCAAGTAACAGATATGGTTGAACTCCAGTCTAAGGACACCAAGATGCAAACCCCTATGAGATTCATAGAATATTAGAGTTGGAAGGGACCTCAAGAAGTCATCTAGTTCAACCCCCTGCTCAAAGCAGGACTAACCTCAGCTAAATAATCCCAGCAAGGGTTTTGTCAAGCTGCAGCTTAAAAACCTCTAAAGATGGAGATTCCACCTCCTCCATAGGTAACCCATTCCACTGATTCACCACCCTCCGAGTGAAAAAGATTTTCCTAATGTCCAACCTAGACCTCCCCCACTGCAACTAGAGACTGTTGTTCCTTATTTTGCCATCTGCCACCACTGAGAATGGCCTAGCTCCATCCTCCCTGGAACCCCCTTTCAGGTAGTTAAAAGCTGCTATCAAATCCCCCTCATTCTTCTCTTTTGCAGACTAAACAAGCCTAGTTCCCTCAGCCTCTCCACATTAGTCTTATCCTCCAGCTCCCGAATCATTTTTGTTGCCCTCTGCTGGACTCTCTCCAACTTCTCCACATCCTTTTTGTAGTGGGGGGCCCAAAACTGGACGCAATACTCCAAATGCTGTTTCACCAATGCCGAATAGAGGGGAATAATCACTTCCCTCAATCTGCTGGCAATGCTCTTACTATGCAGCCCAATATACCATTAGCCTTCTTGGCAACCAGGGCACACTGCTGACTCATATCAAGCTTCTTATCCACTGTAACCCTCAGGTCCTTTTCTGCAGAATTGCTGCCTAGCTTGTCGGTCCCCAGTCTGTAGCGTGCATGGGATTCTTCCATCCTAAGTGCAGGACTCTGCACTTGGCCTTGTTGAACCTCATCAGATTTCTTTTGTCCCAATCCTCCAATTTGTTTAGGTCTTTCTGTATCCTATCCCTCCCTTCCAGGGTATCTACCACTCCCCCTATCTTAGTGTCATCTGCAAACTTGCTGAGGGTGCAATCTACCCCAGCCTCCAATTATTAACAGAGATGTTGAACAAAACCAGCCCCAGAACTGATCCCTGGAGCACTCCGCTTGTGACTGTCTGCCAGCTAGACATGGAGCCAGTGATCACTAGTCATTGAGCCCTGTTCTCTAGCCAGTTCTCTATCCATTTTATAATCTATTCATCCAACCCATACTTCTTTAATTTGCTGATAAGAATACTGTGGGAGACCGTATCAAAAGCTTTGCTAAAGTCAAGGTATATCATGTCCACAGCTTTCTCCACATCCACAGAGCCAGTCACCTCTTCATAGAAAGCAATCAGGTTAGTCAGGCATGACTTTCCCTTGGTGAATTCTCAAGAATAAGGATGGACTGATCTTAGCACAAAAAAGAGGTGTTCTAGATTCTGTACCAGTGTTAATGATTCCTGTATGCATATGAAGAGAGGTAGTACAACTGGCACATAATCAAATCCATTTTAATAAAGATAAGATCATTAATAGAGTAACAGTGGCCTTGTGGCTTGACGTGGCACGAGAAGTGGAACAATATGTAAACAACTATCGCAATTGCACTGAGGATAATTTTGACCACCAGATAGTAAAAGGTCCAATGCTTCATCAGTCTATAATGGGCCCTTTGAAAAGGATTCAAAGAGACTATATTGGATCTTTTCCCCTAACAGGAAAAGGAAAAAAAAATGCATCCTTGTAGTAATAGATTCATTCAATAAGTGGATTGAAGCATTTTCAACATGAAACAATACAGCCGCCGCCACCGTGAGTGTGTGTGCTGTTGAATGAAACCTTTCCAAGATTTGGTCTCCTGGATACCATTTACTCTGATCAGGAGCCCCATTTCACAGGGGAGATAACTAGGTGTTTATGTCAGACATTAGGAAGTCAACACAGATTCCATATTGCAGGCCATCCCCAAGCCTCAGGCTTGGTTGAAAGGTATAAAAGGATGTTAAAAACCATTCTGGGAAAAACTGGGGCTTAAAACTCCCATTAATGCTAATGGCTATAAAATCAACTGTAGCTGCAAATGGCTATACCCCACATCAGGTCATGAATGGCCTCCTGATGAAAACTCCAGAAATGTGCTGAGTAAGTGGAGTCCCACCCGATAATTAACAACTATGCGTAGAGGTAAACAAATTCATATCTGGACTGTTACAAGACATAGAAATTATACAAAGCAATGTAGCCTTACAATTAAAAAGTTATAATGAAGGCCTGGATAAGCATCTCAAGGACTCATTACTGAGTGGGAAATTGGGGAGAAACTGATGTATAGATTTTTCTCAGACTGGGGACATGCTCTCAGCCCCCAATGAGTGGGTTCTGTCATTGTCACAAATATAGCAAATCCCACAGTGTACAAGGTAGAACTGAAGGATGGAAAGGGAAAAAGGTTCAGAAAATGGTTCCATAGTTAATTAAAAAATTAATTTTTTAAAAAAATGGAAAGGTACATAAAATAACAATGTTTATATAAAGAACTAAAATATTTACCTATTTCTTCCTCTCAGGCAAAAAGAGGTAAATGCATCAATCATCATGTATTATGTCTGTGTTTAATGTCATTATATTATTCTACACTATTCATGTATCACAAAATTACCCACTGATAGTGTGACTTCATATAAATATTAGCATATCATGGGACTCCTTTCCCCTAATTTGGGAATAACAGGACCTGTTGCAGTGTTTGTATTTGAAAGGGGTCAATATTGTCACTTGGTATGGCAAGAAGAAAGGGGAATCAGATATTAAAAACTGCCTGTTTTGAGTCACACAAGTACTTCTCCAGGTTTCCACTCTTACTCACCTATTGTAAATAAGGTGGACAATTTTCACAAATGGGAGATAGCCTGTTAGAAAATTGCTCAATCCCCCTGAAAGTAAGAGGCTCTTCAAAATGCTCCTGTGCTGCAGTCAACGTTCCTTCCCATGTCAAGAGAATTTGACCATAGAGCTTTTTCTGGTCTACAAAGTCATATTGATATTCTAGCTCTCAAAATTCAAATGCCAGTGCAATCAATAGTGGTAAATTATAATTGCCACACAGGTGGCAAGGGATATTGCACCTTGACAAATGAAACAAATCACTTCTGTACAAATGCCACAAATAAGAACTTTACCACATCCTGTAAGGGCATCGGAATGGTGGCAGTTTACCATAATGATTCTGGGAAGCGGTACATTAAGGGAATATATGGTGCATCAAAAACCATAGATGTAACAATGGTGTCCAGGCCACACATATATCAGATGGGGGCAGTATTTATAAAAGAGGATGCCAAGAGGTTAGGAATGGTTAACCCCGAATATATATTGAGAAAAATTATTCTTCCCTTCCCTATATCTAATGCAGCATCCAAAGCAAGTGTCAACCATTTATGGGAGCAGCCTCAGTAGGCTGGGGTTCTTGGATCCACAATATACTTACCATAAATCAAGATTGTAGACATAGGTATGACCTCAATGCCAAGGTACTTGGAAGTGTAGGTACTGGGTTTGGCATAAAGAATGCTATAGTTTCAGAAAGTCTTTCCACAAAGATTAGTAATGTAGGCTAAGATGTATTTTTTTTAAATCACTCTTTGTCTTCTTCACTCAACAGGTACCAAACCTTCTAAAACATTCTTCACTGCTGACAATTAGCCATTCCCCTTAAGGTCATAATAGGGATTGTGTAGAATCACATTTTTTAAAATCTTAAATTACATTAAAAAATTAAAATTAGAAAGCCAAGCACTCAAGTTTTGAAATGTGAGAATTCAAACATCATCCAGCTGACTTGTGCATATGCATTATTGAAGTCTAATCGCATTATTGAAGTCTAATCACATTATCTCACACAATTTTTTCCCCACAGAACACCTGCACTGCTTTAATTCAGAATCCCAGGGAGTTGACCAGTGAGGAAACTGAGGGAGACACTTGACCAGAAGCCAAGGAAGGAAATTGCAATCCTGTCAGTTCCTTTCATCTACAAACAGTAAAGATAACTTTCTTCCAAATTGTCAGTGACTCGGAAACAGGTAATGTCATATTTATGCCCTCTTGATCCCTTCTAAATAGGTTATAACCATTGATTTTAACACTGCAATTGTGCATAATCTTGCAATTCATCCCACCAGGTTTCAATAATACCAACCACATTGAATTTATGCTCATAAATGAGCAATTACAATTCCTTTTATTGCCCAAGCTCCTAACACTAGTGTACAAAGCAATTAAAGAATGTCTTCTCTTCTTATCCTTTGCTTTATTAATGTTGTTCCTAACATCCTGAGTCTGTGCTAAATGAGTGCTCATTTCTTCCTTCTTTTCACCTTCCTTTTCTTATTACTTTCAAAATTCCACTTCTATATAGTTTGTCACATGTTGCTCTGAAAAGTTTTGCTGAGCTCAAGTGCTGCTTAATGGTCGGGCGAGGGCATGATACAAGAGATTCACAAAAGACGCTCAGCACCAGAGACAGCATGTAGCCATACAGCTGAAAAATGCAGGCAAAATTGGTGAAGATTTTATCTGCTTTAATCAGAACAAAAATGGTGATGGTATCATAATGATTAGCTATGAATAATGATATAGATAGCTTTATGTTTAAAGTTTCTAATAAGTAGTAATTATAGTTTAAGTTTTAGGTAGAAATCAAAATGGTGACTGATGATTTCATCAGGTATAGAAGGAGTAGGAACAAAATGGAGATATTAAGAAACTGACCAACAGCAGAAAGGCAGAATGGGGTGAGATAAAGTTCACTCTTGATACCTGAAGAGAGGGGTTTGTAAGTGAGAAGGTGGAGCAGGGTGCAGTCAGGTTTAGAGTAAACAAGTGAAGCTCATTCGTATGCTGGATAGCTGATTGGTTAAAGAAAATATCTCTATGGAGGAGGAGCAGGGAGAGGTCTGAGCTTGATTAGCATGGTGGGCAATTGACTGGCTCAAAATGGAAAGGTGTTGACTAACATTAAGAAATCTAAGGATTAAGGATCTCTAAATGTCAGAAAAACTGTACATAAGGCTGTACTGAAGCTGACAAGCTTCAGTGTTGGGTTATTGTGATAACAGAAAAAAGATGTAGAGAGCAGCTAGAGTGGCAGCAGCGATTCAGTAGTAACCATAGCTTCTCCAGAAGACCTGACAGCAGGTTTCCTGTAGACAGATGAGAAGGACCTTAGATGGAGCAGAAGGATAAGACACCAGAGGAGTAAGTATGATCTTTCCTTAATAGTAAGGAATGTGTGGGAATGACTGTAAATAAAGCTGGATGCCTGCAGCTTGAGTGATCACCCCACCTATTCTATGACTGCCTGATCAACTCTCATAGAAGCTTAGTTAGTTTATAATAGTCGGCATATTGTTAAGAATATTATTGTAATGTTACTGTGTGCATGTGTATTACTTGCCACATTATAATAAGCTCTGACTATTGCAGTGTGCTAAGGATTTATATATATGTATGCAGGATTTCCTTATGTGTTGTTACTTTGTATGCTAGTTATGCCATGATGCAATTAAGTATTCATAACATTGTAGCTTATGTGAAAGGCATACGATATTGTATTGTGAATGCTGTATTGCAATTTTAGAATTTTACACCATATAAGTATATAGTGTTTTATATTGTCTTAAGCGACTTATTTCTATATGTCTTACTATATGACTTTCAATTTAAAAAACAATTGTATTAGAATTGGTAGCTAATTGAGACATTTGTTTTTGAAGAATTTGCTACTTGTCAATCCTTTGAGCAGAGGTCTGTATCCATGTCCTCTCCAGGGTTTTCCTGGGGAGTTTTTCAGTAATTATAAACAGAAACCTCTGTTAAACTCTTGTCAATGCCCAATGGCAGACCACAGTAATTACCCACTTATAGCAGTAAGGCTGGGAGCAGTATGGTTAGCATACCCAAGCCAGCATAGGACATTATGGGTCCCAGAGTCTTAGGATAACATGACTATTGCTCTTCTGTCTTGCTGCCCGTGTTGAGAGCTGTTCTAACCCTGTAATGATATATCCCCTTTTTCTGTCTCAGCCCAATGGCTGAGTGAGAAATTAGGTTAACCCATTGCAGGGTATGTAAAGAGTCAAACAATTGCTAGTTCCACCTTCCAGCAGTGAGCTTCAGGCTTCGCCTGGCTGAAATCTCATAGCCAGGACTCTCTGGAATATGGGCTTTTCCTAATATCGATCTTCTAGTATCAAGGATATGCTTTTTGCCTGCAGCCCTGTTGGGGTGGATGAGGAACTCAGGGCCACCCTCTCTACTTGGTTCCTATCCAGGGAAAACTCCAGCTGGCATAGCTGGCATGGTCACTGGGACAACCTTGCCTTCCCACTGTGTCAACATAGTCACTAGCAAAGGAACAGAGAAATAGAACTTAACATGAGCATGATGAACAAAACGCATAGAAATACATTTTAATTTTTTTTGGGATTTTAAAATAATATAGAAAATTAATGAACCAACCCTTTAATCCTCCTCCTTTCCCGTGGGTAGGGCTCAAGACAGATTAACTCCTGAGGCTACTGCCTGGCTGAGAATCTGAGCAGTAAGAGCCTTGTCTTCAACTTCAGAAATGTTTTCCTCTGTTCTTTAAAGTAGGTGTGAACTTGATCCTAGATCTCCATTGCCCTTTCCTTTCCCAGGTCATGATGGCCTGCTTCTGCAGCACGTGGGGCAAGCCTGCAGCTCCTCCCTTTCTCCCCACTGAGGAGAGCAGTTTGGTTGCATGCTCATTTGTTTTTTTGCAGGTGCAGTCATGTCTTAGTCCTATACATCTAGAACAGTACCTGGCCAAGCAAGGTGTTGGGAGCTGCCCCTGTGCATATGAGGGAGAAGTTGCTGGGGAGCTAAACTCATGTTAGGGTGGCAGCAGCAAGCAGTTTGGTGGGGCTGGTAACTCCAGAAGACAGTCTTTGGTGTTTCTGCTCCAAGCATCCCTGGGCCACTGGTCTACCCTTACCTGGAAATTTGGTGGCAGTTGACAGAAGTTACGCAAGCTATGCAGAGTAGCTTGCAAAACTCACATCAACTCCTGTGCTTCCCTTCTGCATGCCATCTTCACTGCACTGTGCCCATGGGAACTGTGTTCCCATGGACGCAGTGCTATGCCACTTGAAGAGCTAGATTACCAGCGTCGACCTCCTAATCGATTTAGCACATTTAATTTATATAGAAGATTTTAAAACTAGCAGCAATGCTTCTGTGCTATTTGTAATTTATGGATTAGTATTCTAGGAAGGAAATTCTAGGAATTAAATATTCCTATGCAGTGTCATGACCCAAACACAATAGTATTGGGACAGAGTATAAGAACTGGCAAGAAAATAACTCAGTAAAGTGAAACCTGACTACGAGTTGATTTGAACTATAAAAAGCAAACTAAAATAATGAAACTATATGTTACAACTTTCTATAGTAATACAAGGCATTAGTTACCCATCTTCATGTTCTGTAGACAACTTCATAGGAGAAAGTGCACAATAAGATCTCTATCTGTTCAGTTCTCAATGTTTTTCTTGAAGATCTCCACCAGTCTACAAGCTTGCAGTTCCAACTCATAAAAGACTTGTTTGACAATAAGATAAGATACTGAGTTAACTTAAAATGGGGAGAAATGATATTGCTTAAGACAATACTATTCTTCCACAATTACTACCAAACTAAAAGGAAACCTGCACACTGAAAATAAAAAAAAAAATATTGCTAACATTTTTTTCCTTTATTTATTAAGGAATCTCAAACTCAAGCACGTAAAACCACTTAAAGTCCTTTTTAAAGAGATTTCAGCTTCAATGATGAATGGCCATTTATTAATTAAAAACATTGCGCTTTCTGTATTTGTATTGTGAGCAAAAGTCTTTGTTCAGTGAGATCTCATCATGTTCACCTGCCAAGAATGGGAGGGAGAGCAATCTGACGAATTGTCATAAATGGAAAGCATTAATTTCCCTTACATCCTACACGCAAAAGTAAACTCAAATATTTACCACTAATAAAATCCCAAGAGCAAGCATATGAAATATGTTGATTGGGATAGCCAAGTGAAAACAGTTTAGAACTAAATGGCTTAATCTGTGGCACTAATAAGTTCTGTATGAAGATTTTAAAAGTTATTTTCATCTTCTGTGCATAAATCTTGTTTACAAGTAACAATGCAGCAGTTTACTGTGCTAACTATGACAGAGTTGACAGTTGTTGTAATGCCATCAAAAGTTTTTCACATATCAATAAAAAAACAAAGAGAATGGTGTGTCATGAGGAGACAGATGCGATAACAAACGGTGGCCTAAAGGCTGTGATTTAATACGTTCCAGCCTGGGAAATGTAATAAATTAACTCACACAAAGTGAAAGACGGCTAGCACTGTAGGGACAGTCAGAGATCTGAGATTAAGCAATGAATGTGTTTTGCATTTGAAAGAGTTCACTTCCTTTTTCAAGGAAGACACATTGACAATAGCATATTCTAAATGTTGGGATGTGAGGGAAATTAGCAAGCTATTTCACTTAGTAACATACTGACAATTTTTGAACCCATGGGGCAAAACTTTGCAGTCATAAAACAAACACATAAAGCCTTCAAGAGGCAGAGTTCTTTAGAAGACAATGCTCTCTTTGCCAAAAAAATATTTATTCCAGAAGGAAGAGCTACATATGTGAGGCACCAGGCAGCTGCATACATAAATTCCTAGAACTTATCCACCACTTTGAGTTTTAAAGGACATGAGAGAGTCCCAAAACTGTATCTGCACTATACAGTAGCAGGTTACAATGAAAGCATAATAGCAGGCGTTTTGGAATGCCCTGGTTGCTATGATGGAGAAAGTTAGACATTTGAATGGTGTGTTCAATTATCTAAGTTTATCTGAAATACGAATAAGAAACATTACTAAAATATCATTTATTGGTCAGAAAGATATTCACTAGTAGTATGTTTACTGTGTTTTGAGGGAATGTGTAACTCCTATGGTTTTTTTTTCAAAAGCAACTAACAAAATCACCCAAAGCTCAGGACTTCGTGGTGGTGGGAACTTCAACATCTGTTGGGGAAAATAATACACCAGGACACAAATTACCCAACAAGTTCTTGGAACGTATTGGAGACAACTTTTTATTGCAGAAGGTGGAGGAAGCAACGAGGTGAGAGACTGCTTTTGATTTGGTTCTGAGAGATAAGGAGGAACTGGTTCAGAATTTGGAGGTGGAAGGCAGTTCAGGTAAATATGGTCATGAAATGATAGAGTTCATTATTCTAAGGAATGGTTGGGGGGGGGGAATAAAAGCAGGATACAGACAATAGATTTAAAGGTAGACGTCAGCAAACTCAGAGAATTAGTAGATAAGATTCCACGGGAAGCAAGTTTAAGCGGACAAAGAGTTCAAGAAAGCTGGCAGTTTTTTAAAGAGGCATTATTAAGGACACAAGAGGAAATTTCCCAAGGCACGGGTAGGATACAATATATGGTAAGAGATCACTGTGGCTTAACCAGGAGGTCTTTAATAACCTGAAACTTAAATGAGTTGTACAAAAAGTGGAAAGTAGGCCAATTTACGACAGATGAATATTAAAAAAATAACACTGATATCAAAGATTTTAAGGCAACTCCATTGCATCTTTTAATCACAGCACTAAAAGCATCACTCTTCCACCATTAGCTGAAAATAGGGGAAAAGGAAAATTAAATTGGCAGGACATAGGATGGCAACAGCAGACAATAACATTACAAATGCTAGTTTATTTATCTTAATGTGGACATGTGCACTGAAAGGATGAGGTAATTGTTTGCAGTTTGGTATATATGGAACGTTGGCATACATCCAAGTAAAAGTGTAGCACACTCAGCACAGAAGTAGGCTAAAAGTGGCTCAGCTTCCGAAACGTAGGTCAGCCAGCCAGGCTCAGTATGAATATGGGCTACAGGCTAAATTACAGACCATAATATTCAGTAGAGAATATTAAAAAGTGGTAACAACTCGGTAGTTATGGCACCAACAATTGTGATTGGAGAATCAGAGAAGGATTTTAAAATAGCCAATAAAAATGATTTGGAATGATCAAAATGCGAGCATGCTTAGAAAGGGGCTGGTGGCTGGCAAAACCATATAAAAGTCAGCAGGCAAAGGTTAAGAAGTCAGGAGCAGGAGAAGGTTGTTAAAGAGCCATTGGGAAGGTGTTATGAAGAAAAAAAAAGCAGCAGCCACAGTATGAACCAAAGCAGCACCAGTTGCTGTGCCAGAACAGAAAAAGGACCCTGACAGAGCAGAGGATGAGAAGCCACTGAAGAGAGTAAGCTTGCTGGTAGTTATGTTATTGTGTGTACATCTAAGCTATTGAAGATATAAATGAATGTATGTTATATTAATCTACATGTATAAAATGTAAAGTGTGTAGATATAAGGGTTGCTGTCAGCGAGCTTCATGCGATACTTGTGCTCTGCATGCATTGATCTATTTAGTATTTCTCTAACTGTATGTCATTGGCATTCAAGTGTTTTTAGCCTGTACTAAATGCTTGTGTTTATAAAAAAATTTATGCTTAGGTTATTATATCAGGAATTACTATTTGCACCAAGATAAAGGGGTGCCTCATTTTGGAAAAATATTGCTTGTGTTTCAATGATTTCTATCAGAAGGCTGTATCCATGTCCTCTTGGGGTAACAAGTCCAAGCTGTTCAAGGGAGCATCCAAAAGGGGAAACCTCTGTGTTACAGTACGCAGAACTCCTGGTGTACTGCCTGGTAGCTGGGCTCTCTTGCTTACTGTGATGCCGTGACAAGCCACAACCCCCTGGCAGGTATTGTATTTATACAGGCCTCTATAAGCAGAGACCGAACCTAGTGCAGTTCAGTGAACGTGAATCAATAGAGAAACTGCAGCTGATTCCTCACCCCAGGACCACAGGAGTATCCTATTTAACCCTGGTCAAAAAGTTTGACCAGTGAAGATTATTATCCAGTCCACCCTTGCCTCAAAGTGAAAGAAATATGCACCAGTTTTTGTTACTGAACAGTTTATCTAAACATGTCACTCAAAAACACACTGTTTGAGATAAAACATTAAACAAGTTTAATAACTACAGAAAAATAGATTTTAAGTGATTCTAAGTGGCAAGTGTAAAGATATTAAAAATAGTTACCAAATTAAATAAACATAAGATCGCAGTCTAAGTTCTACACACTAACAAAATTTAGAATTAGCAGTGTCTCATCCTTGTTAGCTGGTACAAGCAGTTTCTTAAACATAGGCTGGGCAACCTTTCTTGTCTGGGTTTCCCAACTCCCTGTTATAAAGTCCTTTTGTCTTCCAGATGACCCTTCAAGTGTTCAGTTGAATGGGAGCAAATCCCAGTGATGTCATCATGTTCCCCATTTTATAGTTTGTCTCAACTTGCTAGAACAATTGGGCTTGTGACCTGCGGGGTTGTCCTCCATCCAGATGTGATGTATCTTGACATTAGTAAGACTTTTGGTCCTATCTCATATGGCCTTTTCATAAACAAATCAGGGAAAATGTAGCCTAGATGAACCTACTATAAGGTGAGTGCACAACTGGTTGGAAAACCATACTCAGAGGAGCAGTTATCAATGGTTCACAGTCAAGCCGGAAGGTCATATCAAGTGAGGTTCCACAGGGATCTGCCCTAGGTACGGTTCTATTTAATATCTTCATAAATGATTTGGATAAAGGCAAATAATAGATAATAGACTTATAAAGCTTGAGGACAAGCTGAGATGAGGTTGTAAGCACTTTGGAGGACAGGATTAGAATTCAACATGAACTTGACAAACTGGAGAAATTTTCTGAAATAAATAGGATGAAATTCAATAAGGACAAATGAACTTAGGAAGGAATAATCAACAGCACAAAAACAAAATAGGAAATGTCTGCCTAGGCAGAAGTACTGCAGAGAAGGATCTGGGGGTATTGTGTATTACAAACTAAATACAAATCAACAATGTAATACTGTTGCAAAAAAAGCAAACGTAATTCTGGGATGTATTAGCAGAGTGTTGTAAATAAGACAAGAAATAATTATCCTACTCCATTCAGCACTGTTAACGTGTCAACTGGAGTACTGGGTCCAGTTACAGGCACCAGACTTTGGGAGAGATATGGACAAATTGGAGAAAGTCCAGAGGAGGGCAACAAAAAGGATTAAAGGTCTAGAACAAGGGTTCCCAAACTGTGGTACGTGGACCACCAGTGATACACAAGTCAACTCCCAATGGTACGCATCTAAGCTGCTCAACAGCGCTGCAGGTACCAAGGTAGCTTAAGGAGAGTGTTGGCAGCAGCTTAGCCCAAAGTTCTACTGCCGACACTCCGCTTAAGCTAACTTGGCAACTAGCGCATCAGGCAGCTTAGTGATTCTCGGCCAGTCGCTTACCAAACTTCCAGATTCTGGCCTATGACTGGAACTGGTTGTCAAGGTAACTTATAAATGGCGCATCAGTAGCAGCTTAGCTGGGGCCATGCTTTTGCTTGTTTTTTGGCAGGTCACCCATGTTTCACACAGTTTCAGTTCATAATAATCAAACATTGTTTTATAATTAAAATTTAAATGACTAAATTATGAGAGGCAAAAGCAAAGTGAAACAAAAAGCATGTCTGATGCATCTGAGAAGTTGCAAATTGATGAAGCTGGCAAGACAGCATCATTAATCAGAGCTCATGCAAGCCAGGAGGCCTTTGTCAGTTCTAAAAGCCCTGCAGGTACAACAGCCAGCAAACGCAAGGTTAACCAATGATATGATCCCAGCTATCTAGCATTTGGATTTACCTGGAACGGTGAGGAAAGTGAACCAATACCACAGTGTGTTATTTCTTATGAATTCCTGTCAAATCATTGCATAAAGCCATCCCTTGTCCAGTGCAATCTTTATACAAAATAAAACTCTTTTAAAGACAAACCTATAGACTATTTTAAAGAGAAACAGTCAGTTACAAGAGTCTAAGACAGAAATAAACATTTTAGTTGGCATTAATGAACGCAATGGCTTTGGAAGCATCCTACGGCGTCAGCCTGAGGATTGCTCTGACTCATTGCACACATACGATAAGGGAGACTCTCCTGCTACCTGCTGCAAAAGATGTAGTTTAATCGGTTCTGGAGAAAAAGCTGCTAAACAACTGGACATTGTTCTCTTGCCTAACAATACAGTACCAAAAAGAACTGAAGACATGGCTTGACAGGTGAAAGACAAACTAAAAGTATCCAGAAAGGTACGTTCTTTTCTCTTTAATTAGACAAGAGAGCAGATGTAACTAATTTTGCCTAGCTACTTGCATACATAGGGTTTTAAGCAAATATATCAATTAAGGAAGAATTTTGTTTTGTGAAGCTCTGCCAAGTTGTACAACAGCAGAGGAGATTTTTAAAAAACTGGACAACTTTATAACAAATAATGGATTACTGTGGCAAAACTCTGTTGGAGTGTGTACTGATGAAGCTTGAGCCATGACTGGAAAGTCAGGAGGCATTCTGGCAAAAGAAAGAAACGTTGCTCCTGCTGCCCATTTCACTCACTGCTGCATTCACCACGAGGCACTCGCAGCTGAGAAAATGCCTACCAATCTTAAAAATGTTTTAGATCAGGAAGTCAAGGTGGTCAATTTTGTGGAACACGGCCACTCATTTCATGTTTGTTTTCTCTGCTCTGTAACTAAATGGGAAGTGAGCATGAAATGTTACTTTTCCATATGGACATAAGATGTTTCTCTTGTGGAAAGGTGTTGACTTGTCTGTTTGAACTTTGTTCGGAGTTGCAGATATTTCTTAGTGACTCATTTTGAGTTACGTGAATGTTTCACTGATGAGACGTGGCTGTCAAGACTTGCCTACTTGGAAGATATTTTTACATGTCTTAATGAACTGAATGCTAGTTTACAAGACTTGAAAACAATTCCTTTTAATGTTCTTGACAAAACAAGGGCATTCCTGGAAGAAACTTCAATTTGCAATTAGAGGCATAGAGCTAGGGAACTGCCAATCATTCCTAATGCAGGGCGGTTTTCTCTCCGGAAATACAGTGAAACTCCACTCACGTCTGATCTCTGACATTAAAGAACCAACTTGGTCTGATCTCAGATTTCAGTGAGTATTTCCCTGAAGATGTGACAAAAGAGAACTGGATCAGGAACACATTTTCACTTGAAGACAACAGTATGCCAAGGAAACTTCTCAGCTGAGGGGAGGGACCAGCTAATAGAGCTTTCATGGGACGGCACCATGCAATTGCATTTGCCTGAATTCCATCTCAGTGATTTTTGGCTCAGAGAAGGGAGGAATGCCTTGTGTGAAATGTTGGGGTGCTAACATTTTTTAGTTTTACCATTCTGCACAAGTTACCTCATAGACTCATAGACTCATAGGTCAGAAGGGACCAATATGATCATCTAGTCTGACCTCCCGCACAAGGCAGGCCACAAAACCCTACCCATACACATTTATAACAACCCCGAACCCATGACTGAGTTATTGAAATCCTCAAAAGTGAGATTTGAAGACCTCAAGCTGCAGGGAATCCACCAGCAAGCAACTCATGCCCCATGCTGCAGAGGAAGGCAAAAAACCTCCGTGGCCCCTGCCAATCCGCCCCGGAGGAAAATTCCTTCCCGACCCCAAATATGGCGATCAGCTAAACCCTGAGCATGTGGGCAAGACTCACCAGCCAGCACCCAAAAAGGAATTCTCTGCAGTAACTCAGTTCCCATCCCATCCAGCATTCCCACAGACCATTGAGCAGACTTATCTGCCGATAATCCAAAATCAATCGCTCAAATTAAACTATCCCATCATAACATCCCCTCCATATACTTATCAAGCTTAGTCTTAAAGCCATATAAGTCATTTGCCCCCACTACTTCCCTCGGAAGGCTATTCCAGAACTTCACTCCCCTAATGGTTAGAAACCTTCGTCTAATTTCTAGTCTAAATTTCCTAATATCCAATTTGTACCCATTCGTCCTCGTGCCTATAATAGTACTAAACTTATATAATTCCTCTCCCTCCCTAACGTTAATCCCCCTGATATATTTATATAGAGCAAGCATATCCCCCCGGAGCCTTCTTTTGGCCAGGCTAAACAAGCCAAGCTCTTTGAGTCTCCTTTCATAAGGCAGATTTTCCATTCCTCGAATCATCCTAGTAGCCCGTCTCTGAACCTGTTCCAGTTTGAATTCATCCTTCTTAAACATGGGACACCAGAACTGCACACAATATTCCAGGTGGGGTCTCACCAGCGCCGTATATAACGGCACTAACACCTCCTTCTCCTTGCTGGAAATACCTCGCCTGATGCATCCTAAAACCGCATTTGCTTTTTTAACAGCCATATCACATTGGCGGCTCATAGTCATCCTGTTATCAACCAATACCCCAAGGTCCTTCTCCTCCTCCGTCGTTTCCAACTGATGCATCCCCAACGTATATGTAAAATTTTTATTATTAATCCCTAAGTGCATGACCTTGCACTTTTCACTATTATATTTCATCCGATTACTATTGCTCCAGTGTACAAGGTAGTCCAGATCTTCCTGAATAGCATCCCGGTCCTGTCTCCTGTGTGAGACAGGATTTTCGGCAAGGATGGCCATCAAAAACTACAGAACAAATTAAATGTAGAACTGGACCTTTGCCTGAAACTGACCAAGATTTTACCAGATATCCACCAACTTTGTTCTGTCAAGCAAGCACATCCCTCTCATTAAAGACATACTGGAAATCTCAGATGGGACAAGTTTATAATGCGTTAATATTTTGCAAGACTACAGCTTTAGATATACATAGCTATGATATTGATACAATGTGTTTTAACAACACGGTTTTAAGACGGTTTTCATACATAGTCTGTTTATAAAAAAATAGTTGTGCTACTACAGGTGATAGTGTTTTATCTTGGTGATATTCAACGTGGTAGAGTTTGGGAACCGCTGGTGTAGAAAACATGAACCTACAAGAAAAGATTGAAAAAATTGGGTTTGTGTAGTCTGGAAAAGACTGAGGAGGGACATGATAACAGCCTACACATATGTAAAATGTTTTGATAAAAAGGAAGGTGATAAATTGTTCTCCTTAATCACCGAGAACAGGACAAGAAGTAATAGATTTAAATTGCAGTGAGGGAGATTTAGGTTGGATGTTAGGAAAATCTTCTCATTGCAAGTGTAGTTAAGCACTGGGACAAAGTACCTAGGGAGGTTGTGGAATCAGTCACTGGAGGTTTTTAAGTACAGTTTAGATAGACTGTCTTTCCTCAGAACACTATTAAAGTCCTTTCCAGCCCTACATTTCAATGTTTCTATGTTGTAGTTGTAATACCTAGATTATGTTGTTTTATAGAATTTTATTATTTGTATTCTAGCTTGTATTTAGTTTATAATTTTTTACCATTTTATTTTAAATTTCATCATACAGTTTTCATTTAAAATTTAGTCTGAGTTTTGATTCTCTGAGAAGTTAGTGGTTTTATTAGATTGTGTACAGCATGAAGTAAACAGAACTTTTTCCTATTGTGCTTGCCCTCCACCAACTCCACAGTAGAACTAGTTAGTAATATCCAGGAACTTTTGAAATAATCAAAAATAATTTCGATCCCTGTATGGTAAAATATTTTTCAATTCCTGGTCCTGTTACGAAAGTTAGATGATTTGAAAAGTGTGCTCCAAATGTTGCCACACATGGCTTATCTCCTGTACCCGTAAGTAAAATAAAAACAAGTTTTTTCCTTTAAAGGTTAAACCACTCACACATTTCCCAGTTATATCAAGTGCAATCCAACTTTGAAAATAAAAACTGGACTTTCTAAAAATGAAGTTCTGGAGTATTGGGGAAGTTGTTGTGTTTTAGCATCTTAACATTCTTTATCTGACAGGACCAAGATATTCAAAGATGAAAACTGCTGACGTAATAAAATCCACTGTTTTTAAAGCAAAAGGTTTAAACTTATCCAGTGATCAGTACTCTTGGAGGGGAAAAAAATCATTTTAATAGCTACATTGTTTTCCATAATTTCAATTAATTTTCCCTTTAAGAACTGTCTACTAGTCATCTAGACAAGCAGAGTTATTACGTAAAATGAATCTTAAGTAAAATTTCTCTCACAGACACTCTCCACATAGAAAACATTGCTGAAACTTTTCAAATCCTATTCATGTCAACAGCTATAATGTACTAGGATATGTATCTGGTGTGAACAACTTATAATAAGCTTGGAATCAGAAAAGCCTGAACTCTTTCAGGATAAATTTGTAATGGTCAACTGAAATGATTGCAAGATCTATATCAGAAATATGCTGTATCATGTAGTCCGTGTTTTAATTACTGAAAACTTAGATATTTTGACTTCACAGTGGGGGTGTAGAAAAAAATTGAATTTTGTGACCTAAAGCAATGAGTTAAGAATTCTTCTGGTGGGACTTCTAGTGTTGTTTCATTTTATTATTAGGACCCCATTATATCAGGCACTACCAAAGGACTGTTGAGGACTATCCATGCCACAAAAAGCTAGTCTAATTATAAAATGACAGAACAGGTAAGGCATCATACAGTGAGACTGTTGGTCCATATAAATTGTTGCTCAAACATAAAAAAAAATCTTCTCCAGTGATTACTGGACAAAAGACCTAGACCCAGAATGCACAACAAAGAGTATGCTCTGAAATTCTAGGAAAGCCCCAATTCTTCAAGATGTCTATCACAGACACCTGAGTCTATGCTCTACTCCTATTCTATAAATTGCTTTTCCTAACTGCAATGTTTTTTATTGATCATCCAAGGAACAAGTTGACTGTTCTGTGAAGGAATTATGCTTCCAACCAAGAATGGTCCACACACCGTCCAATCACTCTTCTCAGCCTCACTTATTAATTAAATAAGAGAGGAATTGCTTCAGATACTGCTCTGCTATAATACATACTTCTACTTTGGAAATATCAGCAGGTTTTTTAAAATGTCACAGTGCAAAGTATGGAACTAATGTTAGAAACATTTCAGATTGTTGATAAACATGAAGTCATTTCCAAAAAACAGCAAATCATTGATCCCTAATAGATTTAAAATCACATGTACACCAATACATTCCTGATATTTGGAAAATCCCAACATTTCTGATTTATATATATAGATTTTGTTTCTTTAATAGAATCAGACCGTCCATTTTCACTGAGGCAGGAGCAAATACACTGGCAGATATTTGTCAAACCTGTTCTTAAGAACCTCCAGTGACAGAGATTCCACAGCCTCCCTTGGTAAACTGTTCCAGTACTAACCGTTATAATTTAAAAAGCTTCTCCTAATATCTAACCTAAATCTCCCTTGCTACAGATTAAGCCATTATCTCCTGTCCTAACTTCAGTGGACATGGAGAACAATTGATCACCATCCGCTTTATAAAAGTCCTTAACATATTTGAAGATTATCAGATCCCCTGCTCAGTTGTCTTTTGCTTCTCTCCCTACCACCTCTGCAAGTAGTTTATGCAGACTAGAAATATTTTTTTCAAGATTTTTGCTTACTTTTAAAAAATAAAGGTTCCATAAATACCTCACTCAGATCCCTTCATGGTTTCTCCTCAGAATTTCTGCTGACCTCACCTGTTATATAGATTTTTAAATGTTGTTTCTGTAGTCGTGCAACACAACAACATTTTCTTAAAGAAATCCTCTCATCATCTTTTATGACACCATATCCACATTTTTTTTTAATAAAAAGTTTGCATGCTTCATATTTTCACCCTTTTATCTGCTTCTCCCACAGGCATCTTTGCACCTTTTTTCATACTGCCCCATGCATTCAGAATTGCCTTTCAATATTCAAATACAATTTCTCAAAAAGTGGTCCATAGTCACTCCAGTAACACCTGCTCCTATTTTATGCCTTGCATCCATCAACAAATCCCCAAGCCACCTAAACTGCCCCAGCTCTCAAATAATAGTGCAGTGTTTGTTTTATATTGAATACTGCTTTGCTAGGTTATCATGTTTTCATCTATATGTAGAAGTGGAGGATACACTAGATAAACATGACATATGAAAATTAACATTACTAGACATGAAAAAAACATTGAACTTTAAAGTGGGGGTTACCCACATTAATCTTGTTCCGCAAGTCATAAGCCACAAATTTCAAGAGATTTGAAATAGCAGAGAAGTAGCAGGCAGTTAGCAACTACAAATACAAGTCAGTTTTATGTCTTTACCCAACCTTAAACTGCAAGGACCAAGTCACTTGAAACTTGAGGTATGTTTGTTTTGGTTTCTGCTTTTTGTTGTTCTTTTGTTGCAATCCTCATGAATGGACTCAGCAGAACATGGGCAGTACTCTGCTTTTCTATTTAATATTTCTCCTGCATGTTTTTTAACTACAAATTATTTTTTGTTAGAGGGCTTCACTTTATATATATATAATTTTATAATTATATATATATAATATATTTTTAATATTATATATATTTATTTATATAAATATATATTTGTCATTATATATATTATATATATATAATTTAAATAAAACTGCGGCAATGAGACACTAAAATTCATCAGGTTTATTGGTCTGATTTGAGAAACAGCACCATGGAGACAGCCACCTGTGCACTATGACATCAAGGAAACATTACTTAGCAGCAAAGGCTTCATTCACAGCAGTGGCTTAGTGGCCCAAGCCAACCACGAGAGGCAAGGGTGAAGCAGGGTGGGCAGCCCCCTATCAGCTACACAGTTTATGGGTACCCTGCCCTCCCTTTGTCCCCACAGCACAGATGGCAGCAGCCAGCAGTGCAAAGTCCCACTCCAGAGGCGAGGGGCAGACATCCCCCTCTAGTGCCTGCTGGCCCATGTGCTGACATTGATCGTTTCCACCCCAAATGCCCATGAGGCAAGAGCTCAAGAGCCTGCCCTGGCCCAGCCACAGTCCAGAGATATGATGCGGTGGTGGTGCAGCATTACCCGTAACCCAACCCACCCGACCATAAAGGGCAGGGCCTGGGGCCACTTTTAGCCTGGGCACTTGTCCTCATGAGATTTCTTTACTTCCCTTTGTCCCTTCACCTCTCTTACTGTGTACACCTGCCGCCGCCACCCCAATCCAACGAGAAGGAGTGAGCTTCTTGCTCTCCACGCCCTCTCTTTTCCTCGCCCTCGCCTGGCTCGGACTGCCCCACGAGATCACAGCAGCGCTGCTAGTCCTTTGCCCTGCCCCACCTAGCAGCACCTGTGTACTGCAGTGCTTCCCTGTGGCAGTCAGGTGTCCAGTGTCCTTTGCTCCTTAGGAGGGAAGGCAGAGCGGTTTATCTGGTGGTGGCAGTGCCAAGCAGTGAGTAGACTACAGTGTGTGTGGGCAGCTGCTGCGGAGCCCATCCTTGGGGAAGGAGGGTCCACATCCCTCCTATCCCTGATAGGCATGCAGCGGCCATCGGCATGGGTGGGGGAGCCTAATGCAGCTCCCAGCCCCCCTTGGGCAGAGGCATACCGTGGTCTCTGGAGACTGGGGGCCATACTTACATGCATACATACATACACCCCCGCCCCATCAGCCCTATCAGCAGCAGCAGTGGCATGTCCCGCTCTCCACCACTGTCCTCAGTCAGTGGCAGGAGCGGCAGCGCCCCATGGGTGGGGAGGCTCTGCAGGCCTATTTCCTGCTCTCCCCCTGCTGTGGGGACAGTGGGGACTGCCTGGTGATGGAGGAGTCGGGGGCATGATGGGCTCTGGTCCTCACAGCTCCCTCCTTCCACCCAGCGCAGGGACCGGGAGTATGACCTGGCTGCCTGTGACGGGGGGGGCAACTCCTCCAAGGAGGGCCTGGCCAGCATCTCCCCTCCCCCCAGGCTGGCACCCAGGGTCATTGCCCCTTTCACTCCCCCCCTCGTTACACCACTGCCTTTGAATTTGCTGGCATTTCCACTGTTGAGAAGTTAATGTTTCTTCGGCTGCCTTCCCCTCAGTTTCTAGGTAACTTGTTTTAGGTTTGGTGTGTGGTGGGTTTGTCTATTTGGCCTCAAATCTGGCCTCCAGATGGGGGCAGCGACTGTGGTTTCTGGGAAAGGGGGAGAGAAACCTGGGTCTGTCTTAAGTATCCAAAGCATTCCAGGATCATTTTGCAAATTGCTGAGCGGCATCAGTCCAAAGTACTTTGTACAGAAAGGCTCTTTCCAGGTAAGAGTGCAAAGGGAAGCATCACACCAGAAAATTCCTGCTTCCAATATTAAAAATCTTGTTGAGGGGACACACAGTTGCCTTGCTCCCTCAAATGCTTTTTGTAATATGTAATTTACATGCATTCCATGTATATTTTCTAGAATGTGATGAGCAGTTCCTTCTTTATCCCTAAAACAATTAGCTGAAGCCCTCAGGCATGAGATTTAATTGCACTTGTTTTAGGTTGCAAAAATTAGAAATCTTAACTTTGCCCATGGAATTGTTCAAGTCTTCAATAAACAGTGAAATTCTGCTAGTGAAGATAACAAGTGTATGTGCATGCTCTTTTCAAAGTACCTTTTGTTTATTTTTAAATAAATAAGAACAAAATCTAAATGAAATAAGTTCCAACGATTGTTTTGGGTTTTTCACTGCTTATTTCTATAGTGTTGTAGGTGAGAATTATATTAAAATCTTTGTATGTTTCCATGTGTAACTTAACCACTACATCAATGTCAACAAAAAGCATCAAGTTAAATTACCTCCCTGTGAAATACTTTTTAATATAATAAGGAAGAAGAAATGAGGGGATATGGTTTGTGTTATCATATACTGTGAATCCATTTGAATCTGGTTATTACTAATATGGCTGCTTGTATAATTCTCTCAAATCATACTAAGTCTGTTATTCCCTACCATTCATCCTATGACAGCATTCTTAGTCACATACTGAAATAAATCAAACACAAGAAAAACACAGCACTTGTTGCTTTTTATTTAAAATGGTTCTGCATTTATAATGACCTTTACTGGAAAAGCAAAGCTCAAAAATTAATTAAGCTTTTGGTAGGGAAAATATTTACAACTCAAGTCTTCAGCCAAATAGTTTTCTTAAAATAAGACTGAAAATATCATTTCCCTCATTGCTCACTGCTATTGAGTTTGAATTCAAAGGCCTGTATAGTCAATTCAGTACCTGCTTGTGTGTCTTAAGTTATTGTCATAAAATACCAAAATGTACATGATGTGATGGGGACAACCAGAATAGTTTCTATAAAGGAAAATCATGTCTCTGAAATCCCCTAGAATTCTCTGTGTCCATAAAATATTAGATAAAGGACCTGATTAGATTTTCCAAAAACATCTGATACAGTCCCTCACAAGAGGTGGCTATGAAAGTTAAGGGCTTGTCGATACAGACAATTAGATCCACAGAAAGTTGAGGTGTGAATCTGGCCTTCTGTGAGCTAATGGTTTGGGTGCATTCTGCTGCTGTGTGTAAACAGTTAGAGTTTACACACACAGTTAGAGTTAGAGAGATTTTTTAAAAAGATGGGGCTGCTTTACTTTATAGAGAGAAATGGAAAGAGGCAGAGAATGGAATAGAAGAAGGTTAATTGGATGTTCCTATTTACTCTGACAAAATGTCATCTAATAAAACTGGCAAAAATATAAAACTGAAAAAAATAAATATTTGTATATAGTATATAATTAATCTGTATTACTCATTAGCACAATTCAACACTGAATCTCAATTTAAGATTGTAAAAGGACTGCTACAATTTAAGATTGTAAAAGGACTTGGCTATTGCAAAGAACATGCAGTTATACGTACATGTGAATATCATAACTGTACATCTAAAGTATCTGCCATTAATTAAAAGCATAATCTAAGCATTAACTTCCTGAGGTTAGAAAGAAACTTCTGTGAACACGTTAGTCTGTAAATGTTTGTTATGAGAACTCTTGAACCTTCGTGTGGAGAATTTGATACCAATATTTGAGACCAGTTATGAGAGTAACTTGGATACTGATCTGATCTGTTATGGAAACTGGACACTGATCTGATCTGTTATGGAAACTAAATGAGAGTCCCATCAGGCCATGGAGCAAATGTGCTGGCTGATAGGGGATCCTGGAAACCTTTGTTGTGGATGACTTGATGATCTTTTCTGTCAAGCTCATGAAATGGAACTCAAGGGACTATGTTCTGCTCATCAGGGAACCTAAATCCTGAAATCTAGCTGCAACTTGAATGATTAGGGATATGGAAAAGCTTCCATATGATGAGAGATTAATAAGACTGGGATTTTTCATCTTGAAAAAACAGATGATTAAGGGGGTTATGATAGAGATCTATAAAATCATGACTAGTGTGAAGAAAGTAAATACGGAAGTGTTAGTTACTGCTCATAACACAAAAAACTAGGGGTCACCCAATGAAATTAATAGATTGTAGTTTTAAAATGAACAAAAGGAAATATTTTTCACACAGTGCACAGTCAACCTGTTAAACACCTTGCTAAAGGATGTTGTGACAGCCAAGACTATAATGGGGTTAAAAAAATAACTAAGTTCATGGAGGATAGGTCGATCAATGAGCTATGAGCCAGAGTAAACAGGGATTGCTGCTTGCTAGAGGCTGGGAATCGCTGAAGGGATGTGTTACCTAAAATCCCAAAACCCACAAGGCCCTACGCTGTTTTAGGTATGCTAATAATATTATTCCCAGCCTTATATCTATAAATGACTAATTACTGTGGTCTGTCCTAGAGAATTTACAAGGGTTTACCAGGGGTTCTTGTTTACAATCACTGAGAAACTCCCTAGGAGTGCCTTCCTCAATTTACCCTCAAGAGAACATGAGTAGAGCCCTACTTTCAAAGGACTGACACTCAAACAGCAAATTCTTCAAAAACAATTGTCTCTTTATAACTACTATTTATAATATAATTAGCTTTTAAATTGAAAGTCAGAATAAAATATATAGAAGTAAGCACTTAGTACAGTACAAATAATAAACAGTTATAAGAATTCTAAAATTGTAATACTGCATTCACAACACACTGTGGTATAGTGGTGCAGTATAACAGATGTACGAAGTAACAGCATATAATATAAGGAAATCTTCCATATATACATGTGAATCCTTAGCATACTGCAATGTTCAGAGTTTATTACAATGTGGCAGGTATCACATAGGCACACAGTAACATTACTGTAATATTTTTAACAATACCACTACTTCTATAAACTATCTAATATTCTATGAAAGTTCATCAGACAGTCATAGGATGGGTAGGGTGATCACTCAAGCAGCAAACTTCCAGCTTTATTTACAATCATTCCCATACAAGTCTCACATCTTTCCCTCTGCTTTGTCTAAGGTCCCTCTGCTCTGTCCAGTGGACCTCTATTGCCAGAAGCTGAGGCAACAGCTATTATTGTGGCTGTATTTTCCTAGAAGAGCCAGGTTTTCTTCTCCTTCACAATCACCCAACACACCAAGCCTGTTAGCTCTTTGCCTTATATTCAGTTTTTCTGACCTTTAGAGATCCTTGCTGATTGGTTGCTTTCCCAATGTCACCTGGGGTGAGATCATGTTGAGCCAATCAGTTGCCTATCATGCTAATCAAGCTTTGACCTCCCTCTGCTCCTCCTACCTAGTGATATCATCTTCACTCAATCAGTTATTTGGTATGCTAATGAGATTCACTTGTTTACTCCAAACCTGACTCCACTCTGGTCCACACTCTCACTTATTAACCCTTCCCTTCAGGTATCAGGAGTGAGCTTTATCTCACCCCATCCTGGCTTCTTACTATTGTCAGCTTCTTAGAGCTTTCATTTTGGTTTCTACTACCTCTCTACCTGATGACATCATCAGCCACCATTTTGATTTCTACCTATAACTTAATCTAAACTATCATTAATTATGGCTTATCAGAAACTTAAAATTTAAAACTAATGATGTTACTATTCATGGTGATTCATCACCACTTTTAAATTAATTTTGTTCCTTCTCTGCCTGTATATTCCAGCTGTATGACTGTCTAATCAAATGCTGTTTCTGGTGCTGAGCATCTTATATGCATTAAAATGGCTTAAAAATCAGAGGGATCAGATGAAACACTGGCTGGTTACCTGTTCTATTCCCTCTGAAGCACCTGGCATTGACCGCTGTTGGGAAAGAGGATACTGGACTAGATAGTATGGCCATTCTTATGTTCTAAATACCTTATAACTTTCATTGTATCACATAATACAGTATACCACAATAACGTCGCTAAACATTGTATCACACAATGAAGTATTAATGCAATATAACAAATGGTGGCATTCTACATGTGGAGATCATTCATATGTAGAATGATAGTGTAGCCTGGGAGGCAGGTTCCTTTACTTAAAACTACATTCATACAGGCCCAGTCATCCAGCTTTATTATCTCATTTATTCATTGTAATCATTTTATCATGCTTACTTTTTTTCTGCTTTCCTCCCTCTGATAGGTCTAAGGTCCTTCTTCTCTGTCAGTGATTTCAGGAGAGGCTTTTTTAGTAATCTCTGCTTTTTCAGTCTTATGTTCCTGGACTGCTTTCTGCTCTGCTCAGGGGCACCATTTCAGATTCTGGTGGGGGTGAGAGCGTGCAACTTTAACCATGATTCCAGGAGCTACTAAGGCATCTGCATACTCTAGGGTTTTTTTTGCAAATAATAACTTAGAAATTAGCTGAAGGAGCACTGTACATACTATATATACTGTACATGCTATACTTACTATATAAAGAAAGAAAATTAAATTAATATTAGACGCACTCATCTCTAATACTAACATGTTGACATGTTTAGGGACACTGGTTGGGTTTAAAATTTTCATGTATATTCTTACTTTGTTATAAACCTTGAATACAACAATTGAAACAACCAGGGAGAGGCCCTGTGAGTTTGTACTGAATTTATAGGGGTTTTACCATACTACAGATAATAGACTAGAAACACCCTTTAAACAGGGATGAAACTGATACTTTCAAGTCACTTTCACGGTATTGCCAACCCCAAATGTTAAAAAATCATGAGTCAGGCTCATCAAAGATCATAAGGTTGACTTAAAAATCATGAGATTATGTAAAAATAATAGATTTGGTGTTCTTTTTACTTCTGCTTTTTGAGCCTTTACAGTGCATTGGGGTCACATTTTGAAGCTTGTCCACAGCCATGAGGGCTAGAAGCTTACTTTTCCTTTAAGAATGAAGGCTCAAATGATCATGTATTCACCTGACTCTGGAGCTGGGGCTTTAAGAAGAATAATAGTTATCATGAGACTCAACAAAATCATGCAAGTTTGAGATTTCTGAGGTATATCCGTGTTTCTGCAGGCAGGAAAGAAAAAGAAACACAGGAGTTGTATGTAGACAGCTCTTCCTCTTGAAAAAAGTTGGAGAGTCAAATCTTCCAATTCTTAATATGGTAGAACTGTTGATATCAGTGGCTCCAGTCATAGATTTTAGCATGTGCTGAATAACTATACACTTCGTATTTAAATATCTGAGCCATATTATCCAGGGCTACACATTTCATATGCATTGGCTCAGGGACTACATTTTCTGACATATTTTGAACAGTGCTGAGTACACAGATGGTGCCCAGTGAATAATACAAATCATGACAATAAGCATCAATTTTATGGACTCTGTGGGTGCAATTTTTTTTTTTGTTCTGGGATTGGTCTGAATACAGCTGAAACCCTAAGAATTTGAGGCATAAACACATCTGATACTCATACAACACTTTCTCATTCCTTCCTTTTCTCAAACTCAAACCAAAAAATGACAACACAAAATAGTTTTCAGTTAAAATGTAAAGTTTCATTGCTCTATATCCCAGCCTGGGGCAAAACCTGCCACCTACTGGGGATTAAGTGATCTTGTCTCATCTAACTCTCATTCTCTTTCTTTCTTCATCCTTCCTGACCTCTGTGCTGCTTTTCATGCTGTCAATCATGACATCCTTCCTAATTGCCTAGGACCATTTGCTGGAGTCTCAGAGAATTTGCCTTCTTGGTTTTGCTCCCATCTGTCAGAATCCTCTCTTTTTAGCACATGCAGCAGAGAGATACGCTGGTCCAGTGGATAGGGAACTTGCCCTAGGTTCTGCTTCTCCCATAGACTTTCTGCATGATCTCAGGCCAGAGCCTTAGGGACAGAGTTTCAAAGGTTTTTAGGCACCAAAAGATGCAACCAGGCATTTAGTGGGGTTTACAAAGCACCTAACCTACTAAGCAAGAAAATTCCTCTAGGTGCCTAAATACCATTAGTCTCTCTGTGCCTTAGTGCCCCATCTGTACAATGGGGATAACAGCACTGCTTTACCTCATCAAGGAGCTCTGAGGAGAAATAACTTAGGCATCGTGAGGTGCTCAGATACTACAGTGATGGGGGCCACAAAAGTACTGTTACTAGAGTGGGAACTTATACCACTGCTATCCCTTCCCTTGGCTTTGGCCTCATATTTTAAGCTAACCCTCTCACATCTCCCTCTTTTCTGAATGTAACTTTGGCTCAAAGGGTTTGGCTGGATTTCTTCCAAGAGTCCCCTGCATTCTCTCTTCCACGCTTCCCCCTTACCCTTTTACAGGCTCATCTAACAACTTCCAGATCCTTAATTTAATCACCAGGCCTTTCTTATTTTAATCAACCTGCCTCTCTCTGTAAACCAAATACTGACTCCCTGCCCCAGGGCAGCCCTTCTCTGCAGAACTCACATTCCACATTCTTAACACGCTGTATATTTAAAAGCTCGGCCTGGGGTTAGGAGCAATCAGACTTCCTGTACAAAACTCAGTGGGGGACAGAAGCCATCTCTCCCCCCCCCCAAAAAAATTGCACCCCTGTGATCTTGTCTGGCATCTTTCTCATATGCAGGCTGTCCTACCTCTGAGGGTACTCTGTGTAGCTTGCGTAACTCCCGTCAACTGCCAGGTAAGTGAAGACCAGGTAAGTGTAGACCAAGGCTGAATCTTAGGACAGAATTAAAGTTATTCTCCAGCAGTTCTCCCTTGCAGAAGATACAACCCAAGAAGATCAAGTGAGAAACGGTAAAGGAATATGGCTCCAGTGCTTGCAATTCCAGAAGGACTTGCCCTACATCTCCTCAAGGCAGTCATAGCTACATGTAAGAAGCACCAGGCCTCTCCTGCACCCAAAATCACCTCACTTGCACAGCACTCTACTTTCTTTATATCACACCTTTATACCAGTATGTTCACATCCTCTGAAGCAAGCCACAATCGGCAGAGAGGAGGACCTATGTGTCATGACCAGTGACTCCCACCCAGTGATGTGGAAGGAAGAGAGAGGGGACTGAGCATCTCTGGTTACAGGCAAGTTGCTCTCCAGAAAGTTACTGTACTTTGTGAAGACTCCATAGCCTCCACAACACCTTGAAAGGGAATAGTGTTCCCTTAAGCTTAATGTGCCCCAGTTAGAGGCAGAGGCCTTTCCTCAGGGACCCACCTCATGCTAACATAACAATTTTCTCCCAATAGACAAGAGTCTTTGCTCTTGCTCAATACTCAAGCAAATTTATATTAGCTCTTACTCTACAGCTCACTGTCTGGTTTTCCCGGATGGGCTCAGAGTGTCTGCTCCTCCTCATGGTCTCTGCCACAGGTTGGCCATTCTCTCATCTACCCAATGTCATTAGATTTTGAAATGAGAAAGTGAGAGCACTTGTAAACTAAACCAGAACTGGTGCATGGAAGATATACACACACATGTCACTTGGATGCTGCTCCCTGGAGCCCCCTTCTTTATTCAGCTCCAGCCTACCCAGTGATTGAAAAGATCAGCACTCGTAAGGCACAATAGTCCCCCCAAAGTTTTCTCCACACCCTCACCCCAGAAGAGAGACCCATGCATAGAAAGGATGCTCTGGTTCTCTGAAGAAAGAGAAGATCAAGTGTATACATGGTGTACTCCACCACAATGGAGCGGTTCGTGCTTTGGGATCTCAGTGGCAAGGATGATGCATAAGGACAAGGCAGCATCTGCAAGTAGCTTTTTATTTCAAGTGACAAGCACACACATACAAGTCAGGTACTTACCACAATCAGGGAGGGGAAGCCCATTTCCCACACGCGAGCTGCACCAGGAGAGGACTCAAAACTCAGCACCCTGTGCACAGGGTCTAGTGGAGCTTCAAGGCAAGGCTTACATACATCACTCTAAAATACCTTTCCTCCCCTCACTTTGCTAAACAATCGTTGGCTACACTTCAATCCAGGTAGTGATTGGGCTTCAATATTTATTTTTCACCTTTTGATTGGTGTTCTTATAATGCCCAATCAGCTGCAAGCTGCAGTTACCTGTTTACAGCAAAAGCGGCTAATGAATTACCCAACAATGTCCTGGATATAAAAAGAGAAAAATATGTTTTTCTCTCTTTTTCTTTTATAGTTCCTCTTTTTATAAACAGCAAGCTATTGCCACACAACATAGCCTTATTTCATTAACCCCATTTTCAAGCCTAGTCTTGCTACTTATCCTGTGTTCGTGTTACAATGTCTTGCGGGCCCTAACACATGGAGAGCAATGTGGTGTCCAGTGACTCACACCCAGTGATGTGGAAGGGCAGACCAGAAATAACCAAGCATCTCCAGTTGAATGCAGGTCTCTCTCCTTCACATACAATCATGAGGCGGAGGTGAATAATCCCAGACAATTACCAGCCAAAGGCAAAGCTCTACCTTCCTCATTAGCCATCCCATGGAAATGAGAAGCATCTCTCTGCTCTCAGGGAGGGACCTTGCTATTCAGAAACTGGACAGAGAGACATAATTTGAGACAAATTGACACCAGCTCCTCCTACATCATTGTCACCACCACACAGCTCTACTGCCAAGTGGAATGTCTAGATTGCTCAGGTCCCCTTCTTCCAGATGCTGCTCCTCTGGCTGGGTATCCCAGGCTGCTGCACTGGCTTGGAGGTGTCCTCTGCAAACACAGCAAATAAGCTAAGAAAGAGCCATCACTGTGCAAGTATTGCCATCTATTGATGCTTGAACTCCTGCTCTCGTTGCCTCCCTCTCCCATTTGCTATGCATAAACCCCCCGGATGAACTGAGATGGATAAAACACCTAAGGGTCAATAGGCTGGTCACATCTCCTTCCTCCACCACTATAACACCCAGAATGTATCATGATTATCTTCCACCACTTCCCATGCTCCTGTCTTGCAGGATTCCAAGACAAGCCTGTTGGGCTGCACACCTACCATATCTGTCTATGTCCTATGACGGGAGAAAGTACCAAGACGGGCAAGGAGAGTGTGTATTGGCCATCACAACAGAGAAGAGACAGGGGAGAGAAGGAGGAAATAAATTCAGAGCCCGTAAAGGCTTTCCTGGATCCAGGAGTTCATATTGCTATTTGTCCTGGGGATCAACAGCTCCCCACACCCATGGGGAAGTTATCTCCTCCTGCAGCCAGAGTTGATCAGGAACCTTTTCCTAGAAACCCAGCCTGTAGCAGGGTTAGTGGCTCCTAAGAACCCTCTTGTGACCTGGAGTGGATCTGCAGAGCACTGCCACAGTTTCCCTTTCTGCCCAGGTCCCTTAAACAGGCCAGATAATCACAAGCCAGATAATCAAAGCATTCCCCTTCTGGGAGCCTTTTTAATAAAACCCGTGGATTCTCCACCTCAGTTCCAAGCTGAACACAGACCCTTAGTCCTGATTGTCCATCTTTCCTGAAGAATTCAAACGCACTCCTTTCTTCTTTAGTGAAGAGTGTCTGGCTCTCCTTCCCAAAGCTGGGTTCAATTCAGTCTCTCTCCTGCTATTTGGAGGCACCTGGATGTTGCAGCATGAATTCCCAGTGAGCAAAGAGTTGCCATAGAGCAGGGGTCTCAAACTCGCGGCCCGCGGGCCAACTGCGGCCCTCGGGACAATAGTTTGCAGCCCCCACCTCAATATCAAAGTTTAATGTTAGTGCGGCCCAAGATTGATACGAATGGCACTTTTCAGTGTTGTGTGCGGAGCTGAATGAACCTACCAATCACGGTGGGGTATATTGCTCTCGGAGGCGGGACATCAGCCGGGCTTATTGCGAACTTGCGCCATTACCCCGGGCTCAGAAGCGGAGGCGGCCGCGGAAATTGCTGCTCAGCGGGACAGAAAAAAAAGCGGAAAAGACGCATCGGCTAAACACTGAAACAGTAACACCAAGTGGAATTATATATTACACAGCCCCAAACATGTCTTTTTCAAAGCCTGCAGTGAAGAGAAAGGTTGGTGATGAGCACAGACAATTTCAGGAAAAGTGGGAAGTGCAATATTTCTTTGTTGAGCACAGGGGCATCCCGACGTGTCTTATTTGCACAGAGAAAGTTGCGGTGCACAAAGAATACAATTTGAAACATCATTACACAACTAGACATGCTGAGGAGTATGCAAAATACCAGGGAGATGAGAGAGCAAACCGGGTTGCTAATCTTAAAACATATCTACTGAGGCAACAAGATTTCTTTAAGAAAGCAACCAAAGAGAATGATGCAGCAGTCAAAGCTAGCTACGTGGTTAGTGAGATGATTGCTAAAGCAGGAAAGCCATTCAAAGAAGGTGAATTTGTAAAAAAGTGCATATTACAGGCTGCAAGTATTGTCTGTCCAGAAAAGAAAGGTCAGTTTAGCAACATCAGCCTTTCTGCCAACACCGTAGCAGAGCGCATTTCTGACCTGTCAAGTGACATTTATGATCAACTGTGTGAGAAAGCAAAATGTTTCAGTGTATACTCAGTCGCTCTTGATGAGACCACAGACATCACCGACACTGCCCAGCTCGCAAGCTATGTTCGTGGTGTTGATGACAATTTTGAAGTCATAGAGGAGTTGCTCACAGTGATTGCAATGCATGGCCAGACCACCGCTCAGGAGATATTTCACCAGCTGTGTGATGCCATTGAGAATGCCGGTTTGCCTTGGAGGAGGTTTGTTGGAATAACAACTGATGGAGCGCCATCAATGACAGGGAGGAAAAATGGACTGGTGGCACTTGTTCAAAAAAAACTGGAAGAGGAAGGTGTGGAGGAGGCCATTGCTCTGCACTGCATTATCCATCAGCAGGCCCTTTGCAGCAAATGCCTGAAGTTTGACAATGTGATGTCTTTCGTTGTGAAATGCATCAACCAAATCAGATCCAGGGGCTTAAAGCATAGAAGGTTTCGTGCTTTTTTAGAGGAAATGGAGTCAGAATATGGGGATGTGCTCTACTTCACCGAGGTACGTTGGCTCAGCAGGGGAAACATATTGGAGAGATTTTTTGAGTTGAGAGCGGATGTGAAAGCCTTCATGGAGAAAGATGAGGTTGCTGTTCCTGTGCTAAGTGATCCAAAATGGCTCATGGACTTAGCTTTTCTTGTTGATATCACACATGAGCTTAATGTACTGAACAAGAAGTTACAAGGTCAGGGGCAACTTGTCAGTGCTGCCTATGACAACGTGAGAGCATTCTCTACAAAACTTATGTTATGGAAAGCCCAGCTTTCTCAGACAAACCTTTGCCATTTCCCAGCATGCAAGGCACTCATGGATGCAGGCACACCATTCAGTGGTGAGGAGTATGTGGATGTCATTTTGAAGCTACAGGAGGAATTTGATCACAGATTTGCAGACTTCAAGACGCACAGAGCCACATTTCAAATTTTTGCGGACCCCTTCTCCTTTGATGTGCAAGATGGCCCACCTGTGCTTCAAATGGAGCTCATTGACCTGCAGTGCAACTCTGAACTCAAAGCCAAGTTCAGGGAGGTGAGAGGAAAAGCAGACAAGCTCAGGCAATTTTTGAGAGAATTGCCCCCCAGCTTCCCTGAGCTTTCCCGAATGTTCAAGCGGACCATGTGTCTTTTTGGGAGCACATACTTGTGCGAAAAGCTCTTCTCTACCTTGAACTTCAATAAGTCCAAGTACAGGTCCAGACTTACTGATGAGCATCTTCAAGCCCTACTGAGGGTCTCAACTGTTTCCTCCCTTAAGCCAAATGTGGCTCGGCTATGCAAGAGTAAGCGCTACCAGATCTCTAGCAGCAAGAAGTAGGCTGAAGAAGCCATGTTCAAAACAGTTTATGTTCAATGTTCCATTCATGTTCAGAGAGTTAAATGTTAAAGAACTGTTAATACAGACATTTGAATCTGAATAATAATAATGACATTTCTCTAGTCAGCAACTATATGTGGTTTCTTCAGTCTTCTATATCTGCTGTATTATTATTATTAACATTTTCATTTTCATTTTATTTATTTATTACTGATTGATTTATTTTTTTCTTATGGATTTGTTAATTTATTTTTATTTTTTAACACAAAATAAGATGAAAAAATAAAGACATTTGATAACATTGGAATGTTTTTGTAAGAGCTTTTCTTGTGGAAAACCTGATGCGGCCCAGCCTCACCCAGACTCTACCTCCAGCGGCCCCCGGGTAAATTGAGTTTGAGACCCCTGCCATAGAGGCTTTGAGTATAAGGAATCATAAGTTGCGTCAATGAAAAGGTTGTTCCCATGCAATGACAGTTTCTCCATAGTAAATTGCACTTTTCTGGGGAATCCGGATGAATGAATCCACGACTCTTGATGCATGGATCAGGAAGCTGTGCTTGCTACATCATCTAAAGTCTGGAGGCATATCATGGTGATCAGTTTACATTCCACAATAAGTGCCTGAAACTGCTGCATATTCTTGGGGGAGCTTGTCCATGAATTCAGCAAATTTTTAGTAATTGACAAAATATTACATACAAATTAATATCTGATAGTTAGCTTTGTGGATTTATAGACTGGGTGAAGAGAAAAATTTTCTCCTGAGGAGACCCAAATGTCCAGTGTCTTTATCAGAAAGAGATTGATATTGCCTACTCTTTTCAGGGACAAGGGCAGGATGTGTAAATAAAATTTTTCTCCTTTAGCTGGTGCAAAGTATTTCTTCCTCTTTGAGTACTTGCTCATGTCTATTCCAACTAGTTGCAGTGGACCTTTATAGCCAATATATTCAACACCATTCTTCTGAGGTGGCAAAGATTATTTAGTTTTCAAGCACAGGGCAATATATTTGGTTCTGAACAAAAATTTTAACATTGTGCGTGATCTGGAAAACAAAAAAGATCTTCCCTTCCAATAGCCGTCTAAGCAATAATGGGAGCATTGGGGAGAGGAGAGAGCAAGACAGTCTCCTGATCTCCAGAAACATCTCCAAATTCAATTACATATGATATTGATGAGGCCTTTAAGGAACTGCAGTAAATTTTTTATGGTATCCCTGGGTAGGAGGGTAAGTTTCTAAAAGTTTAAGAATCTTGTAAAGTACCAGGTCCTGGCTGCTGGGGGGACATTTGGCATGTCTACACAGCAAAGAAAAACCTGCAGTTGGTTCATGCCAGCCAACTTGAGTTTGTGGGGCTCTCTGTAGGACTGTTTGATTGCATACTTGCTCTGACACTTTATAGTTAAAGGACAGAGTTGCACCAAACTACTGAAGTCCAGAAGTCTGCATCTCCCCCAGTCCCTGCCACATTCTTTCCTGTGACCACCTTCTTAGACAATCCAGTGTTACAGGGAAAAAGATGACACTCAACCTCCAACCTGTAATATAGTTTCACTGAAGGTGCCCTATCAAGATTTGACCTGATTATGTCTAATCACTGGGCATTTAGAAATGGGACACATTATACCTTTATGAGTTAAACCAAATGATAATTTATTGGGGACAACACAACATAAAGGGGTCACTTGGGATTAAGATTATATGGGAGCCTGAATGCCAAAATCCATCCTGATCAACACAACCCTGGGCCCAAATTTAATACGTTATAGTTGTTTCTTCTCTCTTTGGAGTGTTGACCATGACTAGAACATCTTTGAACTGGAGCAACAGGATCCTGGATTCAGGAACTGTAAGATAAGTTTATCTTAGTTCAGGTGTGGGCGACTGTTCTCTTTTTCTTCTGGAAAGTGGTGATTCTCTCTGCTACCTTTCAGATGATCAGTTGGGTGCACAGCTGCCTCCCAGATGGACAGCCCTGATCTGTCACGCTCTTGGGCTTATGTACTTCCTCTTGTTAGGCAGATTTTTAGTCCTTCCCGCTGAAACCAAAAAGGGAGGGAATCAGTCCATAAAGGATGTCTAACATGGACTCCTTATTGGTGTTATGCCAAACCAATATGGCAATACCAACACTTATTAACATAACCACTGACCATAACCACTACTGAACATTAAACTAAAAGAAGAGGGAGGGGCGTTCTCATATCTAAATACATTTGAGATCCCTTCAAACACCAGCATGGAACTGATGAGTGAGAATGGGTGTGGCTCCACATCAAGTGGTCAGCTGGAAAGTTGTCCCTCTCCCTGACTCTCCTTTAATGTTTCTGATCTAAGGCATTCCCCCCGGAGATGAAAGCAACAGAGGAAATGGAAGTTGCAGCCATGTCCTGGCAGGACAAAGAAACAAAATGCCTGGTGTTTACCTGTTGTTGAATGGCGCATTCCACACCTTAGCTATATTGAGTGAGAGGCTAGAACATTTCTAAAACATGCTCCCCTCAAGTCTCACCTTCTAGTATTTAAAAATTACATACTTGAAAAGATACCAAATATTAAAATTGGCCAGATTGTCATCTAATGCCCTCAGCAACGTAAAGAATCATCATGAATTTCAGTTATCCTTACAAACCATACAGGATGGAAAATAAATCTTTGCAGAACAGTGTACACATACAAACAAAGATTTTAAGTAATATCTCTCTAAAGTTAATTTTAAAATTACAGTACAATGTTAGATAAAATGATGCTATGCTGTTTAAAAAGAGGAAATGACATGGACATTTCAACAGCCTAAAAATACTAAGAATAAAATTTGTTTTGTATTTTTATTATGTATATTATTTCAGTGACTATGCGCCCCAGTCACAGACCAAAATCCAGTTGTGCTTGTCACACATGAAGAGGGTATGAGCCCAAAATAGTTTACAATCTATATTCATTTATGAAATGTATTCAGAAACTATGTGACTTCTATAGACCTGAGAGTTAAGCTTGGTTGCAACTTTTGTTACTTGTCTATACTTGCTGTCTGAAAACTGGAATGTAGATTTGTTCGGGTTTGTTTGGGAGGAAACTCCGGTCACTATACAGTATTTCAACCAACATTTCCCTTTTATTTTCTTGTGTTCTGTACAATAGCCTTGATCTACCCTCACATAGTATGAACAACATGCTTATATTAGATATATAAAAATAATTGCTTTGCTTATTTGTCAAATATACTTTATTATTTGTACAAGGTACAGAGTACCTAGGCTATTTATCTTTATAAATGGTGCTTTCGTCTTTTAGAAATATGGCAGGTGTGTGACTGGTGTTCTTCTGATCTCGTGTTCCAGCTCTGCACGTATGTATGATCAATATGTACTATAAAGCAATATCATCTTTCTTCCTCTGTTTGTTGAGTATGATCATTAATATCTTTTTAATGCCCTGAAGGTGTTTTCTTTTCTCATTCAAAGCTGAGCCTTGCAATGATGCATATACTAGTTACAGAGACACATGAGACTACCATGATTGTATATTATCTAACACAGCTTGTTGAGCTCAGCATGGTTTTCTTAATGGGTAACTTTGATTGAAAGATCAATCCATTATGAAAATAAGTCTTAAATTATATGTATTTCATGTCCATAGCGTTTTTATTCTTTCTATGCTACTGTGGAATCATATGCATGAGGAATCATTTACAATTTGTAATTTAGATTTGACATTTTGAAAGTTGTTTTTTTCTTTCCTTCCCCTTCCCCTTAATGTACTTTGTTTGATCTGTGTTTCCCAGTGGATGGATAAATATATAGTTTCAGTACATCATTGTTACTGTGTAGTGAGCATTCTCAGCTATAAGTGTTATGAAGTGGAAATATTTATCTAAACAGCAGTACAAGGTATCAAAGTCTGATACTAATATTTATAAAAAATCAGGTGATTCCATTGCTAGGGTTTTTTTAAATTTTTTTCCCCATTTATCATATAAGGAATAAATATTTAAAAAACTACAGTTGCCTCTGTATTGACTCATTTTAATGAAGGGTTATAGCCACAGGCTGATTTGTGCAGTTAATCACTATTAAAGGAGAAAGTTTGGAAGATATGTTATTCCCTAAAACCGATAAAATTATGTCTGGTCAGATTAACCAAATGTTTTTCACCAGACAATTAGCTTTCTACTGTTCTTTGCATTATTAGTATCATTTATTTATTAATATTTTATTTTAAATTGCAGGCTATTACAATATAAGCATCCATTTAGCTTTCAAAATGAAGCTGATATCTGTGGTTGTTATTTTTAAGACAATTCCATTTTAGTATTGTACAATAAAATATTAACTGAATTCATGCACATTACATATACAGTATATGCCTCTGTATTTTAAGTCTTTTGGAGCCATCTAGAAATAATCCAACCAAATATTTGTATTTGATTTTTTGTTAATGTAAATTAGAAGTGATTTTAAAATAAATCTAACAGAATTCTTTAAGTAGATTGTCAACACAGATCCATATTTTTGGGATGCATGGGTACACTCCATATCTTGCCTGTGACTCTTTAGAAAGCTGGTGGCCATGGAAACCCTCTTCCAAACCAGTGAATACTCCATTTCAGGTTATATGTACTCATACTCATGCAATTTCTTCCTCACTTTGGGAGTCTCATAGACACTGAAAAAGTGACTACATAAAGACAATCTACACAAAATACCTGCGTAACAGATTAACAGTCTGTTGCCCTTAGGTGACTGCCTGCAAGTGCTCTACAACCCTTGCACAGTGCCTGCTAACAAGGTTATGTCCATGGTCTCTCTCTCTCTCTGGTCTGTCTTAACAGACAGCTGATGGTTACTGACAGCTGACCATTCTAATTATGCCCTGTGTCAAACTGCCTGTGCTAATTGTCCTTCTTTCTTAACAATTCCTGGATGGCTTGCCAAATCTGTTACTCCAAAAAACAGGATGTGGGGCACCCCTAGAATGGCCTATCTACTGCTCCATTACTCTGCTCTTCTTCCAGGGTAGTTGAGGAAATTCTTGAAGGACATGGATAAAGGCTTCCAATAAGTGGTTGCCACAGGCAGTATTCTTTACAAAACTAAGTATCTTTTTAATGAATGTAACTAATAATCCCTAATACAGTAATAATCTAGAAATAGAAATCAGACGCAAACCCCCTTCTTGCAAGTTAAAAAGCATTCAAACCGCAATTGCATACAGTTCAAGTGATTCTAAGAGCTTGCACTCGGTTACAGATGGCCAGTCTACAACAGACCGCTGACAACAGTTCTTAAGTGTACTTTAAATTTTACATAGATAAAATACCATTAACACATGCACACAGACATTTCAAGCATACACATCTACGTACTAATGCTATACTACAGTAGGCTGTATTGTACTTATACTATGTTTAAGATTAGCAGGCTTACTCTATCTGCTGACTTTTAGCTGTTGTTGATGGTCTTTCAGGTTGCTCAACTCTGTTCTACTTCTCTGTACTCCACTCTGCTCCTTTAGCTCAGCTTTCTGCTCAGTCTCTCTGTCTGCTCCGCTCTTAACTGTCCTAAACATCTTAAACGTCTGCCTTTAACGCTAACCTGTCAGCTCTCACATCTTGTTGCTCATGCTTTTCACTAGTTCTTTACTACAGAGTTATGCTGTACTGGTTTGGCTTCCTGCCACTTCTAATGGGGATCCCCCATGCCCTCAGCTGAACTTTTGACCTTTTGGCTTACTTTCAGCAGTGAAGTATCATATGACTTGCAATTTCTAATGGTGGAATGACTTTTGCCTATTCAAAATGGAAGCTAGGGACACAAAATGGAACTCAGGGAATCTCTCCGATATCAAACTACACACTGTATCCTGGCTCTTTTTTTTTTTTTAATGTAATTCAACCACTACTGCTAAAGTAAAGGAAAAACTGCTAGTCAAGGTTATATATTCTGAGTTTCTAAAATAATTCTGGAGGTGCACATAAATTTTAGCATAATACTCAGTAAATTGAATCAATAAGTACTACATGGTTTTGCTGTTTTCTGAATAGTGTTGCCATTAATGTAATAAAAATCATGATTAATTTTGTAGTTTGTCTGTTGCCAAGACATAGCCAGCAAATGCCCCTTAAATATGCTGAAGTTGATTGTTGATGAGCAATATTCATCCATATGAACAGAGTTAAACTTAATAATTTGGCAGTGGTTAATAATTGTTCCCCTTTTGGAATGCACATTTAACTTCATTTTCAGCTTTGCTTTGTGTGTGTGTTGTATCTCCTCTATGCTGCAATGTTAACATCTTTAGCGTGTTAAGCAGATGGTGCTCTCTTTTTGTTCCATGACTATTTTTCCAAATGTCATGATCTGTTTATTGATGTAGAGAAAGAGACCATGCGATACAAACACAGTCATAATGTGGTTGCATGTGGAGGCTGCATCTTTATTTAACCAGTAATAGTTAATGGGTGTAAACCACCCCAAACTGGCTAGAAAGGCTGTTCCAATGCAGATCTCAATCTGTCACCAATGGGCTATGATGTATTATAAACCTGAGTGTGAAGACCATCTCCTACCATACCCTCAACTCATTGTGTGAACATTGTTTCCTGTGGCAGACATATTCTGCCACAGTTTGTGCAGTATTGAGTACTCATGCTTTGGTGTTCCACCTGTTCATAAAATATGGGTCTATTTCTGTTCTTTATTTTTTTCTGCTTTATTTTTAAATTGAAATAAAAGCCCATGGTCTGGATTTTTGTTTCCATTTTGTTCCTCTGGCAGAGGAGACATTGGCAGAGGAAGAGGCAACAAGGAGTGTGGCAGAGTACTTCTTTGCTCCACCAGTTCTCCATTGGTGTATAATCCTCATAGGAAATACACACCAATGACATAAATTAGAGCAGCCCTTGTGAGCTATTCTGACACAGACTTAGATCAGAGTTGTTGTAAACAGGCCTGCACCCTTCCCTTTTCCGCCCCTTCCCCACCCCACATGCACTCTCGCTTGCTCTCTCAAGCAGAGTATAGATTGGACAAAGGGGAAAATCTGGTCCATAGCAATTTCTTTATTTATACTTTTAATGTAGGCACAGGAGACAATGAGTAAAGGAGCTAAATTCTCTGCTCGTATACAGTGATGAAATTAAACCAGTAGAGAATTTTCTCCAGTATTTTTATTCTCTCTGAATGCCCTGTGCTATTTGTCCCCTTACCTTGATCTTTTGTGATTAATTCATCTATATTCTATTTTTGCTATATTCTGAAATGGAAATCTGTATTAATGCTATATTTAGTTGCAATCCAAATATCAAATGCACATGTACCCATAACTCTGGCACTTTCTATACATGAATGCTAAACAGTTCAATCCTAGCATTGCTCTTTTTTTATTTAATATTTCAAAACGTTAAGATTATAAGGGAGGAGGAGCTATCACAGTTAGCATAGTGGAACAAAGGTGGGAGAAACTGAGAGAATATACTCTGCCATGCAATGAATTTTTAGGCACTTGCCTAAGCTTTTTCAGAATGCGAATTTTCACTCACAAAAGTTCTGGTGCAGTTTGAGCATTCATCAGGCTTATTTAAAGAATGAGAACCTGAACATGGGATAAATTGTGGTATAACAAAATCCTTTTTCCTACAGGATTTGCTAAGTAAAATCAAATATAGCCCTTTGTCTCTGCCACTAACCAGATAAACCCTGAAATATAAATTCCATTTCTGCTTATCTTGCAGCTGTCAAAATAGCTTGATCATATCTACAGTGGTAGATTCATATAAATAGCGTTTTGAGATGTCTGCTTTCTCCAATGTCGGGGTCCAGAGCTCAGTGATATCTCCCAGTTTTCATTTTGCCTCCTTTTTACACAGAGTTTCAGAATTGCTGACAAGTAGATGGTAAAAGAATTTTAGGGGTTTCTATATTCACAATGAAAGTATTAGTGTTTATAGTATCAAGGCCCCAAGGTGCTATTTACAAATTCTGCATGGCTCAATGAAAGATTCCAAACAAAGAAGAGAGTGAAAGAAGTAGTCTGGCAGGGAGAAATCCACAAACAGATGTGAGAAACAACAAGATGATCCCTTGGGATATGCAGAGGGCAGTGGATGCCTGGTAATTGTGTGCAGACAACTCCACAAAGAAAGCCACTATACATGTGCCACACATCTCTGTCTCTGTGACATGGGCAGCAGGCAACAAAAACACACTGATGATGCTTGGAGGAGCAGTCCACATCCCGGTGTAGCTTGTAAGCTCCAGCAAAAAACTGAATAATTTGTAATAATTTTTTTTTAAAATGAGGAAAAGTCCCTTACTTTCAGCCTTTGTTCTGTTCTGAAAGAGTCACCTTATTTTGATTTCATACAATATTGGATGGAGGTCTACAATATCCAACTGTTTTCAGGACTTAGTTACATTATATTATCTTTTCTTAGTTTTTTCTCTGTCAAAAAATGTTTATCCTTTGTAAATGTTCTATAAGGTAGGAGGGGTTGTAAGCTATAAGACATTCTTAAAAATATTGTTGGGTTCTTATATGGTTCTTAGTGAGAGACATAATTCAAAATTCTTAACACTCAATAACATATTAACAATTCAGGATCCCAGACTCCTGACCCTGCCACCCCCCAAAATGTTTATGGCTCTAATAATAGAATTAAGTTTGAAAGTACATGTCAATGACTTTAGGGTAAAAATAACTTCTAAGAGTTATGAGAAAATAACTATTAGAAACCTATGAATTTCACTGTTAAACTTAAACCTAAACATATGAAAGCCCATAATATAGAAATTCACAGTTTGAAAGCATGAAAAGTGAATACTTGTGTGTTTGGGAGTTCAGGTTTTTTTTTTCATGTGTTTGTTTGTTTGTTTTTTACAGTTGAAATTATGGTTTCACAAGCCTTGGTTGTGGTAATAAAAAAAATTATTGATTCATCGATCTTTTCAGCAAACAGTATACAGCCCTGGAATGGCATATCCTCAGTGACGGTCTGCAGCTTCTTTGGTGTGACTGAGGATTGGACTCCACAAGGAGCGAAGCATGGCTGGAGCAGTTGCCATCAAATGGGAGACTGTATCCGCTGCACTGGTGGCTGCTTGAAGAGATGTCTTCACAACCAGACAGCCTTCTGTGACAGTGATGTTGAACTGGTCTCTGTATCTCTTGCAGTTTATTGAGAATTATGAAATTGAGTCCCAGTCAGTAAATGTATATTTTGTGGGAAGTGCCTCATAATTAAATAGCCTCGTTTGGAGAATAATAAAGGAAAAGGCTTATCTGACAAAAAAGTCTAGTCATTTTTGATCTTTGTCTTTAGGGATAGACTTTGGTATGGCCTACTTAGTCCTCTCATTTGCTATTGTAACTACCAAGGAACCTGGCACAGGGTGCATAAAGAATTGTTCAAAGCCCTATTCTGGAAACTTACATTTCCTGTCAGCTTTTTTTTGGAGATGGGTGGCAGGGGAACTGGACTCTGCCATAATATTTTTTTTCTGTCTTTTGCAGGTTCAAGAAGCATTTCATTAATAGGCAGCATGACTCTTCCAGGGACTGCTGTCTACAGTAAATCAAGCAGTTTGTGCAGTGGGACACTTTTGCCTATAGTCCCAGTGTAGAACCTTCTCTTCTCATCAGCTCCTGGAATGTTTTAAAGATCTTTGGGTTGGAGAAGGATGTTTCTGGAGTTACCCTTCATCAAGAGATGAGGAAGCAACAAGTTCAGCTAAATCTAATACATCCTCTACTACCTCTTCTGATGGGAGAAGTGTTGTTTACTACAGAGAAGTTGGATCAGGCAGTGTGTCTTTGGCAATGGTGGAGGAACTGGGGAGGGAGAAACAGGCATTGATCTTGTCACTGAAGCCAGCATAATATTCCTTCGAATACCCCATGGATTCCAGGATGGCCAGAGTGGGTTTGTATTATGTGATGCTGGCCTCCTGGGAGGGTCCCATAGTGAGATTAGTTTACGTCTGTCCTGGTCATGTACCCTGTGTTTGGATAGGTAGCTTCCTTTTGGAGAAAACTGTGGGATGGTGACGGGAAAGCTGTTCTCAGATGTCGGAAGGAAAAGAAGAAATATAATACTTTTCTTCTGGGAATGGTTTAGCTACTCCAATAAGAGTTAGTGGTTAGTGCAGCAGTTCCAGGCCCAAATGTGGAAATTTGCAGTAGTTGCAAAATCAGCTTTGCAAGTCACACACAGTCAGCAGTAAAGTTTTGGCTAGGGGACTTCCTGATAAGGTAGTACAGGAAATATCCATAATTGACTTGGCTGACATATAGGCCCGAGTGGAAATAAAAGGGGTTGTCAGACAAGAGCAAATTGGAGAGCCACACATCAAGAAGGGGGTGCAACAGAATCATGCCACGCACAGGATCGGATCAATCGTCTTGCCTCTCTCCAGCTCGTCACCTCAACGATATTCAAAGTAATATGGTAGGGTGTCAGAGTTGATAACCCATGGGGCTCTGTTCCGTGGACCGTAACCTGGGTGTGAATATGATAGAGGTTCAACCTGGATGAAAATATAGCATAAAAGTAAGGAGAACCTGGCCATGACATGTTTGTTGTTTTTGCTGCAGCTGAGTTTATTCATATATGTGGTGAGTAGTGAGCGTGAATGTAAAACTAGTAATAACTCCACTTGTATTCCAGGAGTAATTGTTGTTGTAAATGTTGGGGTAACTGTTGTGTACATGTGTTACAGTGATCTGTTATTTTTAAGCTTTATTTATGTACTAAGAATCTGTAAAAGAATAACGGAAGGCAATTTATGGTAAAGTTGAATTCTTTATGGTAAAGTTTAACTCTTGCACTTAGATTATAAAAAATGGAGCATCCTAAAAGAAAACAAACAAACAAACAAAAATAAACCAGATAAAAGCACTTTCCTTTCCAAGCCTCCTCACCCATCTAAGGCGAGGAAATATAAACAAGCTGCAAAAAAGTTTTAGCACTCCATCACCTCACTCAGAAGCTGAGCAGGGCTTCATCATCTACTCAAGAAGTTGGTCCCTGAGGAAAAACTCATTCAATTTCTTTGTTCAGGAGGTAAAAAATAAACATAGAGTACTTGCGTTTGGAATGCCCCTCTCTCAAACAAAATAATCAGTTTGAATGGCTGTCATAACTGAGCATAGACACTTTACAAGAGCCACACTGCTTAAATCTAAGTGATTTCTGCATAACTCATAAGAATAAAACTGGGTCTGTGGAGACACAAGGCACTCCAACTTTTGCCATGGTGGTAAGAAAGAACTGAGAGGGAGGCAGAGCAGCTCCACCCTTTATGTCTTTGGCTGTCTCAAGGAAGACCGGCATAGTGTGTATGCAACCAGCATTACTGCTACCAAAAGTCTCCAAACTTTTGGAGTGTGCAGTGCACATCCAGTGCACACTGTTTTGGAGTGTGCAGTGCACATCCACACTCCTAATGTGGAATGTATATATGCAAAAGCACTTGAAAAAGAACCATTCTTTCTTCTTCAAATAATTGTTCACACTGATTCCACTCTTGCACTTTGTCTAAATTGCTGTGCATATCCATTCCCTAGACCTGGGATTCCCCAAACTCCTCCCCACCCCCCGTGCAGCTGCAGTATGCACTGGGGCCACTATTAACACTTCTTGAAGAAAATTATTAATTTTAATTATTAGTTATATATAAACTTTAACACTGTAAATAAGCAATGTGCATATTTCCTTTTCATGTTAATATAAACAATTGTAATTATAGAAATCCCTAACAATATGCACTCAAAGAAAAACTTCAAGATCTTTGACACCAAACAGTTTTAGTAAAACATTAATAAAATGTTGAAAGCAAAATATGGTGTTCATACAGGGAAAACGCAATGTATAAATGTGCAATGTAAAAAACTGAACAATAAGCAACAAAATAATGTTAACAAAATTATTTTAAAAATACACAATCTGTTATTTGTGGATTTAAAAAAAAATAGTTGTCCAACTTTGAGCACTATATTGTATTTTCAGGGGCTTTTTTAGCATAAAATTGGAATTTGTGCTTTTTATGTAAAGACCCAACCTTATTCTTTACTAATCAGAAAATAATAAAATATTGTAAATAAAAATATATAATAACAGCTACAACACACTGAGGTAATGGGTGTCTTACTATAGTACTTCAAAACCACACACAATTGTTTGTTGGATGTTATATCAGAACTTATGTCAATCAAAAGCGAATAGGACGCATCTGTCATAAGTTTATGTTGCATTGTAGGCCAAGAACAGTGCTGTGCATTTTGTTCGGTGCAAACATATTTCCTTCTTAGACCACTCAGCTACTATAGATCCAAGATGGTCAATGAGAGAATATTTGAATGGCAAGCAATGTAAGTGGCTCGTTTCAGCTCTCCAATTTTCAATGAATTATCAACATGTACTAGCTAGATTCCGGAGTCAAACAAGGCTCTTGAGTTTGAAAATAGAGCAATATTCTTTATGTGCTTTTCTGTTCTAATCGCCACAGCAAAATCACTATGAAGTGCTTGTAATTCACATTTGCAGTATTTACACATGGTTTTCAATTTGTCCCTGGGTACACTCCTCATCCATTCTTTTAAGAGGTTCTCTCATTCCCAATCTTTGCTGTTTTTCTTTCTGTACTTGGCCCACTTTCCATGATGCCTGACTGACATGGTGGATAATAGAGACAATACTGACTTAGGCCACTATAAATTAAAGAATTTTAAAAATTTAATATTGTTGGATAACCACTTTCTACTTTTCTCGACATGTAGACAATAAAAAAAACAGTTCTACTGCTTTTAATTCATTTCACTTTCAGCATCCTGGTGCTCCAGAGGATCTAGGAATCTTTGTCTAAGTACTATATTCAGTCAGATTCTTAGCCTTTCAAAAAAGATTTTGGAACTTTTTTAGTAGTCTATGGCTTTATAACTTGTTTTTTTTTTTTTTTAAATTGATCATAGGTGCTGGAACTAAGGTGGTGGGGATTTGCCAGCACCCCCTGGCTTAAAATGGTTTCCATCATATACAGGGTTTACAATTTTGTTCAGTTGCTTTCAGCATTCTCACTATACAAATTGTTCCAGCACCACTGAAATAAATTAGGAGTCCTGAGAATGCAGGCTGTTGTCTATTACAGCATGCACCATAATTTAAGTGAAGAGCAAAGCATGCTGCACTAACCCTGGCTTTTCACTGCCTCCCCAACACTAACAGCTGAAAAGCAGATGTGGCAAGCTGCCACCTTCCTCCTGGTGAGTCTCATGCTTTACCTCCACCTTCTATGGTCAGGATGCCCCCAGCTACCTTGCCTCCCCTGGCTGTAGCAGAGCTCTGTCTCCTGGTCATCAGGAGACCCTTCTGCAGCAACCCCAGACCTTCTAGCAGCCCTTACTACAACTGTTCCCTCCCCTTCCTTTAGGGAAGGCAGGGTTTAAATACCCCTGGCCTGGCCCTTCATTAGGTCCAGGTGCCATCAATTGCCCTCCTGTGCTTTTCCCTCTGCCTGCCATGTAGAGGGTTTTTTAGCCCTTTCGGGCCCTCATACCGGCCCTGGTATACGCTTCTGTAGCCCTCTGGCCTGACTTTACCACATATCCTCCCCCGGCTCAACCTTCGGGGGTTGGGCTACTTGGGGTGCACCCATCAGGGAGTCTCTCCCAGAGAGTAGGGATTCAAACCCTGGGAAGTCCCTACCTATCAGCATGGGGTAGGGGAGTTTCAGGACAACACCCACGGTTACGCTCACCATTCTCCCCTGAATCCCAACCTTGACTAGAGTACTCGGGTACATATTTACCGCCCCTGCATGCAGGTTATCCTGGTGCGTTTGGCCCGAGACCACTGGTCCATGCTCACCAGTTTCTCTGACACCAGTGTGATCGCACTCCCAGAGTCTATTAGGGCCACGGTACTGATACCATTAACCTCTACTAGCCTTGTGTATCTCCGAGCAATCTCCGCCACCCTCGCTGGGTAGACCAAGCTGCAGGGACCAGCAAACTCTCCCAGCCCACATTGCATGGGCTCGTCCTTGTTGGGGCATGGGGCGGCTATGTGCCCCAGTCTCCCACATATGTAACACCTGCCCCGGGGTTGCAACAGTCCCCATTCTTTTCGGCTGCTCAACTTCAAGCCAGGACCCCCTCCCTTGGGATCCCTAATCCCCTTGGTGGGCTCGGTCCCCTCTCCAGCCCCCCTTTTCCACAACATGGGGTTGCCTGCAGTCTCGGGAGTCCAGGCCCTTGGGCCGGGGTACAACCCCTTTTTCCCACAGCTTTCTTCCCTGGCGGTCCGTGCAAGCCCCCTGGCTGGCAACTGTCTCTCCACAATGGTGACTACGTCATCGTATGAGGTGGGGTCAGTCCAGCTAACCCCTCCCCACAAGTCAGGTGGCAGTCCCCTCACAAACTGGTCCAAGACGAGGGTCTCAATGATTTGCTCCACGCTGTGGTTCTCTGGGCACAGCCATTTCCGCACCAGGTAAGCCAGGTCAAAAAGCTGGGACCTTGGTGCCTGGCCTTCCCGGTACCTCCATTCGTAGAACTGCTGAGCCCTTGTGGCTGTCGTCACCCCCAACCTGACGAGAATCTCAGCCTTCAACTGGGCGTAGTCCGTAGCCACTTCCGCTGCCAAATCATAGTATGCTTCTGGGCCTCCCGCCCTAGGAATGGGGCAAGAATACCGGCCCACTGTTCTCAGGGCCAGGCTTCCCACTGTGCCATCCTCTCAAAGGCAAGCTGGTATGCCTTCACATCGTCTCCTGTCATCATCCTTTTTAGATAGTTGCCTGCCCGTATAGGCTGCGACCCCCCTTGGTGCCCACCTCACTCCAGCAGGCCCACCACCTCCTGTAACAGGGCACGGTCCTGGGCAGCCTGGCTCACCAGCAGCTGGTTGGTCTCCTGCTGCAACCTCGCAGCCTCCTGCTGAGCAACAGCCTGGACCCGGGTAGCCTCCTGTGGGGCAGCTGTGGCTTGTACCAGGCCTCCACTAGCGCCTCCATCTCAGAAAGGGTGGGTTAAACTCACCCACGTTCAGAGTCCACTGCGTGAAAATCCCACTGCTGACACCAGTGTGGCAAGCTGCCACCTTCCCCCTGGTGGGTTTCGCACTTTACCTCCACCTTCTATGGTCAAGACCTTCGTGCTTGTTCTTCAATCAAAGTCGGACCTAGTTGTAAACTTGTGCCATTCTCTGACTGACCCCTCCCTTCATGTTGTGGAGTGACCTCTTCCTGACCTCACTCTGCATGCGCACCATGACCTGAATTGTCCCAAAACTGCCATCTTGGTTTTCCTGGCTGTGATAGCCTAAGACTGCCATTTTTCTATCCCTGGCTATAACTGCTCGAAACTGCCAGTTTAGATTACTAAACCTTTTTGACTATAAGCAATTATCTTATTTCCTTTATCTATCTATCTATCTGTCTGCATCTTAACATGAAGGTCTACTGCTGCTAGCCCATTTTGAATAATTTAGTTAATTTTATTTCAGCTCTTTTCCTATTTTCAGTTAATGGTGCCAAAGCAATATTTTCCAGTGGCTGTGCTTAAGAAACAAAGAAGAGCAGCTCCAAATCCTTTGTGTCAATACTGCAGACACACACAGAGCAATGCATGCCATATTATCCATGGCAACAAATTATTTGGTGATGACTTACAGAGCCCTCAGTTTTAAGAATACAATTTGTTCAGAAAACAAACAAACAAATAAAGGATTGCAGGGGGTGATGGCACTTACCAGACTGAGTTTCCAATCTCCAGACAGGCATATATTTCTCTCCGGGGCTTTCAGTGATGTCTGCTCCGAACTGAACCTTTAACCATTGTTCCCAGCTGCCCTTGCGCTCCTGCCTGATAATGAGCTCAGCAAGGCTCAGCAAAATGTGATGGGTGGCACTGTGCTGGGGCCCCTTGACAGTGCCAGTCCAGATCTAAATAAAAAGGACATATGGGAGGCATGTCTCCTGACTTTTTATTGGTGTCCTGGATCCAGTATTGTTGCTTCGAATGTTTCATTCTCTCTCTTGTGCACGACAGCAGTATGCCCACTGCCCAAATTAACCTTTTGGGTATACAAGCATACAGATGTATATTACTTCTGTTCCAGGATAAATCATGCTATATATTGATTAACATCCTATTCCATTTCTCTGACCAATTAGCTGCTCTCTGGGTTATGGATATTTTAAGCTACTGTTAGCTTTGGAGGCTGTAGCATGCAACTTCCGGTGCATACTGGGGAACAGGAACTTAATAGAAGGGGAAGTGTAAAATGTCTCCTGTTGTGGGCAGTGCCCATGGCTCTCCCTCACTGTCAATCTCTGAGGGAGGGCACACCTCACAACGCCTGCGCCCTGCAGGGAGTCCAAAATAAAGAGACCATCTTCTGCCCTTAGCAGGGTGAGACCTGGTTTCAGGCCCCAGCCCTGGGGGGTGGGGGGTGAGTCAAACAAAAGGGGAAGTAGTCTTTGGCCCTTTAGTAGGGTGAGCACTCAGTTCAAGGCCCCGACCCTTAGGTAGGGCGGGCCTGTAAAGGGGAAAAGTCTTAAACTCTTTGTAGGGTGTCCTGGGCCTCGGCCCTTAGGCTGGGCAGGTGAGGCAAACGGGAATACTCTTGAGCCTTTAGTAGGGCGAGTAAGCAGTTCTGATGCCCTGGCCCTAGGGCAGGGCAGGCACAAGCACAGGAGTAGTCTCCAGCCCCTCACAGGGTGAGAAAATAGTCTACAGCCTGGCCCTCAGAAGGACAGGCAGGCAGCGGAAATCAACCTCCAGCCCTCAGCAGGGTGAGGCAATAGTCCAAGGTCCAGCCTTCAGGAAAGGCGGCCCAGCAAAGAGGTAAAACAGTCTCTAGCCCTTTGCAGGGCGAGGAAATAGTTTGAGGCCTGGCAGGACAGGCAGGCAATGGGGAAACAGTCTCTAGTCTCCCCGAGCGGCAAGTAAGCAGTCCCAAAGTCCTGGCCCTTAAATAGGGCAGGGCAGACAGCAGGGAACATGCTCTGGCCCTCAGTGGGTGATTGCCCGTAGGTTGAGGTAGGAAGGGGGAAAGGAACACAGGCCCGCCTGTCTCCACTGTGTCTCAGTCTAGGGCGCTGTCGGTGATGGGGTGTCCTGTTACTGGGTCAGCAGGGCTCCAGCCAAAACACGCTGCCGTAGTGCAAGTGCAGGCTCAGCCGGACTGTAGTCGGCTACCCCTGGACTACTTCCTCCCACCGTCTCCCTAGAGTATGTGGTCTCCTGGGCCGTACCTCAGTTCCACGGGACACTCTGCCTGAGGGAAACTCCAACAGCCCTCAGCCTCGTCACTCAGCAGCAGGTCCGGGAGCTCCTCTAGATTGCAGGGTCGTGGGGTCTGCCTCACAGGGGTTTGGCATCTTGGGTAGCTCCTCCAGGTTCTCAGGGCCCCAGGCAGTGGATACCTCCATCAGTATCTCCTCCATGGAGTGGTCGGATGCAGCCCTAGGCTCCGGCACCAAGGGAGAGGCGTCCTTCTCCCTTGGCCATCTTTTCCTGACTGAGTGGGCAGGCCTGACTTTTATAGTCCTAGTCCCTCCTGCCTGCTTCCGGTCAGGTGGTGTACTCCCAGGCTCCAACCCCCAGAGGGGGTTTGTCTCTCCCTCACCGTCAATATCCGAGAGAGGCCACACTTCCTGGCTTCAGGAAGATTATATGGATACAGGCAATTAGAGTGAAGGACTATTCAGACTTGAGACCAGGTGTCTGCACCTTCTCTATAGCCACACTCCATGGATATGAAGTTGGGCCATAGCTCACCCAAACATATACCCACATCCCTCAGTGGAGCCAGCTAGCTTGGAATCTACTTGCCCCAAAATGCATCCCTGAGAGGTTTGAGTGTGAACAATAGGAGAGTTTTTTCACCTCCACATGCCTGGAAACACATAGGGGCTGCAGCATAGACTTACCTATAGTTAGTTGGAGACTCACTTAAGAATAAACTTTCCCTCTAAAAGAATCCAACTTCTATGGATATTATTTTCTAGGAGTGGATCTGGATTGTTGTTCCAATCTCCACTGGATGGCCTGGACAATCAGAGACCCCAGATTGCAATGCTGAAAGAAATATTTATATCATTTAGCCAGCACCTGGTATCTCCTGTCAGTATATTTCAAGGCATCCTGGATGGAAGCAGAAGTGTGCCCATATAAAGTTTGCTGGATCTAGGACCCTTCATAAGGTCATTCTACCCAACAGGAGGTACTGGAGAATGTCCTGATGTGCACAGTACCAGAAAAGGGACAGCATCTGAATGTATGAGAGGCAACACAGTGCTTACTGTGTGAAGTAACTGTCAGTTCTGATTTTGTCTTAGAGATTAGGTAAGGCTCAGTCTTGAGGCTCTGGTATGTTGGAGCCTTAGTAGAAGGTGTTTGCTTCCAGCTGTGGAGGGGAGATCTGAATCTTCCCTGATCTCTGGAGCATTGCTCCTTATGACTTCTATCCTGCACTGAAGGTGGAGCCTTCTCTAGCCTTCAGAGTGTAGTTTGAGAACATCTTACACACTGAACAATGGTCAGGCATATGTCCCTCTCCTAAGTGTAAGAGGCACCTTGAGTTGCAGTCATTGATGGGCATTTTATTACAGGAGGGACAGGTCTTATATCATGGAGACTTGCCTTTGGCCATTACAGGCCTGTGTGCAGGGGATCCTCACCCTTATATAGGGCGGGTGGGAGGGAGCACCCAGTGACATGAGTCTAAATAACTGATAACATTTTTTTAAACCAATGAGTTTAAACTGAATTTATATAATGACTGTTAACAAACGACTAAAATAACAATAACTCTAACTAAACTCTGTGCTAGTGAAGGTACATGACACACCAAGGTTCTGTCCTATTATCTCAGGCAATAAGAAAGAACTGAGAAGTGGTAGAAGCTATCCCTCCCCTTAATCCTTGGCTACAATGAGGGCTCCGAGGATTCAGGTGCAGCCCCAAATGACAGTGTAATTCAGAAGCACCCAGTCTTGCACGCATGAGGCGAATGCACATCAAAAATGGAACTGATGTGGACAATCACACAAAGAAGAACTATCTTATTTATTTCCCTGAAATTTGAGTTCCCTGAAGCTACCTTGGTAATACTCTCTCAGAGGGGAGAGTGAGTCCTACTTCCTTCTTATGCCATTAACTTTTGCAAAATAACCTCTGTGTAGTTGAATTTATACTCACATTAAAATGCAAATTGCTGGACCAACTGAAGCAAGGCAGGAACAGATTTATCAAGATGAGTCACCAGTATTAGCAACATTTTGTATTGCTTATAGTTCAATGTAAATCCTTGAATTTACTAAACGTATCTTATTGCAATTGCTAGGGTTTAAAATTTTATATGTTTAACTATAGACATATGGGATATCTTTGCCTCTTGGTAGCTGAAATTTATCAGACTAGAATCATTAACCCATAACCTCAATGAAGGGTGACTACAGTAGTTGCACTTAAAAATGCTGTTACTTGTATTCACTTGCAAATTGATTCTCATGGAAATTGCACATGTTGCTCTTTTGGTGCCCCTGCCACCTAATTGATATACCCTATTTCAATCTAATTTAAGTCATTGGGACTCCCTATGTGAATAAGAGTTTGCAGGAATCTGGGTTTATATTCTATAATCTCTTTTTCTTATTAACTCATCCTCTTTGAATTAATGCATTTTGTACATTTGGTCTACTCCTAATCATTTTTCTTTGTTTTCTTTCCTTGCTTTCAATTTTATAATAAACTCTCAAAGATATTCCAATTCCATATCAGAAGGATACTCTTTCCAGGTTTCAGAGTGAAAAATCATCTATTGTTATTTCATTTTGGAATTAAATTCTGGGCAATTAGTCTCCATATCCTTTTTGGATTGCTTGAGGCCCAGGCCTTGATCTGTAAGTGAATTGCAGCATAATTAGAACTGGATCAATACTAGAGGAAATTAATTTCTGTAGCACAGACTTACAGAAAAAAAAATTAGTCTTTGATTCAGAGTCTGATGTAGAGCTGGATACAAGGTCAACTCCTTTCCAAATGGGTTTGGTAATGTCTCACAGTACGAGAGGTTATTTTTTATGACACACTATAAAATTTGTTGCAAATTGATTATTAGAGGTTTTATAGTGGTCAAAATGTAGGTAAAAATCACTCTCAGAGAGAATGGATAATTTGCATTTATTATACAGTTAGACTAAATAGAGACGATGACAGTCATCTTTGACTGGGGGTTAGACATTGAATAAATAATAATAATAAATAATTTATTCTCATCTAATTTTACTTTGAGCTCTACCCATCAGTTATTTCAATTTTCCAGTTGGTAAACCAAAGAATTTAGCAATATTAATTGGAAAAATAGTCACTCCATTTTTTGTTTCCCTCTAATTAGTGCACAAATAATCTCTGAAACCTCATCCTTTGAAAATGTTGGATTCTTTATGAATAGAATGGATTTCTTTCAGCAAGGCATCACCACAGCTCATCTTAAATCGTTTATTTTAATTTGACTGATTTATTTTGATCTCTAATATTTCTGAAACTGGGAGCTGCTCCAGCAACAACTTAATCAGTCAAGCTCAGCCTTCCTGCAGTAATTCATACTACCTGAGCGTCAGAGGCTTACAGGTTCCCAAATCCTCTCAACCCATAACCTTATCCCAGCACGACTGCTGGGACCACACTAGTCCTTGCCTCATACAAAGTTTGACCGTCTGGAAGAAAAGAGGTTGTACCTCATGATACCAGAAGTTAGGAGCCCAGCCACCTGTCTACACCTTGTTTTGGGGATGTCCTTCCCTAATGCTGATTCCAATTCCAGTTTATCAAGGAACCAGGACCTCTCTTGAACAAGTAGGCACTCAAGATCACCTGCCACGTTGTGACAATACAATCATCTTCCTCTCTCTGCTATGGCAGTCACAAAAGGTGAGTACCTGATCTACCCAGATGAACGAAACTATGGTTTTTTCAGTCACTAAACTAGCACTTAAGGATACTTAAGCATCTTAAAAGAAGAAGTTACTCACCTTGTGCTATAATGTTGGTTCCTCGACATGTACGTCCTTATTGGTATTCCACTGTAGGTGTGTCTTCACCCTGTGCCTCTGATCCGAGATCTTTGGTAGCAGTGTACACGTGGCCTTTGGATGTGCTATCCCTCCCTTGTGTTCTTCCATAAGGAGGAGTTTCAGTTTTAACTCCCTTTATTTTTTTCCCCAGGATTTAGCCTTCAGCTGTAGGCAGAAGGTACACTTCTGTGTAATATGAGCCTCTCCAAGGCACTGGATGCAGCGGAAGTGTCATCGATCTGTTAACTGGTGTTGCCTCCCTGCAAGAGAGGCACCATTTGAACCTGGGGGATCTGGGCCTGACCCTTCCTGGGGAGAAACCCAGGAAGGGGAAAGGAAAATAAAGGATTTTTTTTAAACAGGGGGAAAAAAACCCAGAAATCATAGATGAAAAAATCAAATGGAAATTCTAAAAGTAGCTAAACAAAACCAAACTAACTCTGAGGTAAGAGAAAGCAGATTGTTATTCGCTCCCTCTCTGGCCAAGAGCAGTTGAGAAGGAACTGAGAGTGATTCACCCATTCAGTGCTCATTAGGCTTGAGGTAGAATACGAGAGAGGGAGAGTTCATGTGCAGGCCGAACAGACACTGCTACCAAAGATCTCTGATCAGAGGCGCAGACATACCGATAGTGGAGCACACGACTTGAAGAAGAAATGTGGGTTATAAAAGGTGCATTCGTCCTGTAGGGTCCGGCTTGTGTGTTCTGCACTAAGTACAATTTCTAAATCTGCATAGCCCAACCCACAGCCAATGGGCCAGAGTTCAGCCCACCAAAGGCTGCTATCTGGCCTGCCGGACAAGCACAGCCACAGCCCCAAGCCCCCTGAGCTCCCTGCCGGCCAGGAACAGCAGCAGCCCCTCCCCACTCTGACCTGGCCAGAGTGCAGAAGCAGCCCATCCCCTCCAGCTTCTTGTGCTGGGTGCAGCATCAGGCTCCCAAGCCGACTGGAGTGCAGTAGCAGCACCCCCAACCGGGCGGAGCGGAGGATCAGCTCCTCCCGCCAGCCCCATGCCGGAAGCAACAGCCCCCCCACAGCCAGCAGGAGTGGAGGAGCAGCCCCTTCCCTCCAGCCTGTGCCAGCCTGCTAGGCACAGCAGTAGCACCCTGAGGAAGCAGTGTGGGTAGAGATCACCACAGTGCCAGAGTGGGTGTGGGCGTAATGGAAGGAGCAGCTGAATAAAGCTGCTGTCCAAGCTGCATAAAACTGAGATAGGATAAGGCTAGGTGGTCCTAGGTTCAAATTTGCATTAGACAGCAATATGAAGTATTCCACAGATGGCAATTTTCTCCTTCTCAACTGAGATTCCCAACAATATAAAAAGATAATAATATATTATTTAGAATAAAATTTTTTTTAGTAAGTAATTCTCACCTCCTTTCTTGGACTATAAATATAACCATTCAAACCTCTACATTACCATAACAAAATTAAGCATAAGAGCAGTTCAAAACTTAGCAAACATTTAAATGCAACTGTTTATGTTGCCTTTCTAACATACAGGTATTGAAAAGAAGTGCTGAACACCTGCAAATCCAACCGAAGCCAGTGAGAAATGCAGGTGCTCCACATCCAGTAAAATCTAGCATTTGGTGCTCTTTTGATGTAACAGTTTTCCCATGAAATGCATTTTTGCTGAAGCTCCAAAAACTAAGAAGAAAAGGGGCCAATTTTAAGTATTTATAATTTTTCAATGGATGCTTTGCTTTCTGTACAGCTTTTAGGCCTTTTCTATTACAGTAAGCATTTTTTAAAAAATGTACACTGGATTCAGTTATATTACAGTCATTTCAGTGAAACAGTAACACCTGTGCTAATGACATATCTATCTGAAATTTGCTCACTAATCCCCTGAGTCAGAAAAAATTTGCAATGTGGCCCCTCACATGAAAAGGTTGGACATCGCTATCCAATTCACATTGCAGTAATCCAACCTTGAAGAGATAAAGGCATGTATAACTCTGGCAAGGTCCACATCCAGAAGAAAGGCAAAAGACCACCTTTCAAATAACAAATGTAAGAGTACTTTTGACAGATAATGTGACAAATTGGGGTTCTGACTGTACCAGTTCTTAACTTTGAATGATTATATGAATTTGAATCATGAAAAGCCTTTATATATGTGAAGCTGTTAACGCAAAATTTTGACCCAAGACACCCCTATAATGGCAATTTACTTTTGGGAGGGCATGGATACAGCCTTCCAATCATAGGATTGACATCAGGCAAAAACATCTTCCAAAACAAAGTATTCTTTATTTAATTACCAATTCTTAACACAAATGGATTCTAAGTTCAACATGCTATACAAAGTATAGATTATATAACATATTACACAATAACACGAGTCATATAACCAAATGTGGTGCGGCATAAATCATATAGTCACAATATAATGTAACTTACATAACCTACAGAGAAACAATGTAATACTCATTGGATAACATTATATAGTAACAAAATCCCTTTAATACATACAATAGCAAATAACTAATAACACAACACAATACACTGTAGGTAATGTACTATGCACTATACACTGCTCGTGGCAGTCTTGGAAACCAGCATTCCACACATGGTGCTCAGTCACATGTGGAATGGAAAACATGGGTTCCTTACTTAAAAACCTAAATCTATACACATAACAATAGACATATGTATACATTTATCCAGCTTTATTAAGTCAGGCATATACACTCAGACTTTCTATTTATATAGGAATTATCATGCTTACTTTTCCTGGAGTCTTTAATTTCCCTCTAACTAGTGCTTCTGTACTGTCAAAATAGATTCCAACTCTTTTCCTCAGGCTAATGCCTCCTTCTTTGATTTCAGCTCTTTCTTCTTCTTTGCTCTCCCAATGACTCCTCGCTCATTCCACAAACACCGACATCTTCTGCTAGCATTGAGTGAAATCTGTCAGCTCTGCTCCTTATGTACAGATTTTGGCTTTCTCTGATTGGTTTCTCTTTCAGTCCTGGTTCCCCTTCTCCCAATCAGCTCTAAGCTATTTTGCATACTCATGCTGGATCTTTTTGAGAGCTGATACTTTTACCTTATTGACTCCTCCCTTCAGGTACTTTGTAGTGACCTTTATTTCATCCCAGTCTACCTGTTCGCTATTGGTCAGATCATTCTAAGGCCACCATTTTAATTTTCTTAGGTAAAATACCTTCAGCTACCATCTTGGATTTTAGTCTTGACTGCTTACAACTATCATTATTTAAACCTTTTTAAGCTAAAATAACTGTCTTTTTCTATTCACTTAACCACTGTGATTCACTGTTACCACCTTAGTTAGGCTCATTAGACATGCCAAAAATTAAGGTATTTTCCCTGCTTCAGCCTTCTTCAGCTGTGTGACAGGGAGCTGTTATTGGTACTGAATTCCTTACACAGGTCAGGACATCTTAAAAAATCCCTTGTATCAAATCCACAATGAGATAGCAAGATTATGTCATGTCTTTGCAAGTGATCAGCGCTCAACAATTGTCTGTTCAAAGTAAAATACCTTGGGACAATAGGTTTATTGAGAAGACAGTTCCTTCTCAGATCATAAAAGTGTGGGAGTAATGGAAAATTACCAAAAGGTAGAACAAAAGAAAGCAGGTGGCCCCCAGCAGGAGTCAATAAAGGAACTCACAGAGGGAAACTGGAAAAGCACCATCTTGTGCCACTTTAAAATGAAGGAGGTTGTTGTAGGGGCAAAGAGGGCAATGGGGTGGAGGCCTCTGTTTGCCTGCCTGACTGACAAAAGACAGATGATCTCTCAAAAGGGTGACCTAGTCAGGGACATTGTGGTTAGGATGTTTTATTGTTTTGTGTGATGTGTGATGAATACACTCCTGGTTTTTTTACATGATTAAATATAAAGAACATAAACTTAGACTGAACAACTGCTGCATTCACTAGAGTGTTAAATTATAAACCAGAAGCTTCACACCTGTTGGGTGGAGTTCTAGGACAGCAGTGTGTTTAAGTATTGGGGAATCAGGGTGAAGGCTCTACCCAGAGGTGCTAGGTGGTTGGACAATAGGTACCAACTCTCATCAAGTATTTCAGCTACAGACTGAGGGCTCATCAACTAAAAGAGAGGGAGGAGGAGAGAGACCTGGGTGTGCGGGTCAATCATAGGATGACAATGAGCCACCAGTGTGATGTGGCTGAAAAAAAGGAAAGTGCAAACCTAGGCTGTGTCAGGCAAGGCATTTCCAGTAGAGATAAAGAAGTATTATTGCAATTGTACAAGGCAACTGGTAACCCCTCATTGTAGTAGAGTGAGTAGGGGGATATTGCTTTGAAGCTATTGAAGAGATTTATATAGCTAGCTTCTAGAAATAATCATGATACAATGGAGAACGTTCTTGTTCATACTCTAATATAACTTTTCTTCATTTATTTTAAAAATATGCACTAAGGCTACCAAACAACTTTGATTTGGCCCTGGAGTGACATGAAGAGGAAAAAGGAAATTATGAAAAAACAAATCTATCTTTAGACATCAGTTTCATCTAATAACCTGGAGCCATAGACACGAAAAGCCTTATTCATAACTTTATGGTTATTTTATGACATCCCTACAGAACATATTTTCCATCCTTATTAAATACAAACCATTTCAGTAGTCTTTGCTTTATTTCCTTTAGGGAGCAACTAATTTTAGCTCAAAAGTTGCATGTTTCAAAAAGTTATAAGCATGTACAAAGAGGAGTTTCTAAAGGAAATTTGTTTGCAAATTTTCTATACTAGATATTAGCACACTTTTTATTAAAACATTGTAATAGTGATTTGTAGATGTAACAGTTGGAATTATAAGTATTAGTTTTAAATGTATTTATCCTAAATGTTATTAAGAAAAAAAAGATAAACACATAGATTTCAAATTTGCAAAACCTAATGCAACGAATTAAAATTAATAGCAGTAATCCCATTACATTGCAGTGAAGTTTTCCTATCCTGCTTTATGCAATTAATACTAATAGTATCATGAAATGTTAATCTTGACCAGTGTAGCCCAATCTATAGATTATATATTGATTATTTAATAATTCCCAGTTATCACTTTGAGGGTTGACAGATTTTTGTCCCAAGATTAGACCCGGTGTTATTCAAATTATTATATAGTTGGAAACCCTGACACGGAGGCAACACTCACACTATATGAACTCTTCCATATGTATGAGTAGTTTATTAATACATTTAGCACAGTCACAAACACTGCAACTCACTCGTAAATAGACATAATATAGAATGTTCATCTGTATATCCATATACTCACACCATCCCTTGGAGAACAACCTGAAATGTGAGCCCTCCTTATCACCATCACCTTCTCCCTCATCATTAGAGGCCATTACTCTGGCACTGCCCAAGGACAACATTTCTTTATCCTATTCTCCCTAGGCTGGGATGCAACTTTTATAATATGTTACACAGACGCCACTGTGCTGATGCATATTTAGTATTTTTCCACTTTTCCTTATTTGTATTTTCTCACTTTACTAATGTTAGAGTGTCCTTTTTCTATAGGTTAATGTATCAATTTTCTCAGCTTATTAACATATACATTAATTTGTTATCATGGCCTTCTTGTGGCTAGGTATCTGCGGTTATAGCTTATGTACCTGTTAAGTACGTCAATTCATTGCCATGGCACTCTTGTGGCTGGATCATGTTTCTGTGGTCAGAAATTCCCCTGAAACACTCTATTTACAGCTCCCCAATACTTTGGGTTGCACATTTATCTGTTCAAAGTTTATAGGCCTCAAGCCTTATGCTAACTTGCTGAACCTAATGTCTGACAGGATACAGGTCTGTAGTTCCTTGCATTACTACAAAATATAATGCAAAACTGTGAATATAATAAAGACAAATTAGCCGCAGGGGCTACATCAGAAATCTTCAACAGAATGAGTTTCCTCTGTACTTCAACAGAATGTAGTTCTGCTGTGAATGCAGGAAGTGAGTCTGCCATTTAGCACTGAATCAAGATCTCTAGATGGGAATGGATTTGTCCATTTTTGCTGATTCTGTATATCTAAATTTATTTAATTATACCGTAACTATAAGCTACAAAAGGGTTCATCAGGGAACCTCTTTCAGCAAAAAGGTACATACTAATAAGTATGTAGTAATCCAGTGTTCTCTAATCTACGTTATTGGAGTTTTATCCAGGAGTTTAATGGTTATAGCTAACTATGGTAAACTCTATTCTGAATTAATAATTAATGTCTTAAAGTCTTTTTCTATGTGTTTTTTCCTATTATTTTTTAAGAAAACTTATTTTAAGCTTTTTCTTGTAGTTTGTTGCTCATTTTTTAAAGGTGACACTTACAGTTCTCAGCCTCCAGCTGTCTTACCAGTCCTGTTTCCATGGGAATACCCATCAGACCTTTCAAAATAAGTGAGGAAAATATGTTAAAAGAAAGTATTTTAAAATTGTTACCTTATTTTGTTCTTTTCCATAGAAAAAGGTTGCTGGAACCATTAGTGAGCAACTATAATTGTCCAAATCTCCAACTCACAGTTGATTTCTGCCCATTTCCATTTTTCTTTCCATGGAAATGGTCTTAGAATCTGGGGAAGTAAACCAGCAGTTTTGAAAGTTACCTATTACAAACTTTCACTAACCTCATTTTGTTCAAAATCTCTGAAGCATGAAAACAGACAAATAATAGCAAATACTACAGGGCTGTGCAGGGAACCTGATACAAGAGACTTGTAAGCTGCTCTAGTTTATATAAAATGCTCAGCCCCAGAGACAGCATCCAGCCATGCAGCTTAAAAATGCAAATGAACAGGAGCAAAAGTGGAGATGCTTTAAATTTATCTGCTTTAAACAGAAAATCAAAAGTGGTGATGGTTAGCCATGAATAGTAATATAGTTTGTTTTAAATTTTAAGTTTCCAATAAGTAGTAATTAATGATAGTTTAGAGTAAGTTTTAGTTAGAAATCAAAATTGTCGCTGATGATGTCATCGTGTGAGAGGGAGTAGGAGCAAAATGGAGGTATTGAGAAACTGACCAACAGCAGAAAGGCAGGATGGGGTGAGATAAAGTTCATTCTGATACCTGAAGAGAGGGGTTCAAAAGTGGGAAGGAGGAGCAGAGTGGAGTCAGGTTTGGAGTAAACCAGTGAAGCTCATTAGCATACCAGATAGCTGATTGGTTAAAGGTAATATCGCTATGGAGGAGAAGCAGGGGGAGGTCTGAGCTAGATTAGCATAGTGGGCAGTTGATTGGCTCAGCATGATCTCAGCCCTGGGTGGGAAGGAGGTGTTGACAAACTTTAAGTGAGCAACCAATCAGCTAGGATCTGTAAAGGTCAGAAAAACTATATACAAGGGAGAAAGCTGACAGGCTTGGGTGTTTGGTGATCGTGATATTAGAAAAAGACGATCTGAAGAGAAGCAGCATGAGAAGAAGACCTGAGAGCAGTGGGTCCTCCAAACAGACAGATGAGAAGGACCTTAGTCAGAGCAGAGAGATTAGATCCAGAGGAGTACATATGGTCTTTCCCTAATAGTAAGAAATGTATGGGAATGATTGTAAATAAAGCTGAATGTCTGCAGTTTGAGTGATCACCCCACCCATTCTATGACTGCCTGATCAACACTCATAGAATGGTAGTTAGTTTTTAGTGGTAGTAGTAATGTTAAGAATATTATTGTAATGTTAAGTAATGTGTATTACTTGCCACATTGTAATAAACTCTGGATATTGCGGTGTGCTAAGGATTTATACATATGTATGCAGGATTTCCTTATGTTATATGTTATTACTTCTATGCTTGTTATGCCACAATGCAAATAAGTATTCATAACATTGAACTTTATGCTAAGGGAATACCATATTGCGTTGTGAATTCTGTATTGCAACTTTAGAATATTATACCATAAAGCTTATAGAATGCTGTACTGTACTAAGCAGCTTATTTCTATATGTTTTACTATACTGATTTTTAATTTAAAAAAACTGTATTAGAATTAGTAGTTAATAAAGAGATACTTATTTTCGAAGAATTTGCTAAGTGTCCTTTGAGCTGAGGATAGTTCCTGCGTCCTCTCAAGGGTAAATTGAGGCAGGTAGCTCAGGTGAGTTTTTCAGTGATTATAAATGGGATCCCCCTGGTAAACTTGTGTAAATCCCCTAGTATGTATCACAGTTATTACTTGCTTATAGAAGTAAGGCTGGGAGTGATATGGTCAGTATACCCAAGCCAGTGTAGTGCCTTGTGGGTCCCGGAGTTTTAGAGTAACAAACCTACAGGGGTTTTGTGAGGTCAGAGTCCTTCTTCCAGCTTTCTGACATTCGGCATAATATCGGGCATGGTATGGAGTAGCAGCTGTTGCTCCTTGACATCTCTGGCACTGGAGTTTTGACTTCTCTTTCATATGGTCACTTGATCCATATAGTCCTGCCATCTTGTGTCCATAGGAGCAGGAGCTGAATGGCTACTAGTGACCAGCAGCTAAGTGTGAGAACTCTCCCTTGAAGATTTCAGATGTGTGCTCCAAGTACCAGTTTCCAAAATATTCTAGAGACATTGAGCCAGATTCTGTGGTGAGTTTATGGCTTCTTAAAGTTGTACATAAAGGGGCTGTAATCTGGCCATAAATTCCAGAGAATTTTCATGGAATATCAGATGTGTTGGGGTCAAGGGGAGTGGGAATGTACAACTCTACTGTGCAATTCCTACACATTTATAAGTTCCATTAAGGATCCTACATCCATTGTGTAATTTAGAGCTATGTGGCAGTAGCTGTATAAGAGTATCATCAAAACCAAGGCTGGCCCACACAATCAGAGAGCCAGATCCAGCTTCTTGAAACCACCACACTTCTCTGATGTTGAGTGCAGCTTTGGAACAGAGGAGAATTTTGCCAAGTTTGAGTCAAACGATCTGTAAAGTCTGTAGTAATTTAAACTTAGGGATAATAACCCAATTTTTAAAAACAGGAAGAAACAATGCTATTATCCATCTGCTCCTATGTCTGAAAAAAAATCAGTACCTGCATGAAAAGCAGCTGACTTAGGCTTGTCCTTTGGGACATCTTCTATTCTTTTATTGTCTTAGAGTCCTATGTGATTCATAGCTACGCTAAACATCCAAATAGCCACAGTAGCTAAAAATCAGCTTTCCATCTTCAGCTAGCCAGGAGACTCTGCTTCCTCTCATTCTGGTCTTAGCTACAGTAAATTATCCTTTTGACATTTCTAGAATGGATTGCTGCAGTGACCTCTACGATGTACTGATTACAAAAGCCACAGAAAAGCTTCAGCTAAAACAATCTGCAGTATAATATCTCAGGGTAAAGGTAGTTCACAGAGAATGTTATTGCCATCCAATTCCAGAAAGTCTTGTTCCTCCTCCCCCTCAGACACCTCATCTGTTACACTGAACAATTAACATCAGTGTCTTCATGATCATGAGAATGCTTTATAACAATTAAATGCATAATTAATTTAATGTAAAGAGTTCTTCTCTAAAGAGAGTTGGTTGAAGGTGAAAGGGTTAAATCAAACATGAAAATAGTTAGAGCATGCTAAATGAATGTTCTCGTAGTAACTTTAATCCATCCAAAGGCAGAAGGAATCACAATGTCTGTGTTAGGTACAATTCAGTAAACCTTCCCTTCCATCTAAGAAGCCTGTACCCTTTTGCAATAGAAATTGCCAAGACAAAAATTCAAATGACTCAGAGAAGAGTAGGTTTCATTTCTTTTCTCTTTTCTTTCTTATGACATTTTTACTTCCTTTATACACATATACATTTATATATATAAAATATTGCTCTACTAAATATTATACCATTATGTATTAATAAAACTGATGATATATATTAGAGGAATAGCCCTTTTAAATCTTTACTCTACTCTGAGAGTGATTAATTTGATCCATTACTTTACACATAAAAATACTTGGCAATCCAGTTATCTCTCTTTTGCAGATCAGGCGAACCATTACCATTCCTGTTCTCTCCAGCTTCAACAGAATCTGTGAAATTCAATGCCTCTTTAAGATCACAGGATATAAATCTTATTGTGATAAGAAACTAAGACTTGCAAGACATTGCAGCACATAATATATCTTTAATGTCTTTAAATGATTTTTTTTCTTTTAAAAAAGAATGAATTTTAGTGCCTGTGAAAGATTTTGAATTGACAATATTAGAAACTAAAGTCCTTTATTTATCCACCTAAGAGGTACAAATTGAGCAGCAGCACTTCAAGCTTTCTTCCATGGATAGAATCATGGAAGTATAGGACTGGAAGGGACCTCGGGAGCAATTCTAGTTTAATTCCTTACTTTCAAGGCAGGACTAAGTATAATCTAGACCATTCCTGACAGGTGTTTGTGTAACCTGCTCTTAAAAATCTCCAATGATGGAGATTTCATATGCTCCCTAGGCAATATATTCCAGTGCTTAACTACCCTGAGAGTTAGGAAGTTTTTCCTAACGTCTATTCTAAAGTGCCATTGCTGTAATTTAAGCCCATTACTTCTTGTCCTATCCTCAGATGATAAAGAGAACAATTTTTCTGCCCCCTCCTTGTAACAATCTTTTATATATTTGAAAACTGTTATCATTTCCCCCCTCGTCTTCTCTTCTCCAGACTAAACAAACTCAGTTTTTTCAATCTTCCCTTATAGATCATGTTTTCTAGATCTTTAATCAATTTTGTTGCTCTTCTCTGCACTTTCTCCAGTTTGTCCACATCTTTCCTGAAATGTGGCACCCACAACTGGATACAATGCTCCAGTTGATGCCTAATCAACGTGGAGTAGGAAGGAAGAATTACTTCTTGTATCTTGCTTAAAACAGTCCTGCTAATACATCCTAGAAATGATGTTTGATCTTTTTTGTAACAGTGTTATGCAATTGACTCATATTTAGCTTGTGATCCGCTATGACCCCAGATTCCTTTCTTCAGTACTCCTTCCCAATCAGTCATTTCCCATTTAATATATGTGCATCTGATTGTTCCTTCCTCAGTGGAGTACATTGCATTTGTCATTAAATTTCATCCTATTTCCTTCAGATCATTTCTCCAGTTTTCCAGACCATTTTGAATTTTAATACTATACTCCAAAGCATTTGCAATCCCTCACAGTTTAGCATCATCCAAACTTTATAAGTTTACTCCCACCCATTGTCTAAATCATTCATGAAGATATTGAACAGAACCAGACCCAGAAGTGATCCCTGTGGGATGGCACTTGATATACCCTTCCAGCTTGACTGTGAACCACTGATAACTACTCTCAGGTAACAGTTTTCCAACCAGTTTCCAACCTTACCGTAACTCCATCTAGGTTGTAATTCCCTAGTCACTTTATGAAAAGGTCGTGCGAGACAGTCAAAAGTCTTACAAAAGTCAAGATATACCACATCTACCCCTTCCCCCCTCCACACGGCTTATTACCTTGTCAAAGAAAGCTCTTATGTTGATTTGACAGGATTTGTCCTTGACAAATCCATGCTGACTGTTACTTATTACTTTATTGTCTTCTATATTTTTGTAAATTGATTGCTTAATTATTTGCTTCATTATCTTTCTGGGTACTTAAGTTAAGCTGACTGGTTCATTATTCCCTATGTTGTCTATATTCCCCTTTTATGGTTTGGCACTATATTTGCCCTTTCCCAGTCCTCTGGGATCTCTCCTGTCTTCCATGACTTTTTGAAGATAACCATTAATGGCTCAGATATGGCCTCAGTGAGCTCCTTGGATATTCTAGGATGTATTTAATCAGGACCTGGTGACTTGAAGACATCTAACTAAGTAATTTTTAGTCTCTGATCCTACGTCATTTTCACTCCCACTCATTAAGTTAGATGTCCAGTTGCTATTAAACTTTTTGTAGAAAGCTGAAACAAAAAAGTTATTTATCCCTTCTGCCATTTCCACATTTTCTGTTATTGTTTTTCCACCCTCCTTGAGCAATGGACCTATACTGTCCTTGCTTTTCCTCATGTCTCTACTATATTTCCTGTTACCCTTTATGTGTCTATCTTATTTAATCTCATTTTGTTATTTGGCCTTTCTAATATTGTCCCTCCATACTTGTGTTATTTGTTTATAATTATTCTTTGTAATTTGACCTAGTATCCACTAATGTTGCTTGTGGAATGTTGGAGGATCACTGAGGGGAATCTTGTAGTGCTCATCTGGAGGTGCTAAGTATAGGAGTGAGAGATAATTCAATCTCCACGCCCATTCTGCGTTTACTTTTCACAGGAGTCAGTCAACAAGGGTTTGGTATATATTGGCCATTTTTTGGCACAATTGTAGTAACTACCATTAAGAAGTCAGTTTTACAAACAGTTCTCACACTTTAACATCTATGATATTGCACTGATCTCCTGCCCTAAGCGTAAGGAAATTATATCACTATTTCAGATATTAAGGTGTAACCTTTTAGAAGCTGACAACATATTAGGGCATCTGAAGAGAACTCTTTTGTGAACAATTGACCAGGCACTCAGGTGAAAGGAAGACAGACACAGCGATGTAATTAAGCAGTAAGCTGTTTATTAATTTAACAATGTTGAGGGGTGTTATCCACACATACCAAGTATTTAATTGGGTACAGGGCAAGATGACAAGGCTCACATGATATAACCTATCATTCAAGGTAGAACCTTTGCAGTCTATCTTTAGGACTTATCACACTTCTGAATCCTCTTGACTTCCCCTTTCTGAAGGGATAAGAGAAGGCCCTCAAAGGCCTCAAAGGGGGACTCAGTATGTGAAGACTTCATATCTCTCCTTATTGCAGGCAAGAGGTCCACTACCAATATCCTGGGTCTCATTTACTTCTAGACTCTGATCCTTTTAACCGTTATCCATACTGGCCACTAGAGTACCAGCAATTAGCTTGGTTGCAGCCCCCTACCCACCCACTGCTTGGTGCCTATGTCCTATCTAATCCAATCCCTAAGGTTTCCCAGCCTAATTTAACAACTAGGAATAAGGTGGATGTAGTTCACTCAACAACAAATGCAGAAGAGGCATGAGCAGATCCCAGGTCTACTGCCAAGTAAATTAGCAGAGGAAAAATTGACTGCTGTCAGTGAAACCATTATGAAAAAATATCTATAGATAACACTGAGAGGGATGTCAAAAATGGGTGCATTCAAGATTTGGAAGAACATGGGGAGAACATAAGACCAAGGTAAAAAAACAAAACCAAAAACGTTTGGAGTGGGATGCAGCAGAGTTCTGGTAACTTAAGGGTGAAAATCTTGTTCATTAAACAGTAAATATTGATATATAGGGGGCAAAAACAATTCTCTACAGGACTGATAGTAGAGCTGGCTAGAAAAATGGAAATACCTTCCCATGAAAAATTTCACATTTCTGACTTTTTCCTTTGAAATTAGGACAAAAAGTCAAAAATGCAAAATTTTTCATTGGAATAGATTTCCAAAATAATTTTGTTTGGGGAGAACCAAAATAGAATTTTTTAGTTAGCCAGCTGCCTGCCTGGAAAGCTTTCTGCAGTCAGATAATAAAAATGACAGGAATCTTCCAGGTGAGCAGCGAAGGAGCTATAATTTCAAGCTTCCAAATGGAAAATCACATTTTTGGAGCAAAATTGAATTTTTCCTGCAGAACATTTCAATTTTGTGAAAGGGTGATTCCCATTTGAAAATCCTTCAGATCAGCTCTAATTAATAGCTATAACACTTTATAATTATATATGGTAGTGGCCAATTAAAACCCCATTAGGCCATTAAAAAGTCAACATATACACACTACGTGCTATCTTAGGTATGACAGTTGTGTACTGTTTTAAGCATAGGAAAATAATGTCATATATTAGATACCGCAGTGTGGAAAATGTTTTTTAATGGTCACAACTGTATTTGAAGTTTTCTTCCAGTTATTCTTTCTTGTAAATATCAGTAAAGAAATAATATGTAAAGTGCAATTTTATTTGTGCCACACCATGTCTTCAAGAAAGGAAGAAGGCTTTTATTTGGCCTTAGTGTTGCCTAAGAAAGATATATCCACGGGGTTTAACATGCTAGTCAGAGCTGCTGCATTAACTAAACTGGCAATGCCAAAATATGACTCCTTTTGCATGTTTAATGTACTGTAAAATTCCTTGGCAGACATGTAAGAGTCTTTCTGCAGTTTTAGAGATTTAGCTGCTAAATTGTCTTGTCTATTAGCTAGATTGTCTTTTCTGTTGATCTACCAAAGTGTCACTTGCAATGTTTAAAGCATCTCTTGCTATTATTTTTCTATATAAAAGCTCCACAGTTTGGGATAATCCAGTGATAAAAATTGACATGTCATCTTTTAAGGGATAAGTTTGATTGAAAGGGTCATAAATTTGTACATACTGTTTATATAAGGATGTCTCCAGTCTACAGCCTCCTTTCATCAGTGCACTGAAGAGTTTAATTTGCAGAGGAAACAACATTAGCAATATCTCCAGTTTAGGAATAGATTCAAGCAGATGTTTAATTAAATTGGAATGGACTGTAAATAACATTCAACTGCCAGTATCTGGCTTCCTGTATCCCTAATCGTTTTTGGAGATCATGACCACTTGTTATGTCTAGAAAATTTTCAGCTACTCAATGGACAGATTTAGGTTGGCTTGGAGTGAAATTATGGAGAGACAAATAAACCTAAAGATCTGCAAGGACGTTGCCATATTACTAGTGCAGCATAAGGGGGCATATTCTCTGTCCTATTCAAGCACTCTTTGTGCCAGTCAGGAAGGCTTTATGAATTTTGTTATGAGACTATCCCAATAAGGCTAATGGAAGCTTTTATTCAGCAAGGTTTTGCATATCTTTCCAGAGTGAAAGGAAACTTATGTGAGAAAAAAACAAAACAAAACTATAGCTCAGTTAGATTTTTTTGGACTTCATAGTCTGAGGCAAGACTGAACAGGAGATTAATCTGGGCCATGTATCAGGCTGCCTTTGAAGAAACACTATTCCCACATTTGTGGGTTTCCTTTTTGGAGTAATGCCTAAGAAGGCCCTGGGGGAACATAGACTCGTGCCATCTTTCCTATCCAAGAGGGAGTTCAATGAATAATCATATTTTGTTGTGCATAGTTGATACTCCTCCTTTAATGTCACCATGATCACAGTGGTGGTATAGGCCAAGTGCTTAGTTAGCAAAATGTGACATTAAATTGGCTTTCAAGATCTCTCTGTGTATCTTAGAACATTAATTTACTTGGACTTCAGGTTCTGGGTGGTTATTATTTTGATAAGGCCATTATATTAGGGTGTTATATATTGTAATCAGTCATTGATACAATAAGCTGTTGGACAGTTGATTCACTATATTAAGAATTCCCTTTTCACTGGGTATGCAGCATCAGGGGAGCATACTCATTTGTTGCAGACCTTCCAGGAGTTAGCTGAGACTCCAGATGTCTAGCAAGTTCTGGAGAAGAGGAATAGTCCATCATTCAGGCTGATACACTTTGGGATCAAGCAGGACACAATGGCAGGCTTCTAAACTAATTCAGTAGTATGAGCACACAAGCTTACATTGAGGCAACTGCAAGCTATTATGGGTCACCAGGATTTTCATCCCAAATGGTGGTTAAATTCAGTTGGGTCTTTTGTTCTTACTTGTTGACTACCAATCTCACATCATAAAGCCCCATAATTTTTCTCAAGTAATTACAGAGGAGGACGTAGCCATTGGGAAGACTCCCATGCCCATGGTAGAGGTATGGTTCTGCTACCAGTTGACTATATATAATGTCTGAAACCAGGTGATCATATCAGCAGGTGGTTCACAGCTGGGCTTCAGAGGCAAAGCAGTTTTGATAGGCCGAGAAGAGTGTGCTGTACTATCAGCGTATGTCCCTTCTGGATTTTCTACCTCTTCATACACACAACCCCCACAAGCATTTAGTAGGGAATGCACTCAGCCCTTGTACTAGTACCAGTCTGATCATTAAGGTGAAGAGGGGCTTGTTGCTGGTAAGGCAATTCTTTCCCTGGGTGTGCGTGGTATAGTTTGCTGAGGTAGCTCTGGAGGAGGCATTCTCACGCTCCCCACATCTCGAGGCAGAAGAAGAGTTAACAGAGAGACGTCCAGGTCAGTCTGGTTATCACACTTAGAGCTATTTCATACACTTCCCCCAAGCTATTAAAGGATTATGGCATGCCTTTATCAGATAGTAGTTCTGATATTTGGTTACAAGATATCAGAGGATGGATGCAGCAGTTTGTATCTACCAAGATGGGGGCAGTAAGACAATCTCTAGCGCAGCCTAATGGTTAATGTCCAGTGCAAAATTGGATAGGCAGGAAGGGGCTGGCTAACCCAAATATGGGACCCAAAGGGTCCTGGCTACACCTTGAATTTCTTACATGGTTAAAGTGTAGGGGTCATAGGTCTCAGAGAGAATGAGGATTCCTCATTTGTGCACTCATTCTCTTGCATGAGTAGGGAGGGGACTGAAAATGGAAGCTTGCGGAAGCTAGACTGAAAGCCAACTGGTTCCTCTTTTCTTGACTTTAAAACACAGCTAGAAATCTTCCCACTTTGGACCCTTTCATTGCCTGGTAGGGTAGGGGCACCATTAGTTCCCACTGTTAAATCACTAGTAATAAAGTCACAACCTGTCACTTTAGCTCATCCTCTATGTGCCGTATTTCCTTCCTCTGAGTGTCCTGAGTAATATTCCACCATGCTGTGTGTGGAGCTCAATCCTCTCTACTAGCGCATGCTGTGCATCAATATCTCATTAACTCAGCTTTTGTGCTTCACTGTGAATCTTTACCATTGCCATGAGGAATGTTAAAAACAGAGGAGAGGTGGAGAAGGAAAAGACACTCAACCTACCCCCTGTTTTGGGGAAATTAGAGTATAAAACAAAAGAAGAGCACCTGAGGGAACTACATTGGTATGGGATTAAAAGGAGAACTTGCCATGAGGCCAACATACTTTACTTGTGTAGAATGGAGAGGTGGGAGAAAAGAAAGTTGTTAGCCACTTATAGCCCTAGAAGGGTCTCAGCTCAGCAATGCCTGGATAATGGTCCTTTTCCCCTGCACATTGGCAAATGTTGGAAGGAAAGAGCTATTGCAGCTCAGGCCACGCCTGTTATCCTTTTCTCCATTAGTAAATAATGAGGATAATGATATTGACTTTTTTTGTAAAGTGCTTTGAGATCTACAGAGGAAAAGCACTAGATAAGAACGGGGCATCAGCTTATTATTCTTATTAATATTTCATTTTAAAAACAGTTTAATATATAGTTCAATTTAGAAGACTACAGAGACCCCTCTTCTTTCGGACTTAATTTATTAGGATCTGATTGAAATGTCACTCCTCAGGGTGTCTGCCGAGATACATGCAATGAAATGAAGACAAATATGTGTGTACGGTGAAACAATCATAGTTCAGGAACTGCATGAGAAAACAGAATTAATTAATATGTCCCCTTCTTTGATTAATGCTGACTTCCATATTGTTTGCTCTGAATAAAATACAAATTTGTGCTGAATTCATTACTATCAATCTGCATAATATGGGGAGGACAGATTTCATCAGTGACACAGTGAACAAAGGGAAGGTTAAAAAGTGTAATTAGGGGACTTTTTTTTACCATTTTCTCTTGCTCCTAAGGTATGATTTTAGGCTCCAGGGACTCTATTAAATGTATTCCTGATGAACAAGGATAATTATGATTCTAAATTCTAAAATTAGGGTGACAATGTACTTGAAATAATGTTGTATTGTTAATTAGGTAAATTACAGTGAGCAGCAGTTTTCATGGATTTACATTTTACATCTAATTCCAATTAATGTATCATGACTGACAGTAGGAAGTAACTATATTCACAGTTATACCATGATGCTTGCTATCAGTGGTAGCATGATGATCTTACAGCACTTGTCTGCAGTGCTATCTAGAAGTAAATGATTACAGCTGGCTCTGTGGCACTCCCAGTGAATTCAACAAGTATAGTCACAATTTATGGCAGCAGGTGATGAGTTGGATCCCAGTTTCTTTCAACAGCAAACATTTAAATTCTTCAAAATTAATTAATCTGTTATTTATTTTCAGTGGGTTGGATGGAAGATTGCTTCCCTCTGGGTTGAGGTATTTTCCAGGAGAGAGGGAGGCCCCTTTTTGGGTAGTAAACCTAGGAAGTCTTTCCCTAAAAGCAAAGCAGCTTTAGTTGGGAGAAGAATGGCCCAGTAGGGCACTCACCCTGGTAGTTTCAAGTGAACAGGGCTGAATTAGGGGTTGTTCCCTTATTATAGTCTAAATTTATTGCTGTGAATGGTAAAGAGGCTAATAACTATTGTCTCATGTTCTCAAACATTAGGACTTTGAGTGTCTGCCTTTCCTTCACTTTATACCATAGGCATATGATCTGGTAAAATTACTACTGTGTCATATTTACAAACATATAAGTACAGTAAATGCATGTTATTTTTTTCCCCTTTTGTCCCACGTGGTTAGCCAACATTTGGATACTTTCTGGGCTGTTTCTCTTCAGTGAAGAAATTGATGATTGATTCAGGTATTTCCTTCATGCAATCCTGTTTATCTACAAAGAATGTACAAAGTCCTGTTTCCCTGAACATAGTAGGAATCAAACTTCGGGAGACAATTTCTTTGCTCACAGTTCCAAGACTCTTTCCACCCAGCACTCTACCCAAAAACTGTCTCAGCTTTTTCACCAGGTGACACTCGAGGGCTTCTCTGGCTCTCTCTGTGACTTCCTTACTGACTTCTCTTTGTGCTTCGGTGGTGTTGCCGCTACTTTTTTCTCTCTCTCACACACAGCTCTATCAAACAATGTAAAGTTAATTGCATTTGCATTCAAACCCTTGGGAAAACCCCTCAGACTGCATGGCTCAACTCCTCCTGCCTCACATGTAACCTGTGTTTTGGACAGTGGCTCCTATTGTTTCAGCTCTTTATTCCATAAAGGAGCTTAATTACTTTTTTCATTGACCCTAAATGAAGGACAGACATTGTAGCCAACTGATTCAGTGAGGTTCCCCCCAAGCCCTGTCATAAGATTATATTTAGGCTGATCCCCCTCTGCACTATAGAACTCCTCTTTATGGAGTTTCTGGGCATGGCTGCTGGTGTAAGAAACCCTGGTAGTGTGCTCCAGTGAACCAGCACTTTTAATGAGTGGGTAAGAGTCCTTGAAACCTTCCCAGAATCTCAGGGCCTTCTTGCAGACAGCCCTGGCCTTCTTTGTATGTCTTGAAATTAATGTGGTATAGATGCCAAAAAAAACCAACCCTATCTCTTGTGTAGAAGAGTATCAGTTCTGTTTGCCCTCTACCTCTCCGTAGCATAATTTTCAGGAACTCCACATAAAATGTTCTTCCCCCTCAACTCTCCCCTGTTGGTTTTACCAACAGTCCATGCTGCAATGTGGCCCACAATGTTTAAAACATTAATTATAGTTCACACTTGTGGGTAGATCCTCAGTTTCCTGGAATTGTCTTCAATGGCGCTACAAGAATTTACACAAGCTAAGAATCTGCTCCCAGATGACCATGGAGAACTTATCTTTGATTATTTGGAAATGTAAAAATACACAATTCAAACATGAATAATAATCCAAAGCACCTGTATGTTATTCTTTTACCAAAGTCTGTAGGACTGGAGGAAACACACCTATTATTAATCCAAAACTAATGAATATTTGATTTTGAAGAAAATATATAGATTTACGAGTGTTCAGGTAATGACTGTGAATTATAAAAATAATAGTAACAGGTTTTCAGAGGTCAATTGACAGATGAAGTGAACATAGAAAAAAGTAACCCCAAAATGAGTTATTTATAGAATTAATCTAAATTCTTCTAACATGTACAAACCCTATACATTAACATAATAACAGTTCCTCTTTATATTTATTTTTAAAATCACACACTGAAAACTATGTTCTTTTACCAAATTTTCATACTTTCTCCTCTGAATTGTGGTTGAAATACTCCATAGTTATTCCAGATGCAGACCACAGGAGTAAATTTATTCTTGTATGTTTTAAAAGTCAATCTTTCCCTCGTTGTAACTGTTATTTTCTATAACATATTGCAGTTTGTCTCTGTTTCCTTGGACAGTGTGTAAACCTACCTCTCTTATATTCAATAAACTTCAGCAAGAACAAATGTTATCTTTGTCCATTTTTCAGTATGATATCGTCCTGGACTGTTCCCTGCTGTCAGCAGTTCACTTTCAATTCACTCAGTCCAATCCTTGAACTGTCATCTTACACATTTCCATAATATTAATCACCAGTTGATTTTTCCTCTAGCATCAGCAACAGACTCACATTTTTAATTGTATGAATGCTGAATGAACGTATACAGCTAAATCAAGCTGCTGAATCATAATTGGTGATGTAACATTCTGCAAAGATTTTGCATTTGAGAATTGAATAGCATAATGATTCTGAAGCTATGCACTGAGGAATGGTAAATACATGTGCTGTTTATCATTATGTAGCTTGAACTGCCATACTCAGCTTATTCAGTCAGGATTATATAGTATAAGTAAGCAAAGTTAAAGTGTATGTAGCAGCTGAACTCTGAAAATAAGATATGAAATTCCTGTTTTTAAGACACAATATAGTACCTACATGTTAACAACTGCTAAAGGCAATTTCACACTTAAAAAAAAATCTTTCAAGTGTACTAGAATTTTAGAAAGGGACATGCATTTGTATATAAAGTGTCATATTCACATATGGCTTTATATAAACAAGAGTTCAATAATAACTGATTAATATTGACTTTTTAATAGTGACCAGCATGGTTTGAAAATGCATTTGCACACCTAAAGAGATGGTGATATCTTTGAGCCCATTCACTTCTTTGTGCGCTCTGATTTCTGTGCACAGCAATTTTCCTTCTTATGGGACACCTGTTAAATATATTCACGTATACTTTTCATTAGGCTGACCATTTTGTACATGCAATGCAGATGCTTATTTTTGAAAAATGAGCTTCCATATTGGTCACCATGCTAAGGTCAACATTTATAAACATATTACACAAGGAGATATGACACTGTTCTCCTGTAGTAAGAACAGGAAATGAAAAGTGGTTTCTCAGATATTGTGGTTTGGTAACTGCAGGTAAAGGGTAGTGTGATGGGGTGTATCAGTCCTTCTTAGCCCTCTTCTGGATGCCCTGTGGCCCTAAAACACCTCACCTCAGGAAAGGAGAAATGAAGATGGGTTTGCCAGGCCTGCCTAGAGAGGAAGCAGCCATTCAAAGCCTGGCAGACTCAGATAAAAGGAGCTGTAGGGGATGAGCAGATCAGATCCTGGCTGGAACCAGAGGGGCAAGAAAGGGGCCTCTACTTCACTTAACGGTGCTAGATGGATGCATTTACTGGATCTGGGAGAGGGAGGATCTGAGAAATGTAACTCTAAGATAGTGGGGGAAAGGAAAGGAACCAGGAAGGAAGAAGCCGAGGGAAAACAGCAGCAACCAACCAAAGGAAGTTGTATGTGGCTGCTGGCTGTAGGGTCACTAGGTTGGGACCCAGTAGTGGGTGGGCCGGGTTCCCCCATGGGCAAAGTGGCCTAAGCCCTGAGAAGGGGCCACTCCTTTTAGAAGACTGAGTGAAGGGCTAGATTAAAAAGTGCCCAGAGATGACCTAAGCCTGGTGAGGGCTGCTACTTTGCTGAACTCCTTCCTATCCCAGAAGGAGTTGATCCAGTTGACTGTGTGACTTGGCTGGAGGCCTAAGACACTTGAAGACCTACCAAGCAATATCAACAACCTACAGGGAGTGGCAGGGGAAAGAAAGGCCTGCAGTCTGACACCCAGCCACGAAGAGCCACTGAGGAAGTGAATACCCTTGCACAGGTAGATTTTATTTTTAATTGCATCCACTGCAGCATCATACTGCATGGTTAAAAAAAATTTGGTCAGGTGCTAACATAAATAATACTCTTTTCTTGAAAGAGTATATAGGGACTTTTCTTGTATGGAAGTTTAATGTAGATGAAAGAATGTCCTTGCTAAGCTGATAAAACTTAAAATAGCAGTTTTGAAGAAAAATAGAAGCAACTTTACAAAGTTATTTGAAGAGTTAGTAGAAATTTTCAATGCCTTGTCATAGAGATTTTGAATGAATAAATTTCATGTAGCATCATGTAGCACTATTTCTGAAAACTTTAAAAGCACCCATTGAGTGTCCTTCACTTGTGTTCAGATGTGATAAATTCTGGCCCTACTGAAGTCAATGAGCTTTTTGTAATTTCCTTCAGTGGGGAAGGATTTCAGCCTCAATTTTTTATTTTGTTTTATATAGTTGCTTCTAAATTACTTCATTTAAAACTTGTATAAGCAAACAAATGAATAAAAAATGACAGAAATAGTCATTGAACACAAAAAATAAAAACAGCAAGGACCTACCTACATGACTCTTTTCTATGACTTCTTAATGAACCTGATATTTAACATATCATTAAAGAGCTTTATGATTGGTACACAAAGCAAAAAGGGGTGCAGGTATACTCTGTCTTAGTGAATTTCACTGAGTATAACACAGTTGTATATACACAAAAATAAAAAACAGTGTTGGAGTTACAGAGCAATGGTATTGCACAGAAATGTCCTGACTTTTATGTGTATATATATATATATACACATATATATATCCACCAAAGACCTTCTATTACTCCTGAACACAGATTAATAGAGTTATCTAGTATCCCAACATCTGTTCTTTTCTACTGAAGACTGGAAACACCAATAGAGAAAGGTTTAATAACTTCTTGTGATGTTCCAACCTCAAAAGATTTAGAGCTGCGGTTCAGAACAAAGCTGCAATATTTAGAGTCTTATCCAAAGCTTATACAAACTATATATAAAATAGGAAGGTAGAATCTATCTAAATATTGTTTCTCTTGATCTTTTCCTTCAGTGCGTATTACATGTTTTAACTTGACTTCATGATGTTTTGTGACACCATTTTTTTCATTTTGTTTTTTGTAGCAGTAATCATAAGGGTTCTACAATATACAAGGTGTTGTAACATGGTGCACTGGACGGATAGGAAAAGTGTACTTCAGATAAGATTTACACAATGTGTTCAGAAATCTTTCTGATTCAGTGAGTTTATGGAGATGAGATGGCTGAAAAGAACCTCTTGAAGTATTGTAGAATAATTATAATGGATACACAAAAATCTAATGTCTGTACTGCCATCTAAGAGAGGGACAAGACAAGAAATGTCAGGTACCTAAATCCATGTTTATAGAAGAATAAGTGAAAGTGCTTGCTTAGCTGCTTATGTGCAATCTGCTAGACAGCCAATAAATGTTTTATATAATTGTCTTCTGTCAGGATGGAGCTGAGTGATCTTTTTTAAATCTACACGTGAAGACAAATATAATGCTCTTCCTTGTGCAAGAAAATATTTAAATGTCCTCAATTCCAAATTTCTGCCTGTGTGTCTTTCCTTAGTGTGCTTTTCACCCACTTTCTGAGAGGTTCAGTATCTCTTTGATTTCTTCAAGCATTCCCTCCTCTTTATGAAACTTATGTAACCCATACCCCAGTTCAACAAGATAGTTAATCGCATACCTAAATTGAGGCATGTGAGTAGTTATGCTTATGTCAGTAGAACTTCACATGCCTAAGCACCTTGTTTGATTATGGTCCCACTCTGGAAACAGATGCCAATCCATGTGATTTAGGAATACTATTCAATAAGAATACATGCTAAAAACGCTTTGTGAAAATCCAAAGGCTGAACTACAGTAATGAAAACTGTCTCAAATAGCTAGAGATAATAAATCCATTTGTAAAAATCATGATCTGTTCATAAAAAATTCCTGAACAGAAACTTGCTGCAAAGAATAATTTTATGAACTCTCATCACTACCAATCTTGGCTAGATACTAACCCCTGACCAGGAAGTGAATGAACTTTAGTTTTTTGCTTTCTCGCTCCTCCACTCCTTTGTTTCTCTTCTTTTATTTTACATAAAAAATTAAAGAAAATAGAAACCACTCTCAAAACCACTCGCATAAAAATTATGTGGGAAACACAGTAAGGACCGAACTATGAACTCTTTATTTATGTTGCTGAGCGTTTACTCATGCACATAGGCTCATTGGGCTGACTCTTCAGCTGGAGTAAATCAACATAATTTCATTGGCTTCAGAATAGTCACACCTATCTCTGCTGGCTAAGGATCTGGTCCACTTATGAGCACACAAATAGTCTCACTGAAGTCAAAGTGAGTGAGAGGATCACAGTTGGACCCTCTGTCAGTATTACTCAGTAACATGTTCTCTTGTTTGTTTTAAAATAACTTTTATAGCATTTTCCTATTTCTTGTTATTCCTGGGAAGAATCAGATTGAGACCAAGGGACACGGCAAGTTGAAACTGAACTTTTACTCTCTCCCTGCGCTGTGACATTCTGTGATATACCTCAGCTACTTGAAAATTCATTGTACTGTAGTAAACAGAAAACAAGTGCCTCCCCCAATCCCCTTTGCCTGTTTGCTAAACTAGAATAAAATCAGCCTTCATTGGTTTTCTTTTATTGCTACATTATTGGCACAGCCTTGCTATTTATATCTAACCAACCTTGAACTTCCCCAAATGTGCGCTGATTGCAGCAGTTAATTCTGTAATCAAATTTCATTGATTTGGCAGAAGAAAAAGACGGATAAGGTCCTGAAATAAAAACAGAGTTTCATTGGTGTTCCTCATTGTCACTTACAAAATTCCCTATGCTACCAGAGATTTGACTAAAAAAAAGCCACCTGTGCAGTCTTTCAGAGAGAGATGGATCACATCCATCCAGTTGTATCAGTTTTGGAAACAAAGGTATGCAAGTAACAATCATTATTTTCTCACCTTAATTATTTCTCATCTCTTAAGTAATAATTTTAACTTTTGTTTTTGGGGAGGGGAAGTGCGAAGTAGCAGAACCAGAGGAGCAGAGAGGGCTAGTGTCCCTGCTGCAATGGAAATATTGTGGGGGCTGTATTCCTGCATAAACTCACATATGCACGGGGGGATGGAGAACAGAGGCATAGATGAGCAGGGGACCCAAAAGGGTAGGAGCAGTTGCCATGAGGCCTGTGATTAGGCCAGGGAGAAGGATCTGGAGAGTCTAGAGAGGACAGCATGGGGCCCAAGGTTGGATTGGGAAGCTTGGAGCAAGACATGAAGGGCTTAGGCCCAAATGCAGGTAGGAGCCACAGGACCCCTCCTTCCCAATGTAGAAGCAGCTGTCCTCCCCTTCACTCCTTACAGAATCTCAGTATCTCCCCTCACTCCCTCTCCTATACCTTTTCCCCCTTCACAGGGAGCTTCCTCTCCCCATGGAAAAAGCTAGTCCCTGTTTGGCCTCCTTTTCATTGGTAATAGTAAGTCTGTCTGATCTGTGTGATATAAAGCAGAGATTATCTGTTCCTGTCAGTCACTTTGGAATAACTTGTGAACATATCATAAGGAAATAGAGAAAGCATGAAAGCTATCATTGTCTTTGTCTTAATCTTACTAATTTATCAGTGTAAGTTTTGGTACACTTCAGTAGGTCAGGGAGGTCATCTTTGTAGCAAGAGGAATCTTGCCTGTGGTCTGAAGGCCAAAATGCTGATTTCCCATGCAAACTTCAGACAAAAAGGGCCCCCCTATGGGGGGAGGTTCCCAGAATCCAGACTCCAACCTGAGCCCAGATATCTACAATAGCCCAAGTCCTATGAACCCGAGTCAGCTGACACAGGCTAGACATGGATATTTGATTGAAGTGTAGACACACCCACAAGAGATCCCACTGACAAAAACACCAATACATGTGACTAGTACATTGCCCATAGCTTCTGTCAAATTTAAATTTATAGATGAAACAAGGCAGATAGGAGGTAAAATAAGGATGATGGTGTTACCAGAAGTGACTTCAGCAGCTATGATGTCACAGGATATAATGTCACTGGAGATGAAGTTATGGCTTAACTTTGTTAACACGGGACTGAGATATCCACTAAAATCACCACCGCCTGTGGAAAATAGAGCCAGTGGTCAAGTGCCATTCCCATGCACTCAGATATATGGCAATATGGGCTGAAATATTATTGTTTTATGAAACCAAATAATTCCCTCCTCATTCTCCACTCTCCCGCTCCCACCCCCCCACCTCCCACACACATACACACACCCCTGCTGGGCCAGATTCACCAAGGCTGGGTGCTCCGAAGCTTAAGTGACAGGAAGCATTTCTTGTTTAAACTTTAGGGGAGCAAGGAAAGGGAGTTTGGAAATTTAATGTTGACTTTCCATTGTGGCAACACATACAATCATACCTCTATGTACTTTAGCTGTAACAGCTGCCATTGTGGCCTCAGTGTTAACTTTAAGACAATCAACCCAAAACACTTTAACTGAAAGGGAACCTGACAAAGACCTTCCTTACCTAAAGTGAAACCCCAGTAGGACTTAGTATGTGGCACAGAACCCTAAACTAATGACTCATAGATAGTGACAGCACTAGGAATGACAAAGACTGTAGCTAAAATAGAGAAAAGCTTGTAAAGAGAGAATGTTTACCCACATGACTAATTAGAGAGGGATTGAGTCTAGCCCCTTTTTACCATCTTCGCTTAGGGAAGGAAACTAATGTATGGTGTAGATGTCCTGAATCAAAGACTGATTAGTAGCCTGATCCCCTAGAGATGATAGCTAAAAGTACAAAAAAGCTAAAATGTAAAAATGTTATTTAAAAAATGTGCAAAATGACCTGTAAAGGGGAAAAAATAAATAATTGTAAATCTTTTACCCTGCTTTGCTGTTTCTATTTCACTTACCCAAAATAAGCAAGTAGAAAACAACAAACTGTAACCTGTCTTTGACTGTTTCCAGCCACCACACCTGAGACTCACTTAAAATCACTATACCAGTGCTTACAGTATACAATTCCCTTAAAACAACAAGCTGTGCATATATCCTGCTACTCACTACACCATGGTAACATTATCCTGGGCACAATCTGGATGGTTGAACAGCTATGTCCTCTCAACTCTCCAACCTGGGGTGCCTTTTACACTGCTTCGCTGGGAGAATAACCACTTCTGGTATGCTCACATACAGCCTCTAGCATGAAAAATCACTCCCAGCTGAATTATATGAGTGATGTAGCCAGTCATTCCTGAATTATATTGCAGACTGATACCAGCAAATTCTCCATCCTAGACTCATCTCCAGAAACGTGTGTCTGGTACTGTCTTCCTGAACCATACAAGCACATAGAAAGTCTGTAATTTCATTAACAGACAATGATATGCCCAGATCCTGTTATCTCAAATGAAGGTTTCCAAACACTTCAGTCCAAACACACACTGGTTTAGATAAAGAATAAAACAAGTTTATTAACCACAAAAAGATAGACTTTAGATGAATACAAATAATAAGGCATAAAAGTCAGAATTGGTTACAAAGAAATAAAAGGCAAAACACAAATTAAAACCTAACTTACCAAGCTAAATGAATGGAAAGCAAAAAGATTTCTCTCACCTTATGCTTACAGCAGTCTGGCTAGATCTTTCATCCAGAAGCACTCCCCCAGTTCAAAGGGGGAGGACATGTAACATGCACTGATCAGTGGAGTACATGAAGAGGTAACTATTTTCATCTGTTTTAATTTTTGTTTTGTCTTTTCAATTTGTTGGCTGACACCTTGTATTATGGGAAAGGGCAAATAAGATAATTCTATTGACCTTCTCCGTAACTTCATTATATAATATATCACTATGATATCATCTCATTCATCTCTCTAATGAGTCCGACTTTCTTTAATTTCTGGTTCTCTTAGTATTGTAAAAAATCCTAATGGTTTTTCCTAATGTTTAATTTTCAAGAAGGACATCATCAAATTTATTTTTAGTTAAAGATAAAAAAATGTTAACAAATCAGTCTTGGATTTAGTTGTATGTTTCATTTGCTCAAGTATTCCAGCAGTAGAGTCCAAACCTCATAAATTAATTCCTATTAGAATCAGCTACTAAAGAAAAAGGTTAATTCTAGGTTGTTAATAAAATTCCTGTGAGAAAGATGCAAAAATTATTTTTGTCTCTAATCAAAACATGTTAATTTAGAATATTTCAGACTCTCTTCACATTACATTTATAAATCCCACATGAAACCTTCCATAAATGATTTTGAAGATGTTTGTCCTCCAATGTCCCTCATGATATGATCTTTTAGAATATTTTAGAATATTTAACCTAAATGACAACTAGAATACACACCAGCATGCAACACCAAAATGCCCATCTTACTGATGATTTTGACAGGATATGTTTGATTTCTCCCTCCCCCCCGGCCCTTCACGTTCCTGACTACTTCGCATTTATGCATAATCTGAAGATACTCCAATTTATGCCAGGAATCCTTGACCACCTGCAGAATCAGTGGGGCATGAAGACACATTTGTCCCCATCTCTGGAGCTGCAACAAATGCAGATTTGATGCCGTTTACAGTCAGAGCTAATGCTTGGTAATGATTCAGAATCATGAGGTTGTGCAAACTCTTGGACCGTGTAATCATGTGAATTTATATAGTTACCATCCTCCTCCTTCTCCTTTCCCTCTGGGAACCTACTCTTGGATTAAACTGGGATTTCAAGATAGGAGCCATGTCTTCCTCCATGTCTGTTCAGCAATGGACTCAGTGGAAGGAAACAAGCATGTAATAATGATTTCAACAAAAGATTTTATTTAAAATATTGATAAAATTGCCTACACAAATTTAACAAAAATAGGGAAAGGGGCTTGTTTTGAGCTCTGTAAAAGGGAAACAGTTTCAAAATGTTTAGCTAAATTGATTTTCTTCCCATTTTTGACCAGCTTTGTGGGCCAGATTGTGGCTAGTCATAAACAGACACACAATTTCTGGTTATAGTGTGGAGAAGAAAAAGTATAAGGAACCTTGTTCTTAGCGCTGAAGCTCAGAGCAAGCACAAACCAGTTCTTGCTCTGCTTATGGACACCGAATATACTGGGCAAGTCGAGAAACCATCTTGGGCTGAGTGGGTAGGAGGGTTAGGTACATCGGATTTCTTATCCTAACTGTTCCTCTATACCAGCCAACAGAGTATTTCTTCCCCCTTCCCTTCACACTAAAAGAGTGGGTGGTAAATATGTGCTGCATTCTTTAAAAGGGGGGCAGAGTACCCATTCCAGAACACATTCCTCAGCAAGCCGCTGGAGAAGTCTGGCTGAGCCTAAAGAGTACACCTTCAGGAAATGCCACTGATGTACAGCCCTTCTGCAGCGCTACACGACTCAGAGGCTTAAAAACCTCAGGGTAGCCCACTGTATTTTATATAAGATGAATATCTGGTAACAATATTTAACAAAAAAATACATTATCTGATAAAAATGTATGAGGCCAGTCCTATTTTGTGAACTGTTTGTGCCAGCCCTAGCTTCCCTACCATGTCTATTATCTGTCGGGTTTTTTTGCTTTTTCATTATAAAAGAAAAAAAGCAACAGGAATGACTTTTCTGCCATACTATTAAGGCACTCATTACATTCTGGGATTGAGGTTAATATATATCCAAAGTAAAGTTCATGTAATCAAGTCATTGTCAAATAGTACCTTTATAATGTGGCCCCAGTATAGTTTGAATTTTTTTTTACAAATTGAACATAATTGAAGCATGGTCAGGACTGAGGAAATGATTTTTGTATTTTGCTTTGGTCATATTACACCCCTGCATTTTTCATTAGTGGAAAAGAACTGTGCTGAGAACATTTAATATTACAACTTGTGAAAGTTGCTTTCTATTCAAAGTTTGATCCTGTCATAGAAGAACAGCTTTAACTTTACTCACCTTTTTTACAAGTTAGTCATCTCTGTCCACTACTTACTCTCTTATTTTGAATTTATCCACGCAGCCTAGGAAGTTCAAAGTTTATATGTGGTCGATGGAATCTATACATAACTCTTTGCTTATTTTTTTCTGACCTTTTTACATGTGAAACACTTGGCTTCATTGGTGTCACAACAAATAGGTGTAGTACAGTTATGTGTGCACACGCGTGTGTGTGTGTAAGGGGGGGACTCTTGTTTCATACTGGCTGAAATCTGCTTTTCACCTGATTCTGCTGCAGGTACAAATCCAAACTTGGAATTAAAATGTGTCCTTATTCTACAATTTATAAATGTAGTGTCTTCATTTAAAATGGCAGTTTCTCCACTTCCTCATTGCATATCTCACAAAGTCTTTCATAGATATTAGATTATTTTCAGTTAGCTGTTTCATAAATAGGTGATGATGAACAACAGTGTGCTTTTATTGGTTTGTTTCCCCATCTGCCACTTAAAGAGCAATGACACATGGCTGTTTGATATTGCTTGAGGACACTAATTTGAAAACAATGTGCTCAATGAGGTGTTTTATTTACATGAAAATGAATAATTTCACAAAGCAAAGATTTTTCCCCCACTTCTTTGGATTTGGACCAAATTTTACTATTTAACAGAAGCTTGTCCTTTTCAAAATCTGTTCAGTGGCTGTAGGATTTTCATTATTCTGGACAATATTTTTAAATGACAATAACTGATGTTGACAAAGAAAAAATAATTGAAATCAGTTATTTTCATTGCTGCTTTATTGTTGTGCAATTAATATCACAGCATTTTAAGATTTCAACACAGATAGAAGACCGAAAGAGAGAAATCCAATAGATTCACTAATAATAAAAATAATAATTCTTGCCACTTATTTATTTCCTTTCATACAAGTATTTCAAAGAAATTTGCAAAGGTAAACATAATTATTCCTCTTATGCACCACAGCATAGATCAAGTGATTTACTCAAACTCCTAACAAAATAGAAGCAGTGGTATAGCTGGCCAAAGTGCCAGGTTTTCTAATATCCAGACTGCTGCAACAATCACTTCTTCTCTCTGACTTGAAATTTCAGTAAGGATTATTGTATTAGGATGGAATTCTGTTCGATAGTTTTACTATTACAAAGTATTGATGGGCAGGAATGAATTATAGAATCATAGAAATGTAGGGCACGAAGGGATCTTGAGAGGTCATCTGGTCCAGTTCCTATGCTGAGGCAGGTCCCAATATACCTGCAACATTCCTGACAGTGTTTGTCCACTGGTTCTTAAAATTCTCTAATGACAGATTCCACAACTTCCCTTGGAAGCCTGTTCCAGTATTTAACTATCCTTATTGTTAGAAAGTTTTTGTTTTTCCTAATATCTAACATTAATCTGCCTTACTGCAGACTAAGTCTATTACTTCTTGCCCTATCTCGAGAGGACATGGAGAACAGTTGATCCCCAATCTCTCAACATATAAGTTGACTGTTATCAGGTCACCAATCAGTCTTCTTTTCTCAAGACTAAATTTGCCTATTTTTTTTTAATATGAGCATGTCACAAAGACTTGTCCTTCCTGAAGTTAAACTGCACTGATGCGGAAAAACACCATTTCTCATATCTGTGGCAGATATGAGAACTTCACATATGTCACCCAATATTCCATATTCCATATTCCATATCCAATATATCCAATATCCAATATATACAATATATCCAATATTCCAATATTCAATATATCCAATATTCCAACATTCCATATCATATCCTGCAATACTATATCCATAAGCATGGTATTAAAAATTTAAGTGAAATTATGAGGCTATATTAACTTTAAAACATTCACATTCAATACAATCTGCAATTCTCATGCATTAACTAATATCTTCATGATACTCCTCTACACCAACATGCAACTACCCTCTCTAACATAGTCACTGTCATTGCAACAAGAATATCACCTTCAGTGCACACAACAAAGAATAGCAGACTGCCATGCAAAAGCTAAGGTCTGTGCCAATTACATGCATGGTTTTGTTTTGTAGTGTGCATTATATATCTGTTAGTTTTGAAAGCCAAAATGTAAATATATATTTTTGTGGTTTTGATAAAGTCAGAGATTCTTCAATGCATAATTATCAGCTTTGCATTTTTTCTACATCTGGAGTGAAATTCTGGCATGACTTCAGTGGAGCCAGGATTTCACTCCTGAAGCATAATCTGTGAAGATACAATGTGATTGTCCTTCCTTTTTTATGTACAGGCAAGGATGCTATACACTCAATAAGTGTGTGTAGACTGTGACAGATATGCATACTAATCCAGAAAGCATTTAAACATATGTTTAACTTCAAGTATGCAAGTAAGCCCATTGATTGGAGTGGGACTGCTCACTTGCCTGAAGTTGAGTACGTATTGGAACAAGACCATGGATATATATATTTCATTTATATTCCTACTTTTATCTGGTCAATGAGCTCCTACCAAATACTGTTTATTGGCACAGTATTATCAAATATAATACTCTTCAAAGTTGAGCTGTTTCCCAAAGTAGGTGATTTTCGTTTCCGTACCCTTCAGTGCTCTCAGCAGCTTTTCTGAAAGAAAAAAATAGCCTTGTGTTCAACTGAATAACAATCTGAATGTGTTTAATTGTCTAGATACTAATTTTCTTAAATACATCTAGATCACAGATTTTCTTTTGAATCTCAACCAACCAACACGCCATTAAGAACTCAGCTGGAATGAAACAGAGTTTTTTGAAACAGAAACAAAACAAAACAAAACATGCCAATCTACTTCAGCTGGCTCAGCCAGTTCACTAACAGATGAGAGCAAAATAAATCTAGTTTAATTTAACTGATGACAAGCAGTCTTCTTTCTTGTTTTACTTGGCATGTTAAAATTGCATTTCTCATGAACAGCACTATCCTTTCTGTGTGTGGTTATTTTGACCATTTTCCTCCAAAATTCTCAGTTAAACTCTACAGCTACTAACTGGAGTGATTAAAGAATTTTGTGTAGCAGATAAATCTTTATGGATATTAAACCATTTGATCAGTTATTCCATAAAAGTTTACAATAACCAGGGTTTTCTTCTAGGCAGAAGAAAATTTCATGTCTTCCTTCAAAACAGAACCAAAGGCTTGGCCTCATTATGCCATGTTTCTAGCAAAATCATTGAGCCATTTTTTTTAAAGCTTGCTATCTAAATTGCACTTGCAAATCATTTATTCGTACACAGAGGAAAAATATCACTTGTGTCTCTAAAATGGGCACTTGTGTGTATAATTACCCATTTTTTATACACAGTTGCTTGTTTGTGTGAGTGCAAATATAACCCAAATGTGTGCAAACGTAACTGGTCAGAGTGTATTATTTGACCTCTGTGCCTTGTCGACATAGGATATAGAACTGTTGCAACTCTCAATCTGAGAATCTGGCTTTTAAACTCTAGCTGTTATGACTCATGCTTTGAGCACTGGAGGACCCTGGTTTTGCACCTATTAGACTGGCCAAGATGGCAGTCATCACACAAGCATGATTGAGAGCATATTGAGAGCAATAGATGTGCTTGAGAACTTTGCAGGTGTAAATTAGGAAGACAGTTTTGAAAATAAATGGAATTCAATATATAAAGCCACAAAGCACCTGAGATCTTCAAATCTCCTAAGATATGAAAACGTTCCATTTCCATTTGATTTTCAATTGTACTCCTCCCATACATATATTTGGGCAATGTTTCAACTAACTTGTCACCAAAATATGAACTGCCATTTTGTTGATTTTGAAAGTCATCTTCAATGTTTCCATGACTATCTGAACCCAAGAGCGTTATAAACAACTGCTTATAATTAAATTGGTTCAGGACCTACATTCAAAGTGTAGAAGAATATGTAGGATTGGGCTGCTAGAGTTTGGGCATTAATAGTCTCAGCTACATTATGAAATCAAAGAGGGGAGGTATTGCTTCATATTAGCTCGGCCTCATTGTGGACTGTTCCAATATATGCAATGCATGGACCAGGTAGACAGCTGTGCTCTCAGACGATCCATGGAGAATATGTGACAGGGAAGTATTTTCCACGCTGTTCTGCAGAGTGGCAGAGAAATTGGTTCTGGTTTAAGTACATTTAGAGGGAAATGCACTTCCTTGCCTTGCAGGGAAGTGAGTAATACATATACAGATCACACATCTTCCAGCCCTTCTCCCAGCTCACTTCACCCAAAAACGTCTCTCCTGTCACACTGTGCAGGAAACCCCTGTGGGTCACTGCTTCACAAAGTACAGAAAGTGCACTGGATGCAGTGGAATTAAAGTGGTCTCCTGAACTAGAGTCATAACAGTTCCAATGTGATCATTTTCCTTTGCTCCTATACCGGGATGGATGAGAACCAATAGTAACATCATCAGTAACAATCTAAAAAGATACCACATAGGCACACGATGTGGAGGAGTGAATGTTGGTTTGAGAACTTTAATATGTTTTCATTTCTTGACTTTTTATTATTATTTGTTATTAAATACCTAGCTCTTACATAGCACTTTTTTCATCGGTAGGTCTCAAAGCACTTAATCTCAGAGTGCTTAATATAGGAATTCTTTTAAGTTAACTTTTTAAAAGCATAAGCACAGTAAACCTTAGAATATTTGTGATTACAATTAGTGCCAAACAGCAAAGATGTGTAGAGTTGCTTTCTGTATAAATGTAAAGAATGGATCCCACATCTTAATGGGCTTCTCTGTCATAATTTCTGTACCATTGAGGGTAAAATACATTGTGAGTTCCTTCATGGACAATTAATTATTTTCCTTCTAATATGATTCTTTGTGTTTTCATTACATTGCTAGCTATCCACCTTAGCAGTTCCTTAAGATGACTCTCAGTTACAAATTTTCTGATGATATGAACATGTGAGGATTCAAAATTATTGTATTTTCTCTCTATTATCATTTCAATTACTGATATTTTCCCTCAAAGTTAGAACTCCTTTGCCCTTCTTGAACACACCTTTTTTGAACAGCTTCTGAGATTTATTCTCTCTCACACTATGCACACCCATGTTGGCAGGTGTACTGTAGAATTTAGTAGGTATTATAAACAGCATTTGCTTAAATGCTCTATTAGATACTCTTTGAGTATTCAAGACTTTCACTAAGGCCAGGATTTCACCGTCTCTGTGCTTTATAAGTTTTCTCCCAAAATTTTAGCCAGTGTTTTTCTATGCATGGAAAGTATAAGTCTTTTCCCTAGAAATGTTATAGAGGCAATTCTTATGTCTATTTTTATATATTGCAGTAATTCTGTGGAATACATAGGATTCCCATCATCACTTTTTCTCATCAAAAAGCCTGGAAGAACAAATGCAACCCACACAACCTCAAAGTCAGGTGGGCAGGTGACTTGTCTGGTTCTCCCCCAACTTGCAGGTGGGAGGCAGCAGGAGAGGAACAGGCCATTATATGGGCTGTCTGGAAGAGCTCAGGTAATCCATTGCCCTTGCCCCTGTGCACCAGTGAAAGGTATATATGCCATGTCCTGCCAGACAGAAGCCCCTCTTATGTCCAGAACTGGAAATGGACTTAGGAGCATGTGTTCCCTAAAGAAACTGGGGAAAGGGTTTGGAGTTCTTAAAGTTTGGTACAACAAGAAGACAAGTCCCCTTTCCCTAGTCACTTAAAGGGAGAGCTCTTGGGTCCCAGAGACAGGCTGGGACCAGGTTTAGAGAGGAGCTATGCTGACAGAAGCTCTCTGCCATGTGGAAACAAATGAGGAAGGAATCATGACCTACACTGTATGAGTTATTACTGGATACTCCCCGGATGAGTGAACCTAATAAAGCTGCAGACTAATTAAATGCCATTCCTTGCATCTTATCTTTTTTCCTTCAGGTCCAACAGGTTTTGCAGCATAACCTTGATACCAGTGGATTTGGTGCTCTGTCAAACCTCCAGGTGAAGCAAGTACTGCAATCAGTAACCACTCATGGAGAATGCCTTGCCTCCGTGTCTTTTGTGTTTAAACCAAGAGCCCTCAGATGATCCTCACAGCCACCAAATCACAAGAGAGAGAATCTCTGCTGTAATCAGGAAACAATAGCCCCTGCTGATTTCAGGGCACTGGCATAGAGTCAGTTCATTTTTATCTCCATTAGTCTTGGCAGTCATCATAATCATGCTAATTTGGAAAATTGCTGGACAAACCTGGAGAACTGGTTCAGTGTCTTCAGTTAAAAATGTTTTATGTTTCGTTCTTACTATGGAATTCCCAACATCAAACAATGTAAATATAGCAGCCCTGCTATGGTGTTTGAATTTCAAATTCATTTATAGAAGTTTCTGAATCCACAATTGCTTTTCCCTTTGGGTGTATACATTGTCATCTCCAGTCCATCATGTATCAGGTTTTTACTGGACAACATCTGTGATCTGGATTCAACAAATTGTAGCAGAAGTACTCCACTTGAAGGAGCAGAGACATGTATATATTAGGAAAAATAGTTTGCTCGTACATACAAAAACAACGAGAGTCCTGTAGCACTATAAGACTAAAACATTTCATCTGACAAAGTGGGTTGCAGCCCATGAAAGCTTATGCCTGCAGAAATTTGTTAGCCTTTAAAATGCTACAGGTCTCTTATTGTTTTTGCTGTATACAGACTAACTTGGCTACCCCTCTGGAACTTGTACATACAGTATCCTGAAGATTCTTATGGACCATTGGTTGATAACTCCCTAAACGATCCATTAATGTTCATGGTACATGCTGCGCATTTCACATGGGCAGAGAACATACTGAAATATCATTTCAAGATGGCATTTACCCTGTGGTGATGCAAGTAATTGGAACAAGTACTTTGTACCCGAGAAAATGATTCAAGGTAGTACCAGGGAGCGAGTCATAATTTCTTCCAAACACCCCCCCATCAGATCCTCTAGAGTTGTTAGAAAATATCTGTAGATAATGAATTGCATGTATATTCTTGTTTGGAATGCTTGGGCTGAAAACCCACCTGCTGTAAGTTTACTATATTATACCAATGATAATGTCCCTTCTGACCTTCTTTTTCTTCAGTAACAAAACTTAACAAATACTTAAAGAAACTAACATACTTTTTTACTCATTTTTGTTTCATTTTTACTGACGCTAGCAAAGAAAAGTTGTCAGCAAAACATACTCTGAAAAGACTGTGTGATTAAGAATTGAGAGTGGCAGAGGCTGCCAAAAATGAGGAGTACAGACCCATAAAAGAATAGATCAGTTGCGTAACTTTAGAAAATCATCCAGCATTTGAAGAAAATTGGAAACAAATCTGACATATAAGTAGAGTTTGGCTTTCAAAACCATGTTATAGTATGAACTTCAGGGGACCCTATGAGAAGGGTAAATATATGCATTTTTCCAATTTTTTGGAACATTTTCCAATATGTGCATATTTTTATGTATATATTCTGTCAAATCATTGATTTTTTTTAAATGATGAGAATGATATGAATGATCAGAGTCTTTCATTTTAAGTGTAGGGGGAATTTGACTTTAGATACCAGCCTGACCATTTCCAAAATGTTTAGGTAACGTAATTTCAAACACAGTCCATCACTGTCACCTTTAAAAAAGGGTATGTCTGCAAACAGAGATAATGGCATATGAAGTTCTGTTTGGCTGGGTGATATGATTGTAGATCTGCTACTTCCCTGATGCATTTCTTTTGTTAATGATGTCAAAATACAACAACCTGTAGCATTTATAGGTGTGTCTATATAGTATTTTCATTGCACCCATGGGAAACAAGCATTTGTCAATGTTTTAATTAGTAATGGCATTGGTATGGAGTTTTCAGTGTTAAACAAACAAAAAACAAAACAAAAACTGAGGAATTAACTATTTTAAAAACTGCAGGTCCAGATCCTCATCAGAAGTCACTGTGGATATACATCAGCAGAGTAACTGGCCATTAGTATTTTAGACTAATTCTGTAGTATTTTTAATAAGGAACTGCTATAAATAATCAAAAAGGTTGTCCCTGGAGTGGATTGGGGAGGCGGAACCCTTTATTATCTGCTCGTTCCACCTCGACGCCGTGAGTGACCAATCCTTTTATCCATAACAGTATGTAAAAGTATACATTTTCAGCAATTCTACATAGGCCCTTATTTGGTTACATTGACACCTATAAAATGAATATTAACAACTACATAATTAATACAATTATAACCGCTCCTGTTTGTTGTTTACAGGATTACCATACAGAGGGCAGGCACATCACCTCAAAACCTATTGATTTTACCCTAACATTCTTTGAAGTAAAGGCATGCTGGGGGGAGGGAGAGGGAGAAGGAATATAATGCTTTCTTCACACCCTGGCCTTGTGGAGGAGAGGTGATAGTTATCTTGTTAGCCTCATCCCCTGTGCAGATGAACGGGAAGGGAGGAAAAGAAGAGAGGTAACAGACTCTAACTAGAATTCATATCAATTAGCAGAAACAAGGTTTGCCCGTGTCATGACCCATTCCCTGTAACTTAGACCTGACCATTTGTCCAGCTTTTAACTCTTTACTTTCCTACAAGAACCATTTAATTATGCACTGTATAGTCTTCAATTTAGTCTGTCGTAAAACAATATGTACATATGAGACTCTACAGAAACTAGCTTAGTGTAAAGATCCCCAGACAAAAATCTTTAGTCAGCTGGAGTTAAGGTTAAGAGTCCATACAAGAAAATTTAGAGTGAAAAACCTTATAGGACTTTAGTATTTATCAGGAAACAACCCACCTAATGTTCTGTTTCTGCACACTGAATTGTGGCAGGTAGGTTGTTACTCTGAATTTTTCTAATTGTTGATGCAGCATAAGATGGCTTTTATCCACCTGTTTGACACAAGTAGATAGAATTAAGAGAGTGCATTACAGCCAGGTAACTTGCTCTAATCTTGGAAATCACATGTTATGATCTTTTCTTCCATTTAACTAGGCTTTTAGGATTGCACCCAGCTTACCTTGGCTAGGTAAGAAGCATAGCAACTGAAGCAATCATTAAATGGTTTGTGCCATTAGTTAGTGAAGTGATACATGAGGTGTCCTGTATTTGGCTCTGTGCCTGACAAGCATAGTATTTGCTGCTGTCCCTCCTGAAGAAAGCTCTAGTCCTGCCAAGTACCTATCATTGATTTTTATTTCTGAACGAAGCATAAGCTTGGCCTTCACGTGTGTAAAAGCATGGAATCACGTCTCATTAAAATCAAGATTAATTTATTCTTGCATCTATAAAAATTTTATATCTGATCATCAGAATATAGTTTTAGTTTATTTTATGACCCTTGTTACTTATGCATACAGGTAAGTTGACGAGCTATAGACATTTGAATCCCTCTAACCTATTCACCAGACAAAACCAGATTTAGATGTGGTTCAAAGAGAAGCAACTCTGTTGGCTTCAGTTTAATTGCACCCACTTACACCAGGATTGACTGTAAGAGAAAGTATGTGCAAGAAAATACTGAGATAGAATAAAGGGTTGTGCTATTGATTATTTGTAGATCAATGTAGCTGGGGACAAACAGGGGCTGGGCAGATGAGGAAGAGCAAGACTACACAAGACAGGATGCTGTTTGCAAGCAAAATTTTTCTTGACAAATTATATAGCTCAATGCTTTCACAAAATTTGATAATTTTTATCAGTGTAACTGACTGCAGATTGAGTTTTTGTATGTTTCTCCACAGAAGAAATATTTTAATGGATGATTTATAAAACTCCTGTAAACAAGGATTTATAATGAAACTTTTAAAACAACTTTAGCTATAACAAGTGGTGCATTATTTTACAATTTGTTTAATTCCTGTATCGTATAGAAATACGAGCTTCTAGACACATCCATTAATTTGGACAAATGTACAACTAGAGGCAGCATAATGTAAGATTATCTCAGGTGCCAAAATAGTTTTACATATTTTCCCCTGACTTTGCTATCTCCAGCTCCACTGATTGAGGCAAATCATTTTGGTCAAACTGACCAATGGATAAGGAAAAAACTTACTAAGGTATTTACATATATTTAAGGCCAAAAACAGACCATTACGATAATCTAGTCAGTCCTCCTGCTTAACATGGAATTTCTTTTCATAGATAATCTATAATACAGTTTGATTAATTTAACATTTTTACTATATTTGACTCTTTGGGGCTTTTTTTTCAACATATAATGCCATTCTCCCACCACCACGAATTACTCTGTCATTCCTGTATATTTTGAACCCTGTTATTACCGTGTCCCATTGATTATTATCATTCCACCAAGTTTCTGTGATGCCTAGTATATCAATATCCTCATTTAATACCAGGGACTCAAGTCCAACCATTTTAGTATTTAGACTTCTTTTGAATAACATTGGGCCAAGAACAGATTTCTTGCAGTAGAAATATGTTAGATGCAGCCTATCAATTAACCAGTTTTTACATATTGCATTTAGGATGGGCTACATTGATTTTTGCATTGTGAAAGTTTTTTTTATCAGAATGTCAGTGCTTGTTAAAAGTATATTATGTCAACACAGTTACCTTTATCAACTAAACTTGTGATCTGTTAAAAAATCTGATGTCAAATCTGTTTGACAAGTCTGTTTTCCATAAAACCATTAATTATACTACAGTAGAACTTCAGAGTTACGAACACCTTCGGAATTGAAGTTGTTCGTAACTCTGAAAAGTTCATAACTCTGAACAAAACATTATGGTTCTTCTTTGAAGCGTTTATAACTGAACCTTAACATAATACAGGTTTGAAACACTACTGTGCAGAAGTTTGTAACTCTGGTGTCTGTAACTCTGAAGTTCTACTGTATCATCTTTTAATTCTTTACTGATTATTTCTCCTATCTGACACAAGATTAGTATAAGGCTAACCAGCCTATAGTTATCCAAGTCATCCAATTTACCTTACCTTATTTAAATATTGGCACATTAGTTTTCCCCAGTCTTCTGGGAACTGTTCCTTTGTTCCACGAGTTATTAAAAATTAGCATAAATGGTTCAGAGAGCTCCTCAGTCAATTCTTTTAATAGTCTTGGGTGCAAGTTATCTAATGCTGCAGATGTTAATATACATACCTTTAATAGTTGATGTCTAACATTTTCCTTATTTACTGATGAAATAGTAAGTTTTTCATTATCACTGTAATAAATGGATACATCATTCTGCTTCTTTTAAAATTCTGGACAGAAATGTTCTGCATCATGATTGATAATTATACCATCCTCTTCTCATATCAGAGTTATGATATTGCTAACATTTCATTTGTTCCTGATATATTTAAATAACTTCCTTTAACTGTCCTTTATCCAACTACCCATAGATTTTCACTGACACCATTAGCTTCCCTAATAAACTGTATGTATTCCCCAACTGCTGATTTTTTTTTTACACATTGCTATCAGCTTCCCCATTTTTCCACATTATATATATTTTACTTTATATTGCTGCTCTTACCTCCCCTATTAACCAGGATTTCTAAAAAAACTTCAGAAGCTTTTTTTTTACTTTTTGACTGTGGAATATGGAAGGAAAGGGGGAGAAATGGGGATTGACATACAATAAATCTTTCTTAAACAATCTCCAATTATTATTCACATTTTCTGTTTAAATATTTTCTCCCATTTGATTTTTCTCTTAATTGTTTTCAGCTCGGGGCAATTGGCCTTATAAAGCACCAAGTACATATGTTGCTGGTCAGAATATTATGTTGCTTCTGCTCATTCACAGCCTTAGCCCACTTCAGATTCTCAAAGATATTGCCCTTTGGCGGAGGCTAATGTTATATATAGTGAGCAAGTTCTCTTCTGAGTAGAGTAATGCATCAGATGTTATTCTGTGACCATAATGTGGGTGAGCTCTTAGAGATATGTTGCCACATTCATTGCTGTGTTTGACAGAACCAGGAATCTAAGTGAGTTCGTCATACAAAGTATGGTGGCAACAGTGTTAAATTTTACACTCGTAAATTATTTCTTTGTTGCTATAAACTTCTGAGATGCTTTGCAAAGGATTAGGAGTCACTGTAGACCCATCTAGCTGCCTTTCGATTAACTGGTAGGGGCAATAAGTGCCTTTAACCTCATAGGTTTTTAATAAGGGATCCTGAGAACCTTTCTTTAACACCATCAGACTGAAGTGGGTTTTCCCTTTTGTGGTCAAGAGTTAAGACCATATGATATGGTTTGGCTTTAAAGATTGGAAATTTTTACAAGTAGAGAGCAGCTTGGACAGTTTGAGAGGTATATAAGGAAAACTTAATTTATAACTTCTTCCAAATCATCTTTGCTTAAATTGCACCCACTTAGATCCTCTTTCATATACAGAAGCTCTAAGTCTGTCTAAGGGAGATTGAGACCAGCTATACACTAGAAACTTTGGCCAGTATAGGCATATTGCTTAGGGTTAGGATTTTTTTCACATTTCTATACCAGAAAAGCCCTTAGTGTAGAGGCAGTTACACCAGCATAAATGTGCTTTTGTCAGTATAGCTTTTTATTTAATAAGCTATATTAGCAAAAGTACTTTTTGCCAGTAGAAAGGCAAGGCTTGCCACTATAGCTTAAACAGGTATAGCTATACTCCCAAAAATTCCTAGTATACACCTGGCCTCAGTGAGCGTATCAATTAATATGAAGTGGGCCTCTAATTTACATGCCCTTATGTTTCATTTTCAAATCCGACCCACCGACTGGTTGGAAAACATGTAGGACCTGTTGTGTAAAGTCCTATGAATTAAGTTGCTCTTTGCTTTGTTGTCTAAGAGGAACAAATGAATGTAAATATTGTAAATAAATTAAAGTAGAATAGGGTATCTTGTGGAAACTCATTCTGTCCTTAAGGAAATGAAAAATTCATAACCTTCAAAAGCATTCTTGACTACTCAGGAGCTTGTATAGTTTTTGATTTACCAGACATGCAGACTGCATAGAGAAGTACTTTATAACTAACTTGCATTTGTTTAAGTAATGGACCATGTTTTCAAGAGGTCTTCAAAGTAGTCTCCATTTATGTTTACATGTAGTACTACCTGTGCATATGATTTGCAAGCTCAGAGACTTGCAAAGTGCGGCTTTTGCACATGCAAATTATATTGCCTACATATGCAGTAGAGATCTTAGGCTCTAGCCACAATACATAAGTGTGAATGTTAAAAACTGTACATACAAGTATCCTATGAGCACTTATGCAGGCCAGGATGAGGAGCCTTTGAAAACTTGGCCCATAAATTATTGGAAAAGCATAAATTCTAACTTTTATACATTCAAGTTCTAATACTTCAAAAGTGCACATACAGGTATTTGCACAAGTAGAGGCCACTCTTTCAAAATTATACACTAGACATTATGTATATAAGATGATTTTTTAATCTAATTTGGAAATACACACACACATGCTTCGCATTAATCCGAAACAAAAGAAAAAAATATTCTTGTCATGCAGACTGGATTGAGAGCGGGGGACATATGTGTTGTTTGATATCAGTATGTCAAAATCATAGTGATTCATATGAGACATACCATGTCAGGTGCTGTTAGAAAGGTTACAATGTGCTGAGTAAGAAGATCATATTTGTGTTCATGTGTAATATGTGTGAGGAAAGTTATGGAGATCTTTGATATACCTATATTTCAAACTGTGCTATAGAAGACACACCCCAGACAGAGAGGCTGCAGGACAATAGCCCGCTTAATGGCCCATCAAGACCTTTACAGAAGCCGAAGGCCCAGGAAGAGACTAAAGGCATACCTGAAGAGTTACCAAGATTGGCCCATGAGACTCTGGACTCCATTTGGGTTCCTGTAAAGTTCCGCAAGCCGCATGGCCAGAGGCAGAGGGTATATGTCTTTGTTCCTGTCCAGCTGCGGACACACCTCTGGATCAACACACTTTGCAACTGGACCGAAGGACTTAGACCCATCCAGGTACTGGATGTATTCCAGAGGAACTATACAAGCCTGCAACTCCACAATTGTTCTAGAAACCTGATGTATATGGACTTTTAAATCATCTGTATGTATCTGATTGCTTTAAGCCTTTAACACTTCTCTTATTGTTTGTTTTTCTTTTATTAATAAACCTTTAGTTTTAGATACTAAAGGATTGGCTGGCAGCGTGGTATTTTGGGTAAGATCCAAACTTATAGTGAACTGGTGCTGTGGCTGGTCCTTTGGGATCAGAGGGAATCTTTTAGTAAAGAGCATAGAGTTTAAATAACTGGTCTCTTTACTGGATCTAGTGTCAGTTTGGGAGCCAGAGACTGAAATGCAGAAAAGGGGGCTGTGTGTATTTGTATAGTGGCTTCTTGATAACCAGTGTGGGGGGAATCAGAAGCACTGTTTGTGGCTGGTTGGGAAGTCTGACTGCAGTGTCACCCACCAGTGCTGGGAGAATTTGCTCTCCTTTTACAGCCTGCCCTGACCCTGGCATTATCAGTGGGCTACCCTGGGCACGGACGGGTTACAATTCTTGCATCTGTAATTTGCTGAGGAGCTAGACTATCAAAACATAATTTAGTCCTAACTATTCAGACTTTCTGCCCCTGAAAACACACCACAAATCTGTTACAAAGACTGACAAGAAATATACCATGTATTGGTTGGAAAAATGTTAAGTAATCTTGACATGAAGAATTTGTCAAGAAAAAAATGTCCATCACAAGGCAGCTGGGAGGACTGGAAATGTGTCTGAGATTTCTTATAATAACTGAAATATAGGCAGAAAAAGTAACTTTTCTATATCTACTCACTTTTTAAAATTGAAAATGCAGAAATATACTGACTTTTCAAGAGTATTTTCCGGTGAGTGGGCACTAGTGGGCTGTGTAGGAGATTGAACTGGACCTTTGTTTAAACTTTTGTTCTTTTCTTTTAAATATTGGTTCAAATGGTAATTTAGGATTGACTGTTTATTGTGTTTCAATAATTCCAGGTGCAATGTGTCTAGTTTACAAGTGAAAATAAATAATTAAAACCTAGCTCTGCAAACTCAACTTGAAATTTGAATTCAAGCTTGGGCTATTTTTAGCTAACCTAACAGCAACAGTGAAGAGTCTACAGCAGAGATTTTCTTAATAATTTTGTTAATTCATGACACAGAAGAGAATCCAGTTCACTTTCCCACTTGTTCTGAAGTAGTGAAAGGAGTTCAAAGTAGAATAAACACATTTTTGTTGCTAAAATAAACAGATAGGACTAACTATGCATAGAAAGCAGATCAGCGGAGTAGAAACCTCTTTATGTACTCACTATTTAGTTTAATATTTTAATAAGTAAAGAAAACAGTTTAAAATAAATTATTATATGATAATTTAATAATAGTTAAAATAATTCAGTGGAACACATTTCAAAAGTTAGGCCATGTGGGAGTTTGATTTGTACTTTTCCTGATTATCTATGATCAGCACAATAGCTAAAGGCTTGGAGGGAAGGAGACCTCTGTTGTGGAGAAGGGGAAAGGCTAGCTCTGGCCAGCTCTACTTGCATAGTTAACAATACTTGGACCATGTAAGTTTTTGTTGTTTTGGTTCAAATATGTTTAAGATTTAAGTGCATCTGTGTTCAACAATTATCTTTATTATCTAACAAAAGGACATAGGAACTGTGCTAAATATGCCCAGCATGAGGGAGGCACTGTGGGGGTTCAGGATGTGAACTAAGGTGGGGGAGTGAAGTGTGGGCTGAAACATAGAACCCAAGGAGCAGGGACTCTGTCTAAGGGTTGTGTTTTGCTCTTTGTTTTTCCACTTGGAGATCTTGCACTGTGAAGAGGAGTCTGTGGATGAAGCTGGAACAATACAGGCTGGGCAGCTTTCACTGGTGGAAAAGCAACTCATCTGTATCAATTAACCCCTTGTAGAAGCATATCAGAGTCTGCTGAGTAGATTGGCAGTAAGTAGTAAACCTTTCTTTGGTTGATGTGGAGCTTATTATATCCTCAATAATCCCACTTCACGTTTCTGCAGTCCACACAAAACATAGTCCACATTTGCCCATTCCAAAACTGACTCTTTTTTTTTTTTTGAAATCTAAACTAGGTGCTGTCAAGCAGTATACGTAATGTGTCATTTTACACCACTTACTATTATAATGGACCAAGTCCCACATAAGTGGGAGAGAAAGCCCAGGAGACAGGTTCTTCTTTCATTCGGCTTCTAAAGTATATTTACAACAATTTAGAGTCTTCAAAAGATATTAATCTTTTCAAGAATAGCAATCCAGTTCTCTGCTGAAAAACTGCAAAGGCACAATTAGAGGGTTGTTATTTTCTTCAGCCAAGTGAAGAGAGTCAAATATAATCTTCTAAAATTGCAGTGACAAATCAAGGGATGACAAGCTAGAGTCTTAAAGCATTGTAAAACTGACAATAAAGTGACCCAGAAAACAACCAGGGAAGCATTAGATCCTCTGTGAACAAAATAAATGTTAGGCTGTTTTTTATGAATGCAGAAAAACTACATTCAGAGAAATAAAACAGAAAGGGTTTATCTCACATTTCTAAATGATACGTTGTTCCTTCAGGAGTCAAAGATCACAGATGACTGTATACAGGACAACCTCAGAGCTTTGAACATCTCAGGAATGGAGGTTGTTCATGACGCTGAAACGTTTGTAACGCTGAACAAAAGGTTAGGGTTGTTCTTTCAAAAGCTGACAACTGAGCAGGGACTTACTGCAGCTTGGAAACTTTCCTATGCAGAAGAAAAATGCTGCTTTTCACCATTTTAATTTAAATGAAAGAAGCACAGAAACAGTTTCCTTGCCTTACCAATTCATTTTAATGAACTTCCCGGGTTTTTTTTTAGGAGTTTACATTTAACTGTGAAAAACACAGTACTGTCCTGTACTTGCTTCTCTCTCTCTCTCTCTTTTTTCTTTTCTTGGGGGGGGGAGGTCTCTGCTGCTGCCTGATTGCATACTTCTGATTTCAAATGAGGTGTGTGGTTGTCCGATTTGTGCATATCTTTGGTGCTCATAAATGGGTAATAATCTCAGTTCAGTGCAGTTTTTAGCACATTTGGTTAAAAAATTATATCTCTCCGAACCATGGGCTCAGAGAACATTTCATACTACTTTGAGGAAATAAACCTGCACTCACTAGATTCTGGATTCCAAGATGGAATGAAGTAGGCTATTTCTGCTATTTCCTGTCTTAAACTAGACAAAGCTCCTGGCCCCAGTAGGTGGGGGATGAGTAGGTAGGATTTTACAAGATTTAGTGAATCACATAGCTTCTACAATGTTGCACAATTTTATCAAATCTGTTAACAATAGAGCTTTCTCACTGTCCCAAAATCTGGCTCAACAGATAAGGCTTATCAGGATTATCTTTTACCGCTATTAGTTAAATCTGAGCAAAACACATTTATTGTGGGTGGACAGGTTAGGTATAGGCACTTGCTTCATTTCTATTCCGTTTGTGTCTCTGGGTGGCCATTTGGTCTCTTTTGATGCAGATATGGCCTTTTTGTTGCAGTTGTTTTTGTTTTATTTGTTGTTAAGTACTCGGGCATCGTTCTTCTGATTGTGGGTTCCAGGCTCAATTAAATCTATGCAAGTCTTTGTATTGACTTTAATGGACTCTTGGTTAGTCCCTATAAACTAGACTAGCTCTAAATGTTCTTAATTTTGAGGTGTCAATGATTTTGTTCTTAATTCCATTTTTGACAGAGAAAAAAGAAAAAACTGAAAATGTTCATCACCTTTTTTCAGTTATTTCAGCTAGGGTGGCCAACATGTTCAAAGGTAGGAAGAAAACACTGAAATGGGCTTTTTAAAAAAAACTTCCACACTGTAAAATGTAAACATTTTCAGAAAAAACGTATATGTAAACAAGATCTACTGTAATACCTTGTGCCAGCTGTGGTGGTAAGATGATAAATAGCTATATGATTGTACAGTCTTCTGCCTTTCCATCATTTTTATTCTTTTAAGATTATTACTATGGACCAAGTCCCTGAGCAATAGTAGAGAAGATTCTGAAGATTGGTACTTCTCTCAGCCAGCTTCTAAAGCATGTGTTTTAAAAAAATACTGGAACAGGTCAGAGACTACCAATATATTTTACATGGGGCATAGTAAAACATGTATAGGGGAATAACTGCCAATCACAGCAAACTTTTACTGGATTAAAACCGGAAGAATTTAGAAGTGAAAATCTCTTTATGGGAAATTTTTCAAGGGTGCGAGGCTTTTTGGAATCATGTTAGGTCAGTATTAGATGAAGTGATTATATGCAAATTATCAAATGTGACGCAGGACAAAAATTTCACATGCAATTTGTTATCTGAAAGAAAAATACAAATGAAATAAATCCGAGAAACAATGCTAGTAAAAGATTATTTATTTTGCTTTCTGGATTCTACCATTCACATTCCTCCCTGCCATTCCCTCTGGCACTGTGGATTTTACTATAGTAAAGTGGTTGGTGCAGCATAAATTTTTTTTTTGTGGGGAAGTGTGAAAATTCATTATATGAAATTTCTGTTTTATGTTTGGCTCTCTCTTCAAATTCAAGTGATTTTATCTAATTTGGAACACATTTCATAATGTAAACTTTACTACATTTATAACGCCCACATTCCCAAGAAACTTCATAATTATTTCTAAAAGTTCAGAGCTTCAAAGGAAATTGAAACTGATACCAAAGAGTAGGAGAATCCTCACTATAACTCATTAAAAGTGCTCTGAAAGCCTGCGCCTATAATGTGTTTCAAAAGTTTAACGTTATGTCAGCAGCATATGGACTACAAATGTGGCCAATTAAACAGAAAAGTATTAATGAGAAAAATAATATTTTGTTTAACAAAATACTATTTAATATTGAAATATATTCCTATAGATCAGCTTCCCATATCAACTGCTTTGATAGTTTTACAAATCTGCAACAAAAACATTTGCATTTAATCTCTGATGGTTTTTACAGAATGAGAATATTTTTTTAAAAAATGCTGCTAATTAATACTCAATAACAAAAATGCTCCTGTTTTATGACTGGCCTGTTTTTAATTTTTTTTTAAATATTAAAAAATCCTGAATTAATATAGCATGTCTGTAATTACAAATTAGTTAGTTAGAATCAAAGAAACAATCGGTCATCTAATTCAGAGAAGCTCAGGGACTTTAAAATGGAGGAGGAACAACCGTGATTTGATAGTAACCCAAAAAACTATCAGATAAAATGAACAAGCTTGTTTTACACAGGGTTTTATTTAGAATTCTTTGCAGATTCTGGAGCTCAATTTGAAGTTAGAAAATAACTGCACGTTTCCATGTGGTTGTTACCTTTCTTTTATTCCATTTATTTTTACATTGTACAGTGAAATTGCTTCAGTTTCTCAGTCAGTCTCTTTGCTTAATTGCTCACAACTTAATGCTATTAGGCCAATTCTAAACAAAACTATGCAGAGATTTGCCTTAGCACAAAAAAAGTGCACATGATTGTGGGGTCCCTTGCAGTGGTTTTACGCAGATGTAACATGACTTCAGTGGACTCATTTTACTTACCTGTGTGTGTAATCAGAATCAGGCCCAGTATATCTGACAATGCACCTCAAGCAAAATTGTCTTCTTTCCTCAGTCCAGTGCAATTATAGGACCTGAGCTGAAGTCATTTAGAGTCTTTCTGTTTAGTTTAATAGGTTTTGGATCAGATCCACAGAATTCAGTCAAACTAACTCCAACAATGAAGCACATGAAAGTTATGTAGAACACATGCTTGCAGATATCATTTCCATTCACTATGAGGCCTAAAGCAACAGCAAAAACATTTTTTAAAAATAATTTGATCAGGACTCATTAGATGAAATCCTGGCCTCCTTGAAATCAATGGCAAATTTCCCATTGATTTTGATGAGGTCAGTAATTTCACCCATTATATTTAGTTGCAGTTTCAAGACAATTAATATGTGTGATGATGAATAATTTTTAAATTGGTGTCTGTTCATTATCTCCATATAGACTGTTGTAGTCACTTCTCAAAAACAAGGTCCTACAAAGAAAGAACAATGTCTTTAGATTAGTAATTAAATTTAGAGAACAGTATAAGCCATTATTAAAAATCATTTTTCAAAAGTTTAATCGGTCTGTCTAGATGCACAGTAGAGTGAGAGTTTATTTTTAATTAATTCTTCCTAACTGAATATTTGAAAGCAAAAAGTTGGAAATAAGAAAGTACATGGGAAATAATAAAATGTGTAGCTCTTTATATAGTAATCCATGTTTTATTTGCTAGGTATTCCATGTGTCTTACTTGGTTTAACTGTATATGCTGAAGAATTTCAAATTAGGATCATCTTCCTGGAGAAAGGAGGGAACTATATCACTTCTAACATAAGATGATAACTTGCACACTATGGGCAATTGTAATGAAACTGAGATGCATATGCATAGAAACTGCTTTAGGATAACTGCTGGAGGTTCAATTGCCAGTCTGAGAGGGGAAAGAAATTGAATTCCAAGTTGTAGACTGTAGAGGCTTTGGAATACTGAGAAAGAGTAAAATTTTATATGTAGAAACATTCCAGCTGTGCAATAACTGTATGTTTGTGATAAATCTGAATGTCTGATTTGTAATATGTACTTTTCCCAAGAATTGCCAAAAGTTCAAAAAAAAAAAAAAAAAAAGGAAAATCACCAAGGTGGATGGCTCTTTTTGAGAGAGGTTGAAAATTACATATGTATATTTAAAAACTTGGTAAAATTGCTTTAACTTTTAAAATAATACAAATGGTTGCTTTCAAGATTTATAATAAGTTCTCAAAATAAAGTGTTTAAAACAGATTTTGTCACTGAAAAATATGCATGAATACATATTAGGATGACTGAAAAAATGTTTGCTTGAATTTTTCACTCCTTTTTTCACATTTTGAGCTATTTTGGTTGAGATTGGTCACCAGAGGCACATGGTATTCATCCCGTTTTTCTGACAAGTGAAGTTTATTTCATGTAGAAACTGAACATTTTTTTCTGGCTGCTGTTTGATTGCTTGCTCCAATCTCTCCTCTTCGTTATAGTAACCTCTATGTTCAGCTCCACTGTCTTCCCCTTCCCTCATTTTTCTCATGCTTTGTCAGTTCATTCCTTCCTGCTGTTTTGCATCAACTCAATTCTACGCCCATATCTAAATTCTGAAAAAATTTTGTTTTAAATTATTCAGAACTATTAAGTAGATACTGCTAACCATACAAGTGTAGTGTAACCTTTCTGCCAACAGCAGCGGCAGCAACAAGGGATGGGTCCTTATTTTAACGGATTTTCTACAAATTTTTAATTTTTTGGCTCAAGCCCCATCCAGTAATCTGAGAACCTGTAACCAATCTTGGGGTATTTGCTAGGCAGAGCTGTACCCACTCTGAAGAAGAGAGGTTTAAACAATCAAACTTTATTGGAGGAGAGGGGGACAAAAGGGAAAGGCTGGGTTGAACTGGGACAAATATTTACAATTTACCATCTTCCATCAACATTTTCCTCAGGGTGCATAAGTCACAGTCCTAAACAATTGGATCCTGAATGGTTGATGGATTTTGTTCTCCCTCCCACTTAGTTTACGGGTCCACAACTTCCCCCCTCAGTTTGTGGTTCCAAGAGTCTAGAAAAATAAGGGTCCCTGATTCATAGGCAGCTATGGGGCTCTACCATGTGTCCCGGTATATTCATTTCAGCAGCTAGAATAGGGAGACCTTAACAGAGTCACTACGTTGATACAGACTGTTGCTATGTATTCCTCTGCTCCCAACTGCAGAGACAAAACTGCTGTCACTCTGGCGCTCAGTGTGGGGGAAGCTGTAGGGGAATCCATCTGCTGCTTTCGCTCTGACCTCTGCTTGTCACTGGGTAGGTAACTGGAACCTCTACTGAGTTCTGCTGACGGAAGGCAATTACAGCTCTTAGCTCAGCAAGAGAATCTTAGGAACCCATCAGAATATCTACCACTCAGAGAGGTACTCCCAAGAACAAACCGGAAACATGTACTCTGTCTTCTCTAGCTCTGTCTAGGGTCTCTTTCCCCACTTCAGGAATCATCAGCTTTAATCAGGGTGGACCCTATACCCACTCATTGTCTAGGCTTTGCCCAACAGGGTCATCTAAACATATGGGCTCCAAATACAAACGTTAGTCAAATTATACCCCCATGTCCCTAACCTACCTCAGTAGTTAAAATACCTCAGTTAATATGTAACTGAGGTGTTGCCTCTCTCAGTTGACTCTTTTTTCTCTCCTGTAGATGACAGCAAAGAACACAGTTGATATTTAAATGAGGTATTGCCTCACTCAGTTAGCTGCTCTTGCTCTCCAGCAGATGCCATCAGATAGCTCACCACTCAGTTA
>ML675603.1:94017409-94082862 GCA_007922155.1 Mesoclemmys tuberculata | reverse complement strand
GCTCTTGCTCTCCAGCAGATGCCATCAGATAGCTCACCACTCAGTTACCTCCCTTCTCTCAGTCTTTAGGCCATAGGGTTTACTGGAATGTTTGTTTTACCCTCATCCTTCCTCCCTTCTTTTCTCCAATTGTTTGTTGAACTCACTTGTTTCCATCATATCTTAAATTGGCACATAAGCTGCTCAGGGCAGAGACCCTTTCTACATCTTATATGGTTGTACTATGAGGACTTGAGGTGCTACTGCAATATAAATAATAAAAAAGTAATAATCATAGTGCATGTCATGGAGCTAGAGAATTTATGTTAGATAAAGGTGTTTACAAATCACATTTATCTTTGAAATGTCATGGTTATATATTACTATTTTCAATGTATTTGTCAGCTGCAATGAGGCTTAGGGACCCATTGTGCTAGGCGTACTACATAGACACAGCATAGACACAAAGATAACAGCTGCTCAGAAGAGCTCACCAAACCTAATAGACAAGATGAACAATAGAAAACCAAAGAACATATATATAATTTGTCAAAAGTTCAAAACTGTATTATCTCATTTTATTTTTTTACTTCCTCTAACTAACTTCTCTCCCTCAGCTTCACTCCCTCTGCTCAGCCTAACTTTCTCACTCCATCATTCCCTAACTCCCTCACTCCCTATCTTCACTCCCTCCGCTCAGCCTGCCCACTACATAAAAAGTCTACAAGCTCAGTCAGGTGAAAGGGATTTAAAAAAAAAAAAGTCCTATGGATCAAGCTTCTTGTGAGGCTGGCAAACTAGCCAACCTGTGTATGACACATAACAACTTAACAGGAGACATTACAATTGTAATCAAGATGATCCTCTTATGTCTGGGTATCAAAGAAATGTTAATTAGGCTAACAGTCCCTCAACTCATTTACTTTGCAGTGATAAGAATCAAAGAATAATTGCTAAGTGTATTTGTCTGTGTTTACCTGTATCTTGTTAGAAGTTTAACAATGTAATCAGATTAGCTTGCAGATGTTAATTCCCTTTCATATTTTAATTGCCTTATTATGTATGTGACTGTGTCCAGTTAGCCTTAAGACCAAAGACGTAAGAAACTACAGGAAACTAATAATATTATCTACATTGTTGTCAGTTTAACTATCTATCTTATAATGGACGACCAGTTAATTGCCCCATGTTAACGTGTGTAACTGGTTTGCCTGTGTGTGCACAGGAAATAAGATTAGCTTCCAAAAAATAGTCCAAGGGCCGTCTGCATTGCTATTCTTCCTTAGGAGAAGGTCCTGTAGTGACAATTTCTGTGAGCTCTTCTGCTGGAAGAGCTACAGAAGAGAAACCTCAGCCCTGATCCTGCCATCTCTAGTCTTCTTAAACATTCAACAAGGAAAGTTTAAGCCATAGGACAGAAATCTTCCCAAAAAATTATTTGATCCGACCCTGGAAAATGCATGAAAAGACTTGAACAGACGTTACATCCAAGCTGCCTCTGATTCTGACATATAGGGATGATTCCAGAGACACTTTTACAAGTAGTCATTTCTTCCATGATTGTTTTGAACCTGAACTGTGAACACTGGAAATCACTTGTGTATATATGGATCTTTCAACCATTTGCAATTCCTTTCTTTTTCCTTTTATTATTAAACTTTAGTTTTTAATTACTAAACCACTGCAATAATCATGATTATTAGGTCAGAGCTGAGGCTTATATTGACCTGGGGTTTGGCTGTTTAGATAGGAGCCCAAGACTGCAATGCCTAAAGGCGACTGTGTTGGGCTTCTTGTTAACCAGTGTGGTATACAGAAGCTGTTTTCTTACAGGCTTGGTGAATCTAATTATAGAATAAACCATCATTCTGGGAGATTGTCTGCCCATTTTTGCAGCGTACCCTGGGTGTGGCATTCTCAGTGCGGTCCATTGAAGCACCTGGTCACACTTGTCTAAACCCAGAAGTTGAAATCCTAACCCATCAAGATCAATGGCAAAACTACCATTGACTTCAGTGGGGACAAGATTTCATGCACAGAGTTTTTTTTATAAAAACGAGGAAAAACTGTAAAACTACTTGTCTGAATAAATTAGAATAACAAATTCAGTCTAAATTTAACAAATATGTAATTTGATGCCAATTATTCACTTATCTTCTGTTCCATTGTTGAAAAAGGATTGGGACACAAACTCTAATCTGATGTTTACCAGAGACTGTTGGGAGTGAAAAATGTTCATTAATGAATTATGTGTTCAAAGTAATTAGAAAAATAAAGATGTACTTTACCAGTCTAACATTTAGGGTTTTTCTCCCCCAGTACATTTACCACAGACTGCCAGGGACACAACCTACACTCAATTTTTATGCAATGCCTTGGGTGTGTGATTTTTAAAGAGTGTACAAAATATTTGACCTAAAATTGCTTCCTATTAGTCTTAATTACGTTTCCTCATTTTTGCAGTTTAGCTTTCCTAAGCAACATGGATTTTCTAGCTAACAGGAATCTGAAATAATATTGAGATCATAGTACTTTACTGATCCTGTAATTAGTAGATGTTTGCATTTTCTCGTGTATGTACTGTTATGTCTTTATTTATGGAATCATGAATAAAGAAAAAAATGTGTTAATAAAAAGTAGAACTAGATAATTATCTGGCATGTCATGTCTTGGCTTTTTTTCTTTTTTCATATCGTCCAAGATATGCAGACTAAGCTACAAATGAAGAATTGTCTTCTTACGTCCTTGAATGTGAAATAGCTAGAGAAACTAGAATACAAGTTTCTTGTATATCTGTGGAGTTTTGTGGCTATGGAGAATCCTTTGTATTTACAGAGAAAATTCTTGAAATATCAAAGAACTGACTCTGTTTCTTTTTTTTTTCTTTTTTTCTTTTTTTTTTTTGCAGTGGTGTGATTTGCCTGATGGACAAATGCTGTGAAAATTACAGAGAAGAAATAGTACTGGCAGAAGGGTCACTCATTCTCAATAGAAGACACTTGGTTGTGGACCTCTGTATCACTGGATAACTGGCTAGATTAGATTTTTGTCAATTTCACAGTACAAAGAAAGATGTCTCTGTCAGCAGACCATCCACGGATAAAGAGATGTTGAGATCACCTAGCACCTTCTCATTTTCCTCCCTAAAAACAGCACCCAAGACTCCTCCTACAGGAATATGATATAGCCTCAGGAGGGACAGACAATGCAGGTTGAGTTGAATAGCAGTTGTTGTTTTTTTACTAATCCTTGTAAATGGTGTCTAGATCTGGTGGGGTTAAGTGCTATAGAAAAGTGATGGTAGAGATTTGGTTTGGTTTTGAGATGAGAGGGATGGTATGATGGGATGTGTAGCCCACGCAGATGACAAAAAAAGTTAAAGTGGCCGCCAGGGCCAATTAAGCTACCATGTTGCACCTGAAGGGAAGTTAGGCATAGTGGCTGATCAAGTGCAGCCAGAGAGGGGCTGGATCTTCATAAAGGAAAAAGTTAAGGGCTGACAAAGGAGATGTCAGGGAAGACACCCATGTGATAAGTAGCTGATAGCTGTCTCTCTTGGGCTGAGGGAAGCCTGAGCCCTGGTCCAGAAGCCTCCCTGGAGAAACAGGGGCCAATCAGGGACTGCAGCCTGCTTGAACCCCTAGGGAGAGGGAGAGTGCAGCAGCTCCTGAGAGTGGGCTGGTGTTAGGTTGGTTGGCAGCAGAGGCTAGCCTGCAAAGAAAGCAGCTACCAGATGAGCCCAGCTGGGCTGAAGATTCAATGGTTATGCTGTTTTTTGTTGGACATTAAATGAAGGTGCAGAAAACCTTACAAAGATTTGAACTCCTGGTTTGGCTAGAGGGCCAGGTCATGACAACAGCCAAAATAAGCAAAATAATCTGTGACACAGCTGTTGCAATGCCATATACAGTTGGCAGGATACAGAGGCAACTTTGTCAGAGATGGATATACTCAATACCGAAAAAGGCTTGTCCATGGGTTGGGTTACTACACTCTGAAGACTGTAAAGGACTTGGGTGGATAGTGAAAATGAGTAATTGTTGGAATTTGTAAATGTGTTGTCTTCAGCCATGTTTGTCCCACTTTTGTGGCCATTTTCCACAAACATTCAACCAGCCGGTTGTACTATTATGAATACTCATTAAAAGCCCATTTCAAAGTCATGGGTGCACTGATGTTGATGGAAAAGAAATCTGTACATTAGGACAAAGTATTTGTGCTAGTATTTGCACACCCAGCCAATCAAAGAACAGAAACAATACAGTGTGATATTTAATCACAACTAAGCAAGGTGCTTTGAGTAGCAACTATCAGCTGCTCACAAGAACTGTTTGAAGTTACTTTACTGAATTAAAAACAACATTTCTGATAAATTATTTCATATGAACTGTGCACTCAGTTCTGTTCACTTCTTGTTTTACTGTATTGCGTTTAAATTCCTTTCTTTAGGAAAATTCAGCAAGCTCCCAGAAGTCATGCTCTGAGAAATGTCACATCTAATTTTCAGATCATCACTATTAGCCAAACCGAGTAAACGTAAACCTGAGAAATTCAGAGCATCTGCTGTCCTAAGTACTACTTTATCAATGATACAAAGCTTCATAAGTCTGTGCTCTGGTATCAGTTGGTTAGCCAGTGATGCGTTTGACTACTCAGGACAGTTGACATGTGCAGCTGGTGTGAATAACCAACCTCTGTCCTTTCACCAATCTGATGTCAGAATTTCATAGCATCTGGATTCTTTAATAATTTTTTCTTTACAGATACAAAAAAGATACCATCATGTAGAGGGGAACAAAAGGCTACAGAAATAATAGGCCAGTTCAGTGTAAATTAATATTGATCCTTTGAAGTCAATGACAACATAACCATTTATGCCGTATGTAGATCTGGCTGTATTCATTATAGCCACAAATTTATACCCACTGTACTGGGACACAAAAATAGCAATAAAACTCAAGCCATGAGAGGCAGACCTATCCTTGCTTACCCCCAACCTGAAGCAAATACTCACCAGCAACCGTACACCGTACAACAAGAACACTAACCCAGGAACCTATCCCTGCAACAAACCCCATTGCCAGCTCTGCTCACACATCGACTCTAGTGCCACCATCACAGGTCCTAATCACATCAGCCACACCATCAGGAGCTCATTCACCTGCATATCTACTAATGTAATATAGACTCATAGACTCATAGGTCAGAAGGGACCAATATGATCATCTAGTCTGACCTCCCGCACAAGGCAGGCCACAAAACCCTACCCATACACATTTATAACAACCCCGAACCCATGACTGAGTTATTGAAATCCTCAAAAGTGAGATTTGAAGACCTCAAGCTGCAGGGAATCCACCAGCAAGCGACTCATGCCCCATGCTGCAGAGGAAGGCGAAAAACCTCCGTGGCCCCTGCCAATCCGCCCCGGAGGAAAATTCCTTCCCGACCCCAAATATGGCGATCAGCTAAACCCTGAGCATGTGGGCAAGACTCACCAGCCAGCACCCAAAAAAGATTTCTCTGCAGTAACTCAGTTCCCATCCCATCCAGCATTCCCACAGACCATTGAGCAGACTTATCTGCCGATAATCCAAAATCAATTGCTCAAATTAAACTATCCCATCATAACATCCCCTCCATATACTTATCAAGCTTAGTCTTAAAGCCAGATAAGTCATTTGCCCCCACTACTTCCCTCGGAAGGCTATTCCAGAACTTCACTACCCTAATGGTTAGAAACCTTCGTCTAATTTCTAGTCTAAATTTCCTAATATCCAATTTGTACCCATTCGTCCTCGTGCCTATAATAGTACTAAACTTATATAATTCCTCTCCCTCCCTAACGTTAATCCCCCTGATATATTTATATAGAGCAAGCATATATATATATATATATATATATATATATATGCCAGCATGTGCCAGCAATGCCCCTCTGCCATGTACATTGGCCAAACAGGACTGTCACTACGCAAAAGAATAAATGTACACAAATCAGACATAAAAAATGGTAACATCCATAAAGCAGTAGAAGAGCACTTCAATCTCCCAGGACACACGTAGCTGACTTGAAAGTTGCCATACTTCTACAAAAAAACTTCAAAAACAAACTTCAGAGAGAAACTTCAGAGCTTGAACTCATATGCAACTTTGACACAATCAGACTGGGTCTGAATAGGGACTTGGAATGGTTATCTCATTACAAGAATTGTCACTGGTCACACATTCTCACCTTCTAAGCAATGGTTGCGAATAGACATCATCTACTCTAATTGAATGGATATTCCTACACCTCCCCTCCCCATTGTTGTTCCTTACCCTTGGATGTATATATACACCCCCTATCTGATTTCTGTTCCTTGTATCTGATGAAGTGGGTTGCAGCCCATGAAAGCTTATGCCTGTAGAAATTAAATTTGTTAGTCTTTAAAGTGCTACAGGACTCTTGTTATCACCAAAATGGTAAAATATCACCTAAGTTTTCCAAAGCAGGAACTGTGCCTTTCCTTCTGTTTCTACAGAGCCTAGCATATTTTGGGTGCTATTGTAATAGAGAAAAAAGGCCTGTCTACATTAGGAAATTGAATCCTTATTGAAAATAGTTTTCAACAATGGTTCCCTCAAATGTATTTTGAGAGCAGATTAAGGGTAAATATATCAGATAAAACTTAAAGCCCCAGCTCATGAAGACAGTTTAATACATGAGAATATCAGCTTTTATTTTTTTCAATGAGCTTCTAGCACTTGTGGTTGTGCAAAAAAGCCCAAAATCGTGAACTGAGTGTAGCCTACAGGTCTGAAAACTGGAAAATAAAAGGAACCCCAACTTTACCTTTTAAACCTCATGATCTGGAAGACAATCTCATTTTCTTGTGGGGCCTGACACATGAATTTTGAATGCTTGGGGTTGGCCGTACTGAAGGCTCAACCATCCTTCCTGCAGTAGTATTGAAAATGATTGTGTCTGAGGCCTATGCTAAACTAATTATATTGAGGACTGATTTGGGGCAATTTTTGCTAATAGCTATTTTTAGCAAAAGTACAGTTTCCTATTGTAGGTCTTAATGTACAATGAAAAGACATTGCAAATGAACTAATAAGTTGTATTAATGGTATTTACCTGTTTCTTAAGGATCATGATTTTGGTGAAGGAATCTATATATTGTTGCCATATATCTTCATGTGTATCTTTTTGATCTTGTACTTTGCAAAGATAGCAGTTTATGAATTTATCCATTCCATTCAAGATGTGTGAAGGAGGTTTACCCTATTAGTGATTAAATTTTAATTTTGCTTCAGTTAAATGCATACCCTCTACGATGCCCCTCTACACCGCTTGCTTTAGTGTAAATATGAACTAGGACCTTACTGTACACTGTTGTAATCCTCCCGCACTGCCTGGATTGATACTTTCATTAAATCATCTGTCTGTCTGCGTGGATGGCTAATTCACCCTGAAAGCTAAATGCTGTTCATTCCCCTCATAGAACTGCTTCAGATGAATGATAGACTTAGTGTTGGGCCACCACGTTGGATGGACACACAACTCATGACTAGAATTTTGTACCTTCCTGGACCAGTCACTTTCACCTACTTGCATCAGCTCTGGCTAGATTCTGATGTCCCTGCACTATAAAAAGATGTTAGACACTGCCTCCTCTTCCTTAGTCATTCACCATATCTGTAGGTTACAATCTCAGCATTTCAGACTTTCAACAAGGAATATTCCTGCCTGGTATGGGTAGGGACTATGTGGCTATGCCTACAAGGGTTTGCTGTTGCCCTTTTGGTGTCAGCTTTTCACCCTAAAATGGAAAGCCCAGTAGAACAACAAGCTCATTCTGATGGGGAAACAAGAGAAAGGTGGGAAGAAAGGAAGATGGGTCCAGTGCCAACTGGATTCTGCAGACTTCCCAGCACCATCCCACAGGCCATGACAAGACTGGTCTGCAAGAAGGCTGAGCTCCTTAGCATTTTGGGTGTCTTCTTCACTCTAATGAGAGAGGAGAAACAGAATGGAGAACTGTAGTGTCAGTGCTAGGTATGAAGGAGCCTAGATTGATTTCTCAAAAGAACCGCCTAGCAGAAGAGAGCTAGAATTCTTCCCTTGACTTCTTTGGATTTTGGAACTGACCTACAGAAAGCACCTGAAAGCCACTGTCAGAGATTGCAGGGGCTGGCCATTTCATCTACCCATTCCTTCCTGAGGAGAACCTCCTGGGGGCTGCCTGAACCTTCTTCCCTCCCCCCTGCCACACACAGGCAGTTAAGAGAAGAGCTGCGTGCAGCCCTTTAAACACAGTGGAACAATTCGAACTCACCACCAGCCTCAAAACTAATCTGAAACTGTCTTTGCGGCTTGGCTGAGGTGAATAGAGGACACCTGCATGGGCTCTGAAATGTGGACAGAGAGGAGGGAGAAGGCCTTTTTTGTGAAACTTAAAATAAAAAGGAGGCCTGGGAGGGAAAAGTAAGTTGCTGTATACTTTCAGCATGTTGCATGCTGCTTGGCTATTAGCTTTCACTCTGTGTATTTCTGGGTTTCATCCTGTCTATTTAAGGTACATTGACACTGCAATCACCAAAAAACAAAACCCTCCCAAAAAACTCACAACCACGGCAGCAAGCCTTAGAGCCCAGGTCAACGGACTGAAGCTCACAAGGCTCACACTATGAGGCTAAAAAAAGCAGTGTAGATATGCCTGCTTGGGCTGGAGACTTGGCTCTGAAACCCAGAGCTGGGGAAGGACCTCAGAGCCCAGATTCAAGCCAGAGAAGGAATGTCCACACTGCCACTTTTTTAGCCCTGTAGTGTGTGTTGCAAGGCTGAGTCACTTGACCTGGGTTCTGAGACTTGCTGCCATGGGTGGGTGTATGTGGTGTTCTTCTCTTTCTTTCTTTCTTTGCAGTGTAGATGTCTCCAAAGAGCTTAAACTCTATCTTTCTCTCTGTTTTTACAGCACACAGAACAATGGGGACCCAAATCTAGAGACTGCGGTAATGCAAATATATCATAAAGGAGGCTGGATGGGGTGTTCAGTGTGCAGGAATACACAGCTGGAGGACACAACATTAAATTTAACATAACAACTTATTCAGGAATACAGGTGCTGGGGTTTTTCCCCTCTGTGGGGAACGAATGCAAAACAGGATCTGAAAAGAGACGCTAAAAGAAAAGCTAAACCAAACAAGCTATCATAGCTCTTCATGAAGCTAGCAGTTTGGCTGAGTGCTGTATAAGCCTGGAATGAGGAGAATTAAAAATTAGATTTGCGCTCAGAATTACTGCACATCGCCAACTGCCTGTAGAATGCAGTGGTATTTTGAATTTCTCCTGTTAGAAAACTTTGGAAAGCCAATAAAAACCCAACCCCATAATTGCCATCAAGTGAGGGAGATAATGTGAAATAAAGTAGGTGTGGAAAATGAAAATTTGAACATAGATATTATATAAAACAGGCTGTTTCTGATATGATCCCAGTTATAAAACTGAATGAGTAAATAATTTGTTGCAGGAATAGATCACTAGCGCACATCATGCTACACAGGGCCTATATGTAAACCAGAGCCAGGCCAGAATTTTAGTAGACAGAATCTAACAATTCCTGATAAAGACTTTATTATTCAGTCAATCTTTTAATTTATATAGCATCCTTCATGTGGAGTATCAAAGTATTTACAGCAGTGCACTGCCATGGAAATAAAAGGCTACACACAGTTGCAATGAGCAAACGCTGAGACAGAGATGTAACATAATATTAAGCACACAATATGTTGTATATGGAAATTCTGTTCCATGTTGAATCAAGGATCTGTAAAATTGCAAACAAAATACTAGGATAGTATGTAAATACTGTTAATGCCATTGTTGCATGTCTGCAGTTAATGATGATTCAAGATTGTCAAATAGCAGGCTCAGCTGAAATTATTTAATCAGAGATTATCAATCAGATACATACAGCACTATACAGAATACAGAAGGAATAATAGATATATTACAACCCTTGATATAAGGTAAAGAGCCGGTTCTGTGTCTCTTCTTCACTGTAACTGGTGAGATGCATAGTTTCATTCTGCAACTAAAATTTCTGTCATTATATTGGCTCCCTATGACAAAAACACCCTCCTTGAATCATATGTTCTGATGTAATTTCTTATGTTCCGATGGAATATCCTTATCTGTACATGCTTTGTTTAACTGATAGATGTGTGAAGGCATAATTATTTACCTTATGGAGAATACCAACATTCTTCAAGATAATATCCCTCAGTGGTTCTTCCGCCCTCCCCCCCAAAATCATTCTTTCCCAGTGATTCTCTAGTAGGAAATGGCTGCTCTTACAATCATGCCTTCTGTTTACAATCATCCCTCATCAATATATAGTAAGAGAATGGTTTCTAAGACTATCTGTGATTCTATATACATGGAGGTGCCAAGGATTTTTAAATACAGCCTACTGCATAAAATTCCTGAATAAGGTTACTTACAGTTTAAGAGCCAGTTAAGTATTGGGCCTTAAAATCCAAACATACTCTTTGTTAATATCCCAAAGATTCTAAAGAACAGTTAATATATAAATGAATCAAATATACGGAAAGTAAAGGGCTAAAAGGGTTAATCCTTACTAACAGATACTATCACCAACATAAATTATACAATGTGATATCGCCTAAGCGGCTCCAAGTAGGATGTGCAAAACATATCTGCATTGACACCTTTCCAAAGAAAGGGGCTGACAGGTAGGGAAAACATACTCTCAGGCATATACGCATGTCCAAGACTTACCTCTCCACTGGAATATCACATGAACAAAAGATGAAATTGACTACATCAGCACTTAGCTATTCACAACTGAGTGAAGACGTAAACTGGAATAGCAGTCTGAACTACTGAAAAACACCATCAACGTGATTCCTAATGACAAACAACATCAACATGATTCCTCCCACAATAAAAGGCATGAAGCATATATGGATCATTCTTGGAATCTGGGGGAGAACTAACTAGTGAGGGAAGTTAGAATTGGGGGAAATGGGAAAGTGCTGATATGCTATTCAAAAACAGCCTACAATATCAGATTCTGCGGCCTATAATCCAATGGGAGTAATTTTTTTTTATTGCTCTCCAGCTTCTTCTTGGAGCTGTGTAGAGCTGTCAGCATTTGAAAATGTTTTCAGTTAACACTTTTCTACACAAGTCAGGGTATATGTGATTAATTGGTTGGAGGTGGTAGATTATTAGTTTGTATTTTCCTTCAACTGCTTGACTGTAGAAACCAGAGTTTATGGTAGTATTAAGCACACTCAAAATACCTATCTTTTTCATCCCTCCCTCCAAGTGCACAGAGACATAGGACATCGGCAAGGAAAAACTGATACATTAAAGTAGATTATATATATTAAACAGGAGCTGTGGGCCTAATTCAGAAATTACTGGGTAAGGTTCTATGGCTTGTGTTACGTGGAGGATCATAATGGTCCCATCCAATCTTAAAATCTATGAATCTTATGAAATTAAATAATTAAAACCCAGTGTAATTGTTTTCTCTGCTCTTATTTGTTTCTTTCCTTTTTTCGCCTTGCACGAATATTGGAGGGGTAATAAATGATGAAGTGGACAGGTCACTGACACTGAGTGATCTGGATCTCTTGGTAAACTTGGTGCAGTCAACCAATATGCATTTTAATATGGCAAAAAATAAACTTCTGCATCAAAGAAAAAAGAACTTAGGCCTTACAAGGTGGCGGGAGGGGACTCTATCCTGGGAAGCAGTGACTCTGAAAGAGATTTGGGGGTATTCAGCTGAACATTAGTTCCCAGGGTAGCGTTATGGCCAAAAGGACTAATCAGTCCTTGGGTGCATAAAAAAGGGAATCTCAAATAGAAGTAGAGTGGCTGTTTTATGTCAGTATTTGGCACTGGTGTGACCACTGCTGGAATACTGTGTTCAGTTCTGGTATCCATAATTAAAGAAAGATGTTGATAAATTGGACAGGGTTCAGAGAAGAGCCATGAAAATGATTACAGGATTGGCCAATAGTGATAAATGCAAGGAGTTCAATCTATTTCCCTTAACAAGGAGAAGGTTAAGGGGGATAACTAGATCCCAGTCTAAATGCTAGATGGGAAACAAATGTTTGAAAATGGGCTTCTCAGTCTAGCAGACAAAGGTATAACAAGATCCAATGGCTGGAAGTTGAAGCTAGACAAATTCAGACTGGCAATAAGATGTTAACAGAGTGGGTAATTAACCACCAGAACATTTCACTGAGAGTGAAGGTAGATTCTCCATCACTGGCAATTTTTAAATAAAGTTTGGATTTTTTTTAAGATACTCTCGACTTCAAAAGGAATTATTCTGGAGAAATTCTGTGGTCTTCGTTATACAGGATGTCAGACAGATTATCTCAATAGTCCCTTCTGGCCTTGGAATCTATGAATCATTGTATCCATGTGCATGCCATTTTGCTTTTGTATCTCATGTATCACTCTCTTCTCCTTTTACCTGTCTCTCACCTTCAATTCATTTGAAAAGCAACAAGACCTTTCATGTTATTTGCCACCTTCCTATTTGGACTGTGTTTTCCATCTCACTATTCTCCCTTCATGTTGTTGTCTATTTCTTCCATTTCTTCTCATCTTTGTCTTCCTTATCTCCCATTACTCTTCCATAACCCTACCACATCCACCTCTCTCTCTTTCTCTGGTATGTACTGATTTTGCTGACCTTCATGAGAACTGCATGCAGATCTCCTGAAAGCTGATTATTCTGTCAGTTAGGTCAATGCAATTACCAGTCACTTCAGTACACCCCAACCAAGAGGATGATCAGGCCCCGGGTTGGAGAGCAAAGCCTTATGTGGAGCGGGAAATGAGAATGAGATGATGTTACTACATTAACAGAGAGAGACAGAGGAAAAGCAGAAACTGAAAGATCCACTGTGGATACCTCACCTGAATTCTTACCTGTTAGGAACATTAGCCAACATTATGAAAATTAAAGTTTTATCAGATTTATGAATTTATGGTTATATGGTATGCCTTCAAATTTCTAGAGTTAGTGTAAGATTTATTCCTCTTGTCTTTTGTTTTTTCCCCCTCTCCACAAGGCATAGCTTATACAGAACCCTCTTAATGAGACTTTTGGTCCCCAGACAAACCCAAATTGTGTGTCGTGCCTCGAATGATCCTTCATTTTCCAGGAAGAAGTTTTTAATCAACACTTCAATTAGTGCAATGAATTCACAATCCCTCAACAGGCTTAGACTGAATCTCTACCTTAGATTAACAGAGCAAAGAAAAAAAGTGTGAAATGAAGAGTAACATAGTAAAACATATTTTCTAATGTAATATGCAATGATAGAATGTTGGAGGAAAAAGGAAAACTTATGAAAAGCCACCCTAACTTATAAAACCCAAGATATGTATTCTAAAATGTGATAGATGCCCTGATGCAAAATATGTTTTCCTCTGGGAAGCATAGCTCTCCATATATCAAAGTAGGGAGTTTCATTCTCTAAATTTAATATGCTAGAGAGCATTCAGAGACATTGCTTTTGCTTGGCTTAGACTGATGCAAATAATATTCATTACTGTAATTTACATTTACTGTAGAGGTGAAGTGATTGAGTGATGGGAAAATAAAAGAATAACAAAGCTGAATTTTTATATACTGAGAAGGCATATCTCTCTAGTGCATGTGCAATCTCTTTCTCACTTGCTCGCTCTCATTTTGCTCAGGGGAAGCAACTTCTAGAGAAAAACAATTAGATTGCTCTTTTCCTACCTCCTCCCACTATTTCCTAAATCTTAACAGTGTTATAATAAGATTGTACTTCTTTTTAGATTTCCCTGTCTTCACGATTAGCCTTATTTTTCACTTACTGAATATCCTCAAGGTGCCCAGTCCTACAAAGATGAATGCACATGCTGAACTTTTCACACTTTTATAGTCCAATTGACTTGGAAGGGACCACTCAACATTGTGCAGAGGTAAGTATGAGTGGAAGCTTTGGCAGAATCAGGGTCTAAGAGATGACATTTCATTTCAATTCACTGAGTTTTAGCAAGTGCAGGGCCGGATTTCCAATTAGGCACAGTAGGCCCATGTCTAGGGGAAGCAGGTGTTCTAGGGGTGACTAAACAGTGGCAGATTACCATATGGGCTGATGTCCCTGGCCAATTTGGGGCTCCTGCATGAGTTCCAGAACTCTGGCCTTGCCCCTTGCTCCTCTTCCTCTCTCCCAGGGCCCCACTGTCCTGCTCCTTCTCTTCCCTCTGAGGCCCTGTCCTTGGCAAGGCCAGAAGCCAGATCCAGGGGTAAGCATATTCCCCCACCCAGAGCTGGCTGAGCTGATTGCCTCTGCCTCTCTCTCCCCCATCCCCACTCCCCTGTGTGGAAAATACAAAGGTAGGCTGTAGATAGGGGCGCGCTGAGGACGCTGTGCCGATGGGTGCATAACGTATAAATCCAGCCCTGAACAAGTGTTGTATTTGGTTTTATGAAGTGTCTGTAAAATTTTCGAGAATGTTTGTGGTAACAGTTGTATTTATGTCAGATGAAAACTTGTGGCTGTGGTTGCATGCTACAATATTAATAGACCTTATATTGTTTTGTAGGAATATTAGGGGGTTTTAACTGATTTTAAATGGTTTGTCATCTTCTGAGTTCTATTGTGTGTTCTGTATTCAGTTCTGGCATGGAATATTGCTGCACTCTGGCTTGTTTTTAAATCATCAAGATACTCTTTTCTGAGTTATGGCTAAAATTCAAAGCAGGTACTCTGTCTTCTTGTTGCAAGACAAACCCAAATAATACATATTTCAATGACATTTCAACCATGGTCCCCCAACAGCAAACCTCTTCTTAAGCTTCTTGAATAGTTACTTTTGCAGATAAGAAACTGATGGCTTTATTTTCAAAGGTGCTGAGAACCTGGGTCTGCCACTCCAGTCAATGGGAGTTGCAAATGATTAGCCCCTCTGAAAATCAGACCACATATTTTCAAGCATGAGCACCTTAATCCTATAATTGAAGATTATATTAGCATTTGGGCATAAAAATGCCTATCTTATGGGTTTGCATTTTCTCGTATGCCAGAATCATAGTTGGTGCAGGGAAGCGGTTCAGATAGCTGCTTCTGGCTCCCCGATTCTCTTCCTTAGCCTCAACGCAATTTAGAATTGTTCCCAGGCAGCTCTAACTTTTGCAACTCATGCAGCATCCTTAATGGATGCTAAATCATCAAAGGTTCCTATGATGGAGTGGACCTCTGCTATGCCACCTACTATAAGATGGTACAGAGTCTCTTTGCAGCATAAATGCGTTGGCAGGAAGTTTCTCGACATGAGGAAGATTTCTTTGCTAGGCATTTGTGGATGGATTTTAGCCTATCTAACTGGTGCAAAGAGGTCATAATCCAGTTGGAGACTCTGGAACTATGTATTTAGAAGATGACTATAAGTTCATATCTGAATTTCATGTCTTACCTATTGTTGTTATGAGTCACATCAAGGATTTTTATAAATAATTTTTATAAATTTTTTTAAATAAAGAGATTAGAAGGTAGTCTTTCCCACCCCCTCTTCTCCCCGTTCCCCACCTCAGTCCTTAGTATATGGCTCAAGTGGTGCATTGTCCTTGAACTGGCCTTCTGCATGGGGATGAATTGCACTCTTAGTGCATGTGATTCCACTTCACATTTTGACTTCACTAGGGGATATCCAAAAGCCAGTCTTGTGCCCGTTGTTTTTGCAAGCCTAAATAAGAATCCAGTAACTCAAATTCCAATTTGAGATGTAATAGAAAAGAAATATGGATGGCTTCAATTTTCCAGTTTTATGGTGTTCAGAATTTAGACTGAGCATCTGAACTTCAGGACTGCAGAGCTTTCTCAAGTCTTGGAAGCAGTGATTGTCATTACCTGAATTGAATTAAAGGCATTTAAAAAAAATGCCTAACAAGAATGCCAAAAAGAAAACCAGTTTGAATTCTGCTTTTGGTGCCAGCAGCATTACATAATGAGAGAAACGTTGGTAATTGTGTTTAGTTCAATAACACTTTTAATTATAGTTGAGATCTCCTTTAAAGTGTATGGATTTTACTGACACAAAGTAAACAGCTGAAAGCCAATGAAGGCAGTCTCATAGATTTCTACTGTCTAATTAAAGCACAGAAACATTGCTTCACCAATTGAAGCATTTAAGAAAAAAAAACTGTTTGCACATGCAATGCACATTTTAATCATCACAGGTAATAACATTTTGTTGCAGATCAAAACAAAACATCACTAATCTGGGAAATTAAATCTTTTGAGTTTATAGTGGGACCAAGCAGTTCATGAATATCTTAATATATTATTTAATGCTATTGTGTTCTCCCCTTCCCCTACTTTGGCCCTGGTTCAGCAAGGTACTTAAGCACATGCCTAACTTTAAACTTGTGAGCAAACCCATTGTCATTAGTGTGGCTACCCATGTGCCTAAATTAGATACACACTGAAGTATCTTGCTGATTCAGGGCCTCTCTTGTTGAAATGACCCAGAATTCTGTCCTTCTCCAGCCGGTCAGTAATTGCCAGGAAATGCTTGACCTTGAGCAATGTTGATGCAATGACTACATAAAGAAAGACTAAAGTATGTGTCACTAATATAAAAGTAGAACTTCATATTTTCATGAATACAGGGGTCTAATTATAGTATTGTTCTTTTTCTTATAGTTAAAGATCAGGCCAGTAACTCATAAGAAAGCAGGACTTCATTCTCTTCATCATTTTTAAAATATCCTAATTCTAACAAAATTCATGCAATAGCGACACAGCATATGATAGCTTCATTTCCATTTGGAGAGTTGGCAAGTCTCTTAGTGTTAGTCACGTCCTCTATGATCTAACAAGCCAGACTCTGTGGGCTCCAAATACAGCAGGGCTTTTCACACTGTGGGGGGAGTCCCCCTTTGGTTGCATGGAGGAATGTTGGGGGCGGGAAGTGGCAGGGCCCAGGCCAGCCTCACGGGGGTAAGGAAGGAAAGCCATACTTCCAGCTCTGCTTCACCCCCAACCTCACTCAGGCTCCAAGTTCAGCTCCACCCCCAATTTACATTCCATCTCTGCCCTCTGGTCCCACCCCTGTTGGACAGTCAGAGATGGCAGAAGAATCTTATCTTAGAAGAGCTCTGAATAGAAAGAACATCTTTGCCCCAGGAAAGGTAAGGAGCCCAAGGAAAATGTATAGGCAGGAACTCTTTCAATAATCCTGTTGCAATAAACTCATCTTCAGCTTCTTAAGCAAGTGCTTTATTGCCCATATATTTCTCTAAACTTTCCCTTTCATTCAGAGTACTGCACACAGAGGAGAGAAAATTTCAAACAAGTAATTCCAAAGAAAACATCAAAATAAACATCAGTACATAATAATTATCTTGCATCCTAAGAGTGATTACTGTGCTCGCTAAAGTAAGATTTCAAAGAAATTATGGGGCAATTTTTTTTCTGATGAAACGTGTTCTCTTCTGCATTCCAGGAATCCATTTGGCCATTAATTTTTTTAAAATTCCCAGTTATCACTATGAGCGTTCACAGGCTCTTGTCCCAAGATCAGACTCAGTATTATTAAAATTATTATATAGTTGGATGTGCACAGTTGAAACACTCACACTATAGGAACTCTTCTGTATTTACAAATAATTTATTAATACATTTAGCAAAGTCACAAACACTTTCACTCAGTAAGGTAGATAGAGATACAATAGAATATACTTCTGAACATCCGTATACTCACACCATCCCTTCCAGGACAAGCTGAAAAGTTAGCCATTGTCTTCTTCATCACAAGCACCTTCCTCATCACCACCCGTGGCCATCATTCTGGCACCTCCCAAGGGCTACATCTCTCTCTCCTGCTGCCCACAGGCAAATTTTGTATATGTTACACTGATGCTACTATGTTTAATGCATATTCAGTAGCGGTTTCTCCTTTCTTCTTTATTTGTATTTACTCACCCTACTAATGTTGAGGAGTCCTTCTCCTATAGGTTAGTATATTAATTATCTCAACTTATCATGTGCATCAATTTGTTGCCATGGCATTTTTGTAGAAAGATATTCATAGATGTTCTTTCCAAAAGTTTCCAAAAGCTGTTGTTAGCTCATGTTTCTGTGGTTGGCTGGTGTCATCATGGCTAAACTTTCCCCTCAGACTCTATTTGCAGTTTCACAAATCTTAGGGGTGACTGTTTGGCCTTTATCTGTGCCAAAGTACATAGGTCTCAAGCCTTATGCTAACTGCTGAAGATTATGTCTTACAGGATACAGAACTGTAGGTTTCTTTCCTTACTGCTGAATATAATAAAGGCAGAATATAATGAAGGCAAGACAGTGAATATAGTAAAGGCAAGCTAGCCCTATGGACTACATTAGAAATAGTTTTTAACTATCTCATAGTATGGAGTAGCTTAAGCAGCCATATGTAAGTATCACCCTAAAAACACATGACAAATTTCTGTCCTAGCATAAGCTCCAATGGAGCAGACTTCACCTACACCAGGCTGAATTTAGTTATGAGCTCTAGATTTAACGTCCATTTTTAAGAAATACTATCAGAGAGTTTAAAGCCAGACATGACCATCAAATCATCTAGTCTGAGCTCATGTATGTCACAGGCCACTAAACACTATCCATCCAACCCTTCACCAAGCCTAGCAACCAGAATCAGAGCAAAGTATTATAGCCCTAAATTACTCTGTGCCACAGGAAGAGACCAAGAGGGATCGAGGTGCACCAATGCTAGAAGCCCCTACAATGTCAAGGAATTAATTTACTATCTCTATGAAAAATGTATTACAAAAGGCATTCCACCTCTGGAAAATGTGAAGTCACTGGCACTTACAAAATGCAGAAATCATCTATTTCAAAATTGAAAAGATCAGCAGGTGTGGTAGCAGACTTGTGTCAGTGTTCATATGTAGCAGAGCCATATCTAATTTCCCATTTGCCCATGGCAACATTCTGTTTTTACAAGACCCCATCCCTTCATGATGTGTGGGTCAGATAGGTGTTAGTCTAAACAAGCATTGCATTGAAGTTGTAGGCATGTGTCTAAATTAGAAAGATATTATATTAACAAAAAGGGTCAGGTGGGGCAGTACAGAGGTTATCTGTGTCATTCTGGGATGCTTAGAATTGCAATTGTTTATTTTGTTGGTGGATCTTGTGTTGGGGCACAGGGAAAGGCACACTCAGACTGTAAAGCCCAAATAAATCCAGGACTTTTGCTTGCAGAAAGCCAGCAGGAAATATACATAGAGGAGATGCTTGACAATTCTTTTAGTGACAAAGAACAAAAGTACAGAGTGGATTTTCATTTGACCTTTATCAAAAGAAACCACAACATTCTCCTGAAGATTGTCTCTGAAGATAGAAGTTTCATGATAGTAACAGTGAACTATAAGTGATTCAAGAAAGTTGAAAGCAGGATCAGATATATCTGGAGAACTAGGACAATAACTGTGTCAAAACTTTAAAGGAAATGTGCAAAAGAGAATTGGAGAATTTTGAAAAATTGTAGCAGATCATCCAAATTCCCAGTATTGGGGAGAGATAGGAAGTTACAGATAAAAGGATGTTTCCCAAAATCTGCTGAGTCTCCATAATGGATGAATCAAGTGTTCACTGGAGAGGATGTGAGGGAGATTCCCACACCTTAGCCATTCTTTTGAGGTGACAAATATGAGGAACTGTCCCAGACTGAGGTATCAATAGGAGAGGTTTTGGAACAAATTGACAAATTAAACTGTAATACATCACCAGGACCAGCTGGTATCACCCAAAAGTTCCGAAGGAACTCAGATATGAAATTGTAGGACTACTAACTGGTATGTAAGCTATCATTTAATTCAACTTCTGTACTATATGACCAGAGGATAGCTAATGCGACACCATTTTTTAAAAAAGGGTCCAGAGGCAATCCTGGCAAATACGGGCTGGTAAATATACTCTGGTACCAGGCAAATTGGATGAAACTATAGTAAATAACAGAATTATCAGGCACACAGATAAATATGACTTGCTGGTGGACAGTTAACATCCTCCCAGTCCAGCTGCTGCTGAAACACAGAGCGAGGTTTCATGATGATTCCCAGCCCCCTGCCACAGCTCTTCACTGCTCTGTTTGGCCCCAATCTCACTGCCAAGCAAGGGAAGGCTTTCTAGAACTCACCTGGTTTATTGATCCTAGATGTATATTGAACTCAGCAACCTGCCACCAGACATTTCCTGCACCTCTCCAGAAGGCAGACAGGGCAGGAGGACCTGTAAATCTGTCCACAACAGACATTTCTCTCTTTCTCTAGCAACTAAACACCCAAGAACATATGTTCAGAGTGTTTGGTTTTTGTAAAGACAGATCATGGGTTTTGTAAAGGGGGATCATGCCTCATCAGTCTATTAGAATTCTTGGAGGAGGTAAACAAATATTTGGACAAGAACAATCCAAAGGACATAGGGTAGTTGGATTTTCAGAAAGCCTTTGACAAGATCCCTCACCAAAGGGTCTTAAAAAATTAGGAGTCATGGAATAAGAGGAAGATCCTCTCATGGATCAGCAACTGGGTAAAAGATAGGAAACAAAGGAAGGGAATATGTGGTCAGTTTTCAGAATGGAGAGAGTTAAATGCTATCCTCCAGGAATCTGTACTGGGACCATATCTGGAAAAGGGGGAAAACAATGAGGTGGCAAAATTTTAAGATCATACAAAATTACTCAAGAGACTTAAATCCAAAACAGACTGCAAAGAATTACAAAGGAATCTCACAAAAGTGGATGATTGGGTAAACAAAATGGCAGATGAAATTCAATGTTGATAAATGCAAAGTAATGCATATTGGAAGATACAGAATGATGGGATATAATTTAACTATCTCCACTCAAGAAAGACAACTTGGAGTGATTTTGGATAGTACTCTGAAAATGTCCACTCTATGTTCAATGGCAGTCAAAAAAGCTAAGAGAATGTTAGGAACGATTAGGAAAAGAATAGATAATGAGACAGAAAATATCATAATGCCACTATATAAATCCTTGATATGCCCACACCTTGTATACTGCATGCAGTTCTAGTCAACTCCGCTCAAAAAAGATATATTAGAATTGGAAAAGAGAAGGGCAACAAAAATTATTAAGGGATGGACCAGATTCCATATGAGGAGAGATTAAAAAGATTGAGATTTTCCAGCTTGGAAAAGAGATGACTAAGAATGGGATATGAAAGAGATCTATAAAATCAAAAATGGTGTGGAGAACTGAAGAAGAAATAAGTGTTATTTGCCCCTTTGCATAACATAAGAACCAGGGGTCATCCAATGAAATTAGCAGGCAGCAGATTTAAAACAAACAAAAGGAAGTACTTCTTCACACAATGCACAGTCATCCTATGGAACTCATCATCGGGGATGTTGTGAAGGCCAAAACTATATTGTAGTTCAAAAAAAGAATCTGATAAGTTGATGGAAGATAGGTCCATCAATCAAATGGTCAGGTATGCAACTCTATCCTCTGGGTACGCCTAGCCTCTGATTGCCAGAAGCAGGGAGTGGACGACAAGGGATGGATCACTTGATGGTTGCCTGTTCTCTTCATTCCTTTTGAAGCACCTGGAATTGACCACTGTTTAAAGACAGGATCCTGGGCTAGCTGGACCATTGATCTGACCCAGTATGGCTGTTCTTATATTCTAGAAAAGCTCAGAGCTACTATCAAGTTACTGAAATACCCTGGAAGACACATATCCTGAAGAAAACAGAAACTAATGGGTAATTTGGAAAATCCTTTGCCATCCATCTTGACCTCAGTAGAGAAACAATGAAGGCATGGATTAGGTGTGAAGAGGCTCTGAGAAAGCTGCATTTTAGTTTCCAGCCCGTATTCTTCATAAATGAACAAGGAAGATTTTAAATCCTCCAAAGAGCTAGAAGCTTTCGTGAAAGCTATTTGGCAGCAGGAGGGAGAACCCTGGAAGAAACATGCTGTGTTCAGATAATTGGGACATTAATCCACTCCCTGGATAGAGTCAGGTTAACATTCACCAATATTTCATGTGAATTCTCTTTTTATTTTGCTTTGATAGTAATGCAGCCACATTAACTAAAATGCTAGCCCCTTCCAGCCCCACCCCTCCCCTGACACATACCAGTGCAATGACTGGTAACTATTGACTCTGGGCATGAAGCTTTAGTAGGCAATTGTATGTAATAAAGACTCTGGCCCACGTCCTCTGCTATGGCTGAGTGCACAACACAGCCCGTGAGGGGCTATGCAAAGGGTCTGTCTGTTACTTGTATTATTGTGTGTTGGTCTGCTACTTCTGAAAGCTGCTCTAAATTGCATCAGCTGTCAACAGACCCAAGGGGCTGATTCAGCAGCTCAGGATCAGCAAAGTATAGGGATGGCTGGCCTTCTCAAACCAGTGCAGGAGCCAAAATGTTAACCATGTTATGTTATCCATAGGGGCCTAGCATGGCTCCTTGAGGAAAAAATCCCAAATTAACACTTCCAGTGAACACATATCCCAAAATGTACCCATTCAGAATTTCACCATCCCATCCAGACCAATGTCACTTAGAATAACAAAAACCAAAAAGAAAACCCTGCCTCTGTAATGAGGTCTTACTTAGGTAGTCTCAACTTGGCTGCTTTTTCCCCACTTGGAGAGGGCTCTGTTACAGAAAACACCATGCTAGATGAACTTTTATTGTCTGCTAAATCATGGAATAACAAACAAGCAGTGAACTGGTATTTTCAAAGGAGCCTGAGGGAGTTAGGTGGCCAAATTCCACTGAAATTTTGAGGACCTAGTATTTGTAATCCTTTGATAAACCCTTGTGGAGATTTAATGAATTTCTTTTTCAAAAATGAAAAATGGCTCTCTCTTCCAACATAATGACTGAACTTTGTGATCTAACTTTATTGTCAACATACAAAGCCAATATCTCCTAGTCAATATATGAAGCCAAAACCACTGAGAGACCCAAGGAAGGAACATTATTTGACTTTTAAAGTAGACATCTCCCACCTAAATTCTGATTCAAAAGAATGGGTAAAAATAGTGCCTTAGTCCTTAGATGTACAGGGAACAGATTGCACTCATTGGATACTGCCAAGGAGCAGATAATGTCAGGAGGATGACATGTTAAATGTGCTTCACTCCATTCAGTTGGAGGTTGAATCACAAATAGTAATCTTGGTCTCTTGATCAGGTTGAGAAGAAACACTTATTTCAAACACTACTCAGAATAGGATTTTCAGAACATTTTATTTGGTGGATTAAGGTTTTGTATAAAACTGAGGACAACGATGGGTATTAGTAGCTTCAGATCTTTTGTTCTTAAAGTCAGATAACACAGATGTGTCCCCTCTCACATTTATTTTTTGATCCATCATTGGACTCCCTTGCCTGCTGAATCAGATTGATGTGAGATACACAGAATATAAAAATCAGAGAACAGCAAAGCACCACACCCTTATATATGCAACATGTCCTGATATTTCTTTCTAATCTTTGACTGCTAAGACCATGCAAGGTAACAGAGAGGTATGGTGATGCACCACGATAGGATACTGACAATAGAAAAAAACTTATGTATTTGTGGTTGAGACCAACTGCAAAGAGTAAAATGGCCTAGAAATGGACACCTGTGGCTGGTCCATGTTAGTAGACTTGGGCTCACAGGGCTTGGGCTTCTAGGCTGTTTCACTGTCGTGTAGATATCCGGGCTTAGGCTGGAGGCTGGGATCTAAGACCCTACGGGGTGGGAGAGTTGTATTTCACAGGGCCAGAAATTTCCTAGTTTTAGCACAGGCATGTCCTGATACCTCCTGGTTATATTGTTTGACTCTCCTTTTGGTCAAACTTTATTTTTGGTCATTTGTTGACTAATCCAGTAAATTGAAACAGTATAGCTGTCTCCTGCAAGCATGTTTCTCAAAATAGAAACGCAAAATTACCACAGAGACTTTTGCCTGCACTGTCTATAACCCACCAATAGTCTTATTGTTTCCTTGTGCTCCTGTGTGTCTGTCCATTCATTATCTCTTATCTGATACTCAAATTGTATAAATCCTTGTGATGGGGACAGACTCTTTGTTTATTATTTATACAGTGCTTAGCACAATGAGGCCCTTGTCTATGATTGGGGCTTCGATTTATTTAACAGTAATTGTATGTTGACTTTGATTGGATGGATGATAGAAGTGTCAGTTGTCAAATTAGTATCAATTTTGACACTTGTAAAATTATAAAAAAAAACCCAATTCCATCTCTATCAGAAAATAAAATTAATTCCATTATTCGGAGGACTTTAGTTCATATTTAAAGAGAGAATTTTCTCTGAACCCACATCTTATTTATGAAGGAAATATATTTATTAAGAAAATCCCAAAAGGAAAACTGAGTTGAATGTAAATCTAGTATGTGCTTCCCTGGCATCAGGAATAGAGATTCTTGGCAAATGTGCTTAGGGTGAAAGAAGTTGACTTCTGGGAACTGTATACAGATGCTTAAATAAACAGTTTAACTAAGCTTATTATTTGCAAAAGATAATCTAAATTGAAATTAATTATATCTAAACAGGAGCCAAAGAGCTTTTTCTTCAAGCTAGTTCTGTCTCACATTTATAGATTTCATCCTGAAGGATCCCAAAGACAGATCCTGATGTTTTTAACCAGACAAAATTGTCGGAGTGTTCTTTCTTTTGCTCTTTACACAACAACATGAAGAAATCACACAGACATAGTTGGGTCCCAAATAACTGTGCTGACTAATTATACACAAACATGCCTGGCCTATCTGCACACATTCTGCTGCTCTGATTTCTGGATGCTTCTCAACTGTAAAACAGAGTGAGCACCACTATTCCTATACACTGAAGTGCACCTGATCCAAAGCCCTTTGAAGTCAATGGAAAGACTACCATTCTCTTCAATACATTTTAGATTAGACCCTGAGGAGAATCAGGCTTGTATGTAACAAGACAACAGAAATTCATCCACTACAGGGAGGAATGCTTGCAAGGGTTTAACAGAACACAGCAGCATGATATAACCAGTTCAGAACAGGGAGTGAAGTACTCTAAGGGAAAATGCTAGATCAAACACAGTTATGCAAATTTGAACCTGGCTGAATGATTCTATAAAAAGACATTAATATTGTCTTTTGCTCATATTTCTACAAAATAGCTCTGTCTAAATTATTCAAACTATGGAAGGGTGCTGAACTGTACAAATTAATAATAGAGGATTATTACAATTCATTAGTCTATTCTAGAAGTTTAAAAAGGGCTCTTTGGACCTTGGAACAGGTGTTGGATGAGGGAAGTGGGACAAAGAAAGATGATTTCTGTTACTGGGTGGGGTATTGTTGCATCACCATCAAGGGCTGGGCTTATGGGTGGGCAATGTGGCAACCACTCAGGGCGCTGTAGTCAGAGGGGTGTTGTGGTCAAGAGGCAAGCAGTGGGGTGGGCCTGGTATGTATGGCCATGGAAGGGAGATTGGGGCAATGGAGCTCCCTGATGGAGCTCAGGGTAGGAGACAGTAGGGTGCGAGGAGGCAGCGGGGCCCAGGGAACATGATGGGGATGCAGCAGGGATCAGGGGGGATGGGTAGGGAGCCTGAGGCAGCAGTGGAGGCCAGGGATGTCAAAATACAAGTTTGTCCAGAGAGTTATTTTCCCTGAGGCCAGCCCTGGAAACTCCACAGCATCAGAAGCTACAGAAAGACAGTAGATAGTGTAGTTGTCCCAGTTATCAATTAACACACAGTTCTTTCTAAGCAAGCCTGTTTTATTCTTAAGGTAAAAGCAATACAGAGAAAACATTAAAAACAACACAAGAACCTACATACATGCTAATAAGCTTATCAGAGATAAAACCAAAGGCAGACTGGGCTCTGGCAGAATCAGTCCTTTAAGAACCCTCACCAACTCAAGGATTTTCCTATGGTTTCAGGATTACCACACCCTTTGCTTTAAACAAGGACAGCCATGATTAAGAGACTCACTCGTTTATCGTTTGATTCTTTGAAAAAAGCTTGAATAGGTAATCAGCCGAAAAATGGGTCTCTGTTTTAAGTGCAGCTTCAAAAGGGTGGCTTCCAGGTAGGTCATTTGCATTCCACTCACCCCGAAGTATTTCCTAAAAATTTCAGTTCACACATGTTGTCCCCAAATGTTCTTTGAAGTTCCTAGTATCTCCCAGAGATTGCACTATTTAAAGAAGTTCTATATAACCCCACAATAGTACACAAACACTTGTGTTTTCAATACAATGGACTCCCCTAATCCTTGAATGAAAATCAGTAAGGTTTATCTTAATTCCATTAGGTTTGTCCAGAATATTGTCATATCTATTACAATTATGCCACTATTTAAATAAATGGAACACTCCCACCTAAAATACCGCATTCAGTTCTATTCATCCCTTCTCCAAGATGTACCATAAATAGAGAGAGTTCAGAGATGAGCTACAAGAATTATTAGGGGTAAGAGAAACTATATATACTTTCTCAAAATGAAAGAACAAAATGACCATCAATGAAATTGAAAGGGAGTCATTTTTAAATTAATAAAAGGATTTAAGAATTTTAGAAGGAAGTTAATAAGGAAATGGTTCAACAATGAAGACAAAAGCTGGAATCAGCTAAATTTGCAAAAGACTTTAGGACAAAAGTTGAGGCAGCCTCCTTATATATTTGCAGGATGTAAGGAAGAGAGAGTATATTGGTGTGATGGGGGTTACAGAATCCTAGCACTGGGCAGGTATACAGGGACCCTGCTGTCACAACAGTTTTGGAATATTTTAGTGAGGTCTTTCAGGGACAAACCATTCCTCCTTTCCATCAGCAACAGTTTTTTTAATAGTATTGCAGGGGAACCATTGGCAGATGAGGAGCAGGACTTATTTATGAAATCAGCAGAGGAGCGGGGGGTTCGTGCAGTGAAGCAGGAAACTTCTTCGGGGATGGAATATTTGATAACAGAATTTTATTAGAGGTTTCTAGTTCTCCTTTCTGTGGTGCTCTCATGTGCTTTCAGTGATGCCTTGACTGGAGGCCCATTGACATCATCCTTTTATGAAGAGGATTTGGAAGATATCAGGAGTTGGAAAAACAATGAGAGTCCTGTAGCACTTTAAAAACTAACAAATTTAATTTCTGCAGGCATAAGTTTTCATGGGCTGCACATTCTGAGGAAGTGGGTTACCGCCCATGAAAGCTTATGCCTGCGGAAATTAAATTTGTTAGTCTTTTAAGTGCTACAGGACTCTCGTTGTTTTTGTTGTATACAGACTAACACGGCTACCCCTTTGGAACTTTTTATCAGGAATTGGATGTCTGTTGCGCTTTTGAATATGGGCCACATAATGCTCGCTTCCATTCTAGCTAAGAGATTGTGGAAAATAGCAAATAATCCCAGTCAGTCTAATGCAGCTGAAGGTTGTACAGTGGAAGACACTTTGTGTAGTTTTCAGGAAGTATTTGAAAATGGGAAGGTTAGGTATGGCTTTGCGTCAGGCCCGCCCTTTTGATAGATAGCCTTACTTATGATTGGTCCTGTCTCAATATAGTATTCCCTCACAGTTTATTAACTGGATATGGATCCTGTAAGTTCATGCAGTAAGTATCTCTTTAGTAAATTTGTGGAGGGGGAGTAAGGCAAGATTGTCCATTGAGTACATTGTTGAATTGCCTGGAGTTTTCTTTGGAAATTTTACTGTGGGCAATGTTTATAACAAAAGTTTTCAGATTTTAAATGGGCAGAGTAGGGGAGAGAGGTACTCCACTCTGCAAATGAAAGTTGTCACCTATGTAAATGAAGTCACAGTGCTGGTGGACACTACAGGAAGATAGGAATGCTTTTTTTTTTTTTTTGATGCCTTGAACAATTATTCAGCTTCAATCTAGGTTTCACCAAATGAAATTAATAAACAGCAGATTAAAACAAACAATAGATTAAAACAAAAAAGGAAGTATTTCTTCACACAACACACAGTTAACCTTTGGAACCCTTTGCCAGAGGATGTTGTGGAGGTCAAGACTATAACAGGGTTCAAGAGAGAACTATATAAGTTAATGGCAGATAGGTTCATCAGTGACTATTAGCGAGTATGTGCAGGGATGCAAAATCATGCTCTGAAGTATCCCTAGCCTTTGTTTGCCAGAAGCTGGGAAAGGGTGCCAGGGGATGGATCACTTGATGATTACCTGTTTTGTTCATTCCCTCTGAAGCACCTGGCACTGGCCACCATTGGAAAACAGGATACTGGACTTGGTGGACCATTGACTTGACCCAGTATGGCCATTCTTCTGTTAACCAAAGCAATGATTAACGTGAAGAAGTGCAAGGCCTTGGGTGGGTATTGCAAGGTGCTCTTTTGCTCTTTCATAATGTTACAAGCCATGCTGGGGCTATAGACTCTTGGAACTAAACTTCAGTGGTTATTTGGCAGCTGAGTTGAAGTGGAAGAAGAGGATTGCTTCCTGTCGGGTTAATGTGTTGAGGTAGAAAAGATGGACCCTGACGTTGGCAGAAAGGTTGATGTAGCTGTAGCTGTAGAAAGGTTGATGAAGCTGTTATCTCCCATGGGCAAATTCAGCTAACAACATTCTAGCACATTGGCTCACAATTTAGGATAGTGCTGTACCTGAGGGGCCTAAAGGAATATTTTTCAAAACGTCATTTAGCAGTTTTGAATTGTCCACAAGATTGTCTCAGTGGGGTACTGTTGTACCTTGGATATAATAGTATTCCCTTCAAGACAGGGATATACAGTGGCGGGTATTTATGAGAAACTTTATATCAGAGGTAACCTATAAGTGAAGCACATTGTAGATCAAGACTGTCCCTGGGAAGCCAGTTGTGTATTAAAGAAGACTATGGAACACTTTCTACTATTCTGCTTCTTTAACACCTGCATATGATCTCAGAACTGAGAGTTCCACTGTTTCATGGGCAGACTTAAAGATAATTGGTTTTTGCACTTTTTCGGTCACCAGAGGATTTGACATCTCCCACAATAAGAAAGAACAGACCTTTGCTGCATATTTTCCTTAAGACTCTGACAGTTGTTAATACAATGAGAGTCCTGTAGCACCTTAAAGACTAAGACATTTCTGCAGGCATAATCTTTCATGGGCTGCAAACCACTTTGTCAGATGCATTTGGGTTGCAGCCCACGAAAGCTTATGCTTCGCAGAAATTTGCTAGTCTTTAAGGTGCTACAGGTCTCTTGTTGTTTTTGCTGTATACAGACTAACACGGCTACCCCTCTGGAACTTTTCACAGCTGTTAATCTTGCTTGCATATGTACAACATGCCTACGGTGACACATGACCAAGATTCATCATCAAATTTGGTCCACTGGTTGGATCATTAACTTCCCTGGCTTGGGCTGGGTACTGATGGGGAATGTGACATGAACGCTGATCCATGCCTCCCAGTTTCTATGGCAAAGCTTCTTTTCAGCTGGTTTTCAGGTGCAGAACAAATCACGTGAAACTCTAGTTCATGCTATTTGTGCAGTCATTCAGTGGCTAGCAATGGCTGTGAGAAAACAGATGAGTATGGCAAATAGCAATCTGTATGGGATCCTATGATATCAAATTGCCCTTTTAGTTTTCATCATGTGTCTGGCATGAAAAGGATTCATATGTTTTCTTTTGAGAGTGGCCCTCATTGTAACAGTAATTTTTGGTGTTGGTACTTGAAGTTTTATTTAATAAACATGAAAAGAGATAAAGACAGAGACACAAACAGTATAAGCCAGCAGGCTAAGAGGGCCAAGGCCGAAGTGTAAAGAGGAAGAAAGAACAAAAAACACAGGTCCAGAGAAAAATTATATCTCATGCTGTCTGTTGCTTAACTCTTTCGGAGGTGCTAAAACATAGTAATCAAAATGATGAAAAGATAGATAGATAGATAGATAGATAGATAGATAGATAGATAGACTGTTAAGTAATTCAAGCTTCTGAGCTGTACTCATATACAGGGGTTCTTTGTCTGACATTAATTGACACATATTTCTGTGATTATTATGCTGTGTAAAAATGAACAACACACTCTTTTTGCCACAGTAACACCACTATAGATAAGCTTGGCAGATAGCACTATCATTTTGTAACTTCATATTTTCAAACACATAACTTGGAGATAAAAATTCCTTCTGGGCTAAAGTTTTGCCTTTTTAGATCCAATTTACAGCAAACTTTTCCCCATGTTTCCTCAACTGTATTTACATTATCAGACTCATCACAAAATGCATACATTAAACACAAACATTTTTTTGCATGAATAATCCACAAATATCCTTTCAAACTAAATCAGGGATATGATTTGCCTTTAATGAAGCTGAAATGCTGCCCTTACTTTGTACAATATTCATTTTGCAAAATCTGTTCAATATGTTCGTCATACATGGATTACATAAAGTACAGGAAAAGAAAACAAATTTTTGAGTTTCATAATGCGGAAATATTGCATTTATATCAACAATCAAGAATGAGATTTTGATATTTATGCTTTTTACTCTGCTGTGTTATTTGTCTTGTGGTCAATTATTTCCTTAAATTTATGGTGGTTTTAAAATAGCTATTCGGGTTTTGCCTACTTAAAGCACAGTGTGGACTGATTACCCATATTATGTGATACAGTATTGGCTTATTTCACATCATGGCACAGCAATTGTAGTAGACAATGTATATTCTATATTCTTTAAATACTACTGGTGAACATTTAAATTACAGACATAGATATTTAAATAGATAGGTGAAAAGATATCATAGATGAAGGGGGGGCTGCAGATATGAGACATTTGCATACTGAAGTACTACTGAAATTTATGGAAGTTCTTTGCATGGTGATCTTGCAAGATAGGGCTCAGATAAGAGGAGATGAAAGAGAGAGATTAAAGAGACAAAAATGAAACAACCTGGATAATGGGTAAGGGGGAAGCATTTTATAGCAAAGAGATTATTCTTTTTCTTCTTATTATTATTATTATTTGAAAATTATGACCTGGGCATCTGCAGGGGAACATTTAAATTCACAATTTTAGTTTTAAATAGGAAAGTTAATTTCAAGATGCTCATCTTCATGGTCTCCAGTTTGGGGTAAATGACTTTTTAAAAAGTGTTTATTTTATCCAGATTTAAAGGCAAGAAATGCATTATTCCATCTTTCTTGCTGGAAGAAAGGGGGAAAGAAGTGACCTTTTTTCTTATTTTTATAACACTATTCATGAAAGTGTTGTGGAAATATTTCTTATTACTGAAATCAAGCAGAAACCAATGCGTTGATTCGAATGCCACAGAAGTATTATATCTTTGGCTGTTGAAGTGACATGTACAGGTTTCCTCGTTGCAGCACTGATTCGTAACATGACTGACTCCATCAAATTGAATTCAGTCCATGAAAAAATAAGAGTGCAAGTGCCAAACTGAATTACCTTGGGACGTTGGAACTGATTATAATGATTCTCTGGCTACTAGATTATCTCCATGGGGATTGTATTAACAGATGTGAGGTACTTTGAGACATTTTTTACAGCTTATATGAAAAAGTCTTGGTTTTTATTTGCAGTCTGAATGCAAGCTGATGATTTTTTACCAAGATATTGATGTTGTTAGTGCTTATTTTCATATCCCAGAGTTTTATACTTTAGTTTATTTCTGGCAAAGAAAAGATAAAGTACAAAGTTGTAATAAGTTGTTCATGCGAAAAGCAACACATATTACAAGTTGGTAAAATAAATTATAATGTTATGTGACATCATGATCTTCTTACTGGTGGGTTAACAGCCATGTGAAAGCCCTAGAATGGTAATTGCTCTGGCACAAGCTCAGTTTAACAGGACAATCATATCTATATTTTACTGAAGAAGGCCCAAAGGGGCCTCCCCTCCTGTTGCTGTTATAGTTTTCCCCTCCCCCAGAAGCAGGAAACCCACAATCCAATTTAGCGCATGTCTACACTACAAAATTAAGTTGACCTAACTTAAGTCGGCATAGAGCCACCACAGTAATTACATTGCTTGTGCATGTCTACACTTCTCTTCTTGTGTGCATCCTCACCAGGAGTGTTTGCATTGATTGAGCTGTCTGTGTGGGGCATTGTGTGATGACTTCTGAAAGTCAGCAACAGTCGATGAAAGCAACGCAGATTTTACGCTGCAACTGCATTACTCTAACTACATCAACGATGACTCTACACTTCTCATGGAGGTGGAGTTATTAAGTCGGCATCATGGGCAAATTATTTGGTGGGAGTGAAATCTTTGTGTGAACATGTACATAGCTAGGTCGATGTAAACTGCCTTGTGTCGACCTGACACTGTAGCGTAGACCAGTGCTCACTCTCAGAGTTACTGCATGCAATAGGGCATGGTTCTTCCCTTGTGGGAGGAAGCCACACCCTTTAGGGGTTGCCTGTGGACAACACCCATACTGCAGACCCAGCCAGCGCAGTAACTCAGTTACAATAATATTAAAATAATCCTGTCAGACCAAATATTCCATGACATAGGTAATTGATATGTTTTGTACTTGACGTGTTCAATGTGTGTCGGGCAAGTGAGGTATTAGTGATGCTCCAATGTCTCAAGAGCTGTCCTGAAATGGGATGGATTAACCACCTGTTGAAAAGCTTTCCTCAATCAGGGCCAGAGTTTTATTCTGAGATCTGACTCTGCAGCATTGGGTAAATTGCTTAAGAGTCACATTTGCAAAGGCATCCACTGATCTTGGAATCTCTATATGGTACATCAGATTAGTATATGCATGTGAAAATGTTGGCCTTAGCTTCTGTGCCTGAGTTTCTCCATCTGAGAAATGGAAATCATGATTAATCACTCACCTTACTGAGCTGTTGCAAGGATTAATGAGAGAAAGGGCAGATTTTCAGCAGGTGTAAATTGTCATAGATCCATTAAGTCAAGAGACAAGCTATGACAAGTTACATCAGCTCAGAATCCTTCCCAGAGTTTACAGATCATTCTGACCATAAAAAACAAACAAACACACACACACACAAATAAATATGGGCTCAGTCCTGAAATTTTTACTCAGTGAAGTATTTGACTCTTGGAGTACTCCTTATTCATACAAGTAATGTCACTGAAGTCAAGAGGTTCCTTGATGATAATTATTAACATTCCACAACTGATACGCAAATCACATTCTCTCACTTACACCCATGCAAATCTGCTGGGGTTATATATACACAAATGTATTCAAAAATTGGCTTGCATGGCTTTTATCAAAGTCAGAGGAAGCCCAGCATGCTCACAAAAGGGCAGTATTTGCTTTTTAAAAATAGGAATTTTTTGATAAAATACTAAATGTATTTAGATTTTTAAAAAATCTACCAGGGTTCTTTTATTCCTTGGAACATTGTAGTAAAATAGCCATTTTTAAAGGTTCTGTGAATATGTATAGCTACACTCTGACATGGAATATCCCTAAAAGCACAAAAACTGGAGAATTTCAATTACATCTTCAATGAAAATTTGTCAATCAGCTTTTAATTTCATATTTGCTGTATGGTAATAGTTACATTACAAAGTTTAAAAAAGCCAGAAAAATCATATCAATATAATAAGGGAGGTCACATTTATTATTTTACCATAATAATTTTATTATTCTTATTAATCAGTTTGTATGCCTTTCGCTAAGAGTAGATTAATTTTATGCTATGCTACTAAATAACTGATTAAATTACTAGAATTATATTCATTTGACACATATTTTGGATCTAGAATACGTTTGACTGAGATTCTGAACATACATCTCCCCACAAAGATATACCTCTTTCCCACACATTGTGGGTGTCTTGTCTATTTGGATTCCATGCTCTTTAGGTCCAAGACTGTTTCCTGTTCTGTGTTTGTACAGTATGTTGCACAATGAGGTCATGTTTTCACTCAGCCATCAGGTATTAGTGTAATACCAATAATAATCATCCTGTAAAATGTATCAAATCATTGCTGTCCAAAGAGAACCAAACAAAGGAAGTGGATAATGGCTGTTTTGCTTCCAAAAAATAAATGTGATTACACAATTTTCAGAAAAAATATATATTTTTGCAAAAAGCAAACAAATAAACTTAAAAGGATTGATCAAAAAGAAGGGTAGTTTTTTGTGGTATTAACACTAACCATATAGTACCTTAGTGTAATGAGATTTACACCCCCCAAAAAGTGTAATCTGAGCAAACTATCCTGTAAATACATTCCAATTTATCACCACACTGAGAATATATTATTGACCCCATTGAATGTATCTTCATCCTGGTGCCTAATTACCTTGCCAAATAGATGTGCAGCTGTGGGGAAGCACAAAACTCAGAAAAAAGTGTTGGCAGTTATTAATTTGTATTGAAGTAGCACCCAGAGACCTAAATTGAGATCAGAGTTCCATTGTGCTAGGCATTATACATACACAAAATGAGAAAAAGACCTTGCCCTGACGGGCTTATCGTCAGTCAGAGGGGACACTGTGGAACAGAGAGGTGAAGTCACTTTCCCGAGATCACACAGTAGGTTAGTGGAAAAGCCAGAAATAGAATACATATCTCCTGACTCCCAGTCTCAAGACCTATCTACTGGGCCATGCTGCCTTTTAAACAGCTCTCCCTCTGTGGTCCAAGGAGATAACAGACAAGGTGGTTTCGAAATGCCGGAAAAGGAATGGTGCTCTTCCATATAGCTCAGGAAGCCCCCTGAAAATAAATGAAGCACTGACATAATATCTTTGCATTTTTGGTGTTGAGTTGTGAACAGATGGGCAGAAAGTCACTATTGTTGATCTGAGTGTGAAGAGAAGGAGGATGCAGGGAGATATTTACCCTCTTATACAGTTACTCAGAAATCAGTCAGAAAAAAGTATGAGATGCGGGTGAAGAGATTAGTGTACTTACCCACCCAGTGGAACAATGCCAGAGTCTTGTTCCCTCTCCCACCAGAAAGTTCTCAGAGCACTGTGTTGGAAGCACACCCAAAGCACACAATGACCAAACTTTATGACTATATAATGAATGGCCACAGTCCTCTCACTGCTAAAGAGGATTCCTCCAGAGCACGGATGAGGCGTAGTGGAGATGGCTACTGTTGCAGCTTGTTGTGTACCTATTTTGCAAAACAGAAAGTTACCCTTTCTTTCCTGAGCACCGTATTCTCTTTGAAGAATAGGATAGGAGAATTGCTGCTTGTCTGGGAGGAGAAATGTAGATATGAATGTGAGCTCCTTTACCATGTGAAACCTTCAGAGGATCTCATGCTAGGTTGCATTTTCAGTAGCAGCGAGGCAGACACCAGGTTGTGTTTCCCCATACACACATACTTTGTCCATAGGTAGCCTGCTGCATATAGGGCTCACTTCACCAAAGTGCACCACTTAAGCCAAATATTGGCTCTTCAGCAGGAGTATGTGTAGCCAGTGAGGTCTTCTAATCTTTGTGCACTAATGAGAGTGCTGTTTGTGCTGGCCCAAATAGGCAAATCGTGGGCTGATGTGAATGAAGTACTCCCTCTTCTGACCATCCCTGTTTATTTGGCTCCATTGGCACAAAATACTCACATTGGGACACAGACATCCCATGGCCATTGTTCCAAACCTGAGGCTGGAACTGAAGCAACAGAATTTGAGTTGCAGCCTTGCAACCTGCCTGCAGGTGTAGTGGCTGCACCCCAGCCATTTATGCCTTGTAGAGAGCCCCACGCAAATTCTGACAAGGCAGGTTTTGTTCAGTGTGGTTTGGGAAATGTGAACTTCACCCAGAGAAGTTAGGAAATGGAAAAAAATCTCAGTCTTCAGGAAGAAACTATTATTTCATCTGATATTTTTTCCATTATGTTGTTTCCTGTGGTATAAAATATACCACTGTTTTGTTTAAAAAGAAAGAAACAAATATTCATTTCTTTTTAAATGCAGCTTTTCTACCCTTTCCGACAAAGCACCATAACTAAGCCTAAATTTTCCTTCTAATCCTTTAAAATTGTTTCCCTCTTCAAGGAGTTTAAGGCTGCATTCATTAAAATTTGTGCTCCAGTTGCATATATTTTATGGAATATACTCATGAGGAAAAAAACATAGTGCATCTAAAACAAAGTGAAAAATTAGCATTCTTGTACATTAATAAATGCCATTTACTTGAACAAAAATTACTTGGATTGCCCTGGAGAAAAGAGAATGGAGGGACTTCTGAAAGAAGAACTGGCTTACATACACAATTTGTATATACACAAAGTAAAAACACTTCAGAATATTCACCAGTTACCTGAAAGCAACTCCATGTCCCTTCTAGCATTTATTTATGTTCTGGAACCTTCTTTGCTAAGCAATACCAGACACACACACCTTATAAATAAGCCCATCAAACATTATCCAGGAGTGGAAAAAGAATGTCCTATCCATGCAATAATTTCCTTCTGTGACATCATTTCCTCATTTTTTATTCCACTGTCTCCTGCCTATTCCACTAGTATACAACCTCAACTTCCTGCTCTGCCTTCCCCCACCCTACCTTTTCTTAAGGATGGGGTAGTCAAGATTATTGTTATTGTTATTTTTATTACAGACGCTCTTAAAAATCAACCAAGAATGGGGTCCCATTATGTGGGTGCTGTACAAACATACAGTAGCAAATAGTCCCTGCTCTGAAGACCTTAAAATCTAAATAGACAAGACACACACAGTGTGTGGGAAGGCATATAATATATAAGCAACTTGAACACTGTGATGACAGCAAACTTCATGTTAGTTCCATGAATTTCACCAAGATGGTCTTCGAAGGGGACCAGCTAAATGGAGGGGCGGGGGGAAGTGAATGGAGAGCAGACATTGAAGAGAAGTGGTTGAGGAGTTCTGATAATTTGGCCTAAAAAATGACTCTAATTGTGAACTCAGTGGTAAGAGGTGAGTTAAGTGGATGGGAAAAGGTACAAAAGGGAGGCAGAGTGAATTAGTCCTAACAAAAAGGCCTACTTATAGTACTCAATAATTGTCTTAAGATCATGCTTGGTAAACAAGAAAAGTATGGAACCAGAAATTAATTAACCAAAATTGGTGTGTAGGAAATCAGGCCCAATTTGTGGAAAAAACTAAGGAGGGGATGGGCTATCCCTCCAACCATTCCCTTTTCAATGGTCCTTAAAGAAAGAGACTTTGGAGAGAAAACTGATTATTGGAGCAAGCTTCACCATCATGGCAGTCTCCCCTACCATCTCCTGTGACCCCAAACCTTTGTTATCCTGATCCTGAGAGATGTCCTAAGAAGACTGGGCCAAAGAAAGAAAACCAGATGACATTGCCACCACCCCTACCAATTTTGTTTGTATCCTGAATGCCACCTGGGATGTGAGACTTCACTTGCTTTCCCATTCCTGTGTCTTTTTTTCCCCCTACTTTATTTCTTCTCTTTCCCATCTCTCTCTCTGTCTCTCTCTCTCTCCATCTCTTTCTCATCCTTTCCTCCCTTTTTCCTTTGTTTTAATAATAGGCTTAGCCAGCCAAGCCTGTATGGTTTGCAGCACTGCTGTAAGACTGTGACCAGAAAGAAACAATTAAAAGCCCTCATCAGCCTGATGCTAATACTAGTTTGCCAGGTCTCAGAGTGGCTGATAAGACCATGCGCTGTGCCTCTCTTTCTCCATCAGTGAGATTGCAAGTGAAAGTCACCACCAGAGACAGAAACATCTTTGCTGTTCTTTTCTCTCTCCTTCCGTGTGTGTGTAGTGTCTTATTTTGTCTCCAAAGAAATGGGATCAGACTTTAACAACAGTAACAACAGTTCCAGTACATCTCTACTAACTTCTTCTCCTTTCCCCAAAAGGACAGTTGTCACCATATAAAGTAAGGTTAAGATTTTGTCCCAGTTATTTTTTGTAAAAGCCACGGACAAGTCACAGGCAATAAACAAAAATTCATGGGAGCCCGCAACCTCTGTGATTTTTACTAAAAATAACTGAAGGGATGAGGTGGCTGAGGAAGGAGGAGGAATGACAGCTGGAGTTTCCTAAGAGTCAAGAGTTTAGGTTAAAAAAGATACACACAATCCATTATTTAATAATAGCTAAGGTCCAGCTGTAATTCAGATTATTGATAACACACTAGGTTCAGCTAAAGCTCAAAGTAAAAACAGAAAATAAAGTACAGGTCTACTAGGACAAAGACTTTCATTAACATTAGTGTTTAGCCAACACCTTTGCCTAGCTAATACAGAAAAGATTCAGAGATGTTTGATTAAGAAATCATGAGAGTTTAGTATAAGAAGAATAAAAGATTCATATTTACTAACAATGAAAAGGTTTAAACGGGTTTTTAATGGGGTGTTTGCCATGGTACTAAGCAGTCTGAGGTCTCTGTTTCCAAACTTTATTTAACACTGTGAATGTTAGACAGTGACAAGATCTCGTTAACACCTTTGACATTTGGGCCCCTGTAGTTCATCTGAATACCAGAGGGGGAAAGGACAGGATAGAAGAGGGCAAGAGGAATGAAAGGAATGAAGCTGAGACAAATGGACTGCGAGGGAAGAGGTGGGAGAGGGTTGGCACAAGACAACCAACCAGCACAGGACAGAAAAAGTCCAGGCAACACCATAGAAAGTTCTCTGGCTGTCCAAAGGTCCATGCTTTGGCTGCTTCCACAGCTGCTCCTACTAGCTGGAACCTTCAAGTGGTTCCTTCAGGCAATTTCCCTCCCTCAAATCACATTGTGGAGAGGAAAGAGGAATCACCTGTGTCCTAATAGCCCCAGAATAGGTGGTCTCCCCTGAATAGTTTTCGGTGCAGGGGATTCCTAGGTGGAGGGGTGCAGTAATAAAAGAGTTATCTGTGTTGGCCTGAATATGCACTTAGTAGGCTAATGGGGTGGCCGAGCTGGGACTCCATTGTGCCCCTCTCTCTCTCCCCTGGTGTGAAACAATCCCTACTTTAGCTGCTTCTGCAGCTGCTCCTAAGGCTGGAGTTCTCTCTTCAAGTGGTGGGAGGAAGAGGTGGCGTCACCTGGCTCTTGTTTAGTGTGAATCAAAATTATTTAGCTGATAGGAGCAGAAAAATTAGATTCTACTCCTCTATTTCCTACTTCTTAAAACAAGGGAGGATCACAGCAATATTCTTTCTATTGCTTTGGGGGACGGATTTACATAAGCATGTGTGGGCTTCAATCCATTACATGTTTTTGAAAATGTCCCCCTACCTGCTGAAATTCCTTTCATTCTAGATAGCCTATTGCTTCCTTCACAAGAAGAGCTTATATAGTCCTTAGTTTATAGAATAGGTTTATTTTCTTCAGGCCTTGTGTTGCATGACACACCATCTCACCTTAATAATTGGGGTGCAACTTTAAGGAACAATTGTTTCTCTTTATTCTCCTTCAATTCTCCTCCTCCTCCTTTAATTGGAGAGTGGAAGACAAAGACAAGAAAAATAGGAAGCATCAAATATTTGTGAGAGAAAAAAACACCTGGGGCAAGAGTTGATGTTTGAAGAGGGAGGAAAACATGACCAAAATGGTGCAATAGAGGTTTGGTAGGGAGAAAGAAGATGCATAGTAAATGGCGGTGTAACACAAGAGAACTAGTTTGTTTTTCAGGGGTAGAGCGAAGAGTTTATAAGTAAGGTTGTTAAGAATTGCTTCCTCATCAGTAAAGCTTATAGATTTCAGATCTGTGATTTTCCACGTAGTCAGGTTGTTATTTTTGTGATGTGGCAGTACATTAACACATTTCTGTACTTCAAAAATCATTCAGAAGGGAAGAGAATTGGAAATGGAAACAAAGAAATAATGACAAAGACACAACTTTGCAGCAACCCTTTTTTCCCCCATAATGATCCTGTTGACATATATTAAAGCAGCTGTTCTGAAATGCTTTGATTATGCTTCAGGACTTTTGCAGTGACAGTATTTTGAACTGAAATAGGCTTACTTCCTCTCTTGATGTCAAACACCATCAAAAGCCTAATTAAGTAATTAAAAACTAAGTACATTGTCCTACTAGCTTTTCAGTCTGTTGCAAGATCACATCCATAATGAATAGATCAAGACAATGACAGCATGGGTGCTTTGCAGAAATCAATTCACAGATTACTCCAGTTTCACCACCAGAACACAGTTTCCAGTAATAAATATTATATTAACAACATGCATGTTGGTGAAGATGAAGCTGTGTTGGCACTTTTGTTGCAAAATAATTTTTTGAAGCGTTTAAAAGCCATTCGTCATGAAACCTTAAAATATGTATTGGAACATTTTATGTTATGAGTTCAAAAATATTGGAAGTTTGTAGATTTAGGCAATCATTTGCACTTTTATGACTCAAAAATATATTTTCAACTAAACACTTCTATTTTGGTTAGATAAGAGGGGGTTTTTTGTTGGCATTTGCCATATGCCCCTCCCAACATATTTGCTAAGAACATTTATTATGCACTGATTGTGGTATATGTGCCAACCAAACCGACGGGTTAGGTAGCATATTGAAAATTTGTCAAGTGAAAAGGATTTAATATGACATACTTGTACTAAAATGAAGCCAGACAGATGATGAAATCCTGGCTCCATTGAAATCAATGGCAAAACTCCCATAGAGTTCAGTGCAGCCAGGATTTCACCCAGAGTGCTTAATGAATATTTCCATTCCAAATACAGGCAAGGTTGATACTTGCCCTAACATGGTCATACATGGGATTAAGGAGGCATTATCAGCCCAGCCCTCTGTGTAGCCAGTTTGACCGCCATCTCAGCTTCAGGGGAGTAGACGGAACAAGCTGAGCATGACCACTATTCTCCCCTGAAAAAAAGTGGTTGGGCTGTGAATGGTGAAGAGTGGGGTTGGAACTGTAGTTCTACCCAATGTGCTGGCCTGCAGAACTGAGTTAGTGCAAAGGCCAAGTAAGTTATACTCTGTTAATGGCTGCAATAACTACCACCCTGGTGAAAAAGGGAAACCAAGAAAGTACCCAGGGTTTTTCCCAGTATAGCACAGCTACATTGTGCAGGTCTAGCCATTAACTCTCAGTGCAGCCTAGAAAAGCACTGATCAATGTTTCTCAGCTGGTAGGTCATGACCGAAGCAGGGTCACAAAACACAACCAGGGCAGCTGCAGAAGATTGAAAACTTTATTACAATCTCAAGCACAGGAAATCTCCCCCCCCCATCTTAACCCTTCAGCATCTTGAAACACACAAACGAATTATTTAGGCTTGGAATTGTAGTCTATGTTACATGGTTTAGTCTTATTTTTATAGTAAACGAAAAGGGGTCGCAAAAATTTTTCACTTTGAATAAGGACCTGCCAAACGGAAAACATTAAGGAACGATGGCACAGATGATTTGACATACAAGTTAATGCACTGATGGAGAGAGCAATACAGCCTGTGAAGAGAATTCTACAAAATAGGAAAATCCCAAATTATTTATGCTGAGTAGCAGCCCCTGTGTCATTCACTAGAGTAAACCCAGTTTAGTAATTTATGGATTTAGAAACACTGCCAGCTTTATAGTTAAATATTCACCCAAAGTTGCCCTGTTTAAAAGGAAATGAGACTGAGAGATGCCTAACTCTATCAGGTCTCTCTCTTCTTTTGTGACTGGAATATGTCCTGAAGTTTATTCAAACTGAAACCAAGATATCCAGTTGTGAGAAAAATGGACAAAGAAAAACATTGGGCAACATGAGCCATTGTTACTGAGGTCCTACATGAAGGATACTATTCTAGATATTCAATATAGAAAAAACAGGTGGCATCTTCAAGGGGCCAAAACTCAGCTGAATTGCCATATAATCCTAGTAGCAATTGTACCATAGCCTTGGTGGAGGGAGCTAGATCTAAAACTACTGAACAAAAGTCAATACCTTTGGAAGATGATAATCTAAGTGAATCAGCTGGACAAAATCCTTCAAAGGCCAGAAGAGAAGCAAATCTGGATGAAAGCTGAATCCAGTGACATATTCTGGATCTATAATTTGTAGTTAGATAATATTTTGTGTTGCAGGTGTTTTATAAAGAAACAGAGGGCAGAGGAACTGTGACAGTACCTGTGATATTTCCTTCAGTCTGCAGCAAGAAATCAGCTGACAGGTGTCAAAGGAAGCATCCCCAGGGAAAATCTGCAGAGAAGCAGACAGAGAGAGGCAGAGTGATGTTAAAGAAAATTCTGTTTTCCTTACTCTAATGAAGTTCCTTTTTCAGTGTTAGAAGAATGCAGTTCTTTATCTGGTTCTTCACCATTATCCCATGACAAGTACCACCTTAAAGTGCTCTGTCTTGTCACCATCCCTGTCTTGCTTTATCCAGAGTATAAAGAACAAAATTCCAAAAGCTAGAGAACATAGTAACCTGAAGTATCAGATGAGTGACTGTACCATATGGACATGTGTCAGTCAATTATGAAACCTTTGTAAAAAATCCCATAATCCTAGCCCGATAGGGGTCAGGTGCTGAAGGACTATGGGATAGATCCCAGCAAGTCCAGGAATGAATTCCAAAATGTGGTGGGGGCAGAGGCCTCAAAATGGCTGCATAAACATGATTGTGAGAAGTTGCTGTCTGGAGTCAAACTGAACTATGCAATGTGCAACTGGTCATGTTGACTGTGCTTCTAACTTGCTACAAAATAATTGTTTTAGTTGCTATGTGGACAGGCCTTAAGTATATAGAAGGATTGACATAACAGTAAACCACTAAATATCCACTGCTTGAATAAACAAATCTAAGAGATACAGCTGTCTGTAAGCATGTAACCATCGTAAACGCCAACAAAGAAGAGGAATTGTGTATGGTGGCATAAGGAGGTACGACTAGAAGTAAAGCAATAAAGCAAGGAGCCTTCCTAAGTGCGGGAAAAATTCTGCAATCCTTAGGGGAACAAAAATCTAAATGGAATATTTGGTAGATGATAGAACAACTTCCCTAGGGAAATGATAGAATCCTCAACAGATGTAAAGCTGGACTAGATTAAGCAAGCAAGACTATGTTATAGATTTTGTAAAGGGACTGGCAATAAAAATGAACCCTTTACTCCCAGGGCTGGAGGCTAGGAACTTGCTGCTTTGTTCAGGTGCATTGTTACTGAGTTGGGGGAAACCTCCCACTGACAAGAGAGGAAGTACAAAGGGATGGAGCTAGGCAAATACTGTGCGTAACCCAGTGAATCCCAGGCTGACCACTTTACTACAGTAGGGAGGAGTGGAGCAAATTTATATTGGCAAGGATATGGGGAAAATAACTTAACAGGTCTTTTCATCCTCGTTGTGGTGTAAGTCCAAAGTAATGCAGATGAAAACTCTGAATCTCCTTTAAAATCGTTTAATTACTAGATCCCATTGATTCAGCTCCAAAAAGCAGGATACACACATAGCAAAGAAATGTTATCATTACCTGACAGGGAGTTATAAGAGCTCTCATGAATTCCAAGTATCCCCATGCCTGTTTTTTGTAAACATCTTGTGTGTTTTTGTCAGTCGACAAGAAATACTTGCGATGCTCATGTTCTACCTAATGCACTATTAGTTTTACATTTGAGAGATTATTATAAGGAAAAAAACCCATGTAATAAGTGTGGAGTATGTCTCTGCCTTCATGTTGTTAGTAGAAGTACTTGAGAAAAACATGCTGTGATGTGTTGGCACTGTTAAGTTTATAATAAGACAATAAAACAATAAGAGACCTAGGAAGGAAAGGAACACTCATGTCTTCATAGAATCTGTGGCATTTGGGAGGTTGGGAGAAGAGGCAGAGGGAACTTCCTGTCTGAAGAGCAGGAAGAAACAGCAGGGAAGAGTAAGGAGCAAATTTTCCCATCTCCTAGAAGAAATCAGTGACATACTGGAAGGTGAAAGAGAGAGATGGCTGGGAAGAAGCATTTTTATCCCAAGCCTTTCATCAGAATCTGACCGTGCCCAATCTGATGAGCCCACCTTGGTCTCAGTTTCAGTGAGAAAATTGTTTGCTGAGAGAGACCCAGAGGCAGCAGCTATGGCCCATTCCCTGCCCCCAGCATAAGATTAGAGGGCTGTTCAGACTCAGCCCAGAGTAGTTGCTAGTGGCTCTGTGGAAGTAATGTGAGGTGGATCAAGGAACATTGCACCCAGTGCAAATTTCAATAACCAAGCAGCTAGGCTTCCCACCCTCTCCCATCTTTGCACCCTTCTTTCAGTGGTGTGTAGTGGACATATATGCATAACCCCCCTCGTTCAGTTAAAAATAGCATTATATATGGTGAGGCATGGCTTAGGTGTGTAAAGACACACCTGAAGGATTTGGGTATGTATGTGAGTACATGGCCTACACAGCTCTCTACTCACACAAGCCCTGTCAAACTGCTATTTTTAACAGTGTAGAGTCCTGCTGCTGGAGCCCTTCCCCACTGCAAGGAAAGATTCCAGCAGTAGGAAAAGGCACTGGTAACAGAGAGGCAGCGGAGAAAGGATGAGCTGCCAGTGGCATGTAATGTACACTTTGAATGAAGAGATGGGGGCTTCTCCTCACATACTCAGCCCGGCCAGTTTTTTTTTTCTTTCTGTTCAGGTTGAGTATGGTGCACACTCCCTCAACCAGTCAGATCCTGCCAAAGGCTAGGAGGCAGGAGTATTTATTCCCAGCCCTTCCTGTCCTCTTCCAATGGCTCTGCTAAAAATGGACAGGAAATGTCACTGTGGAATGTGAAAGGGTAGGTGACTGTGGTTGGTGATATGTTTGCTAAGCAATGGTTGGTGTGTGTGGAGGGAGGGAACAGCAAATGTGCTGCAGATTTTGGTTATGTAATAGTTCTTGTATTGCAGTTTTTTCAGTTAAAGACAAAGTTGCCTAGAGCTTTCATGCTATTTTATTGAAAGCAAATTAATAGATAAAAATTAAATAAAATATTAAAAACCACACAGATTGGGACGTTATTCACCCTGACCCTCATCTTTTTCTGAAGTGTCATGTGTGGTTAGAAACACACTTTCCTGTAATTATATGACAAGATAGGGTACCTCAGAGAGACAGAGTTATAACAGTCTGGTAATGAATGTGGAGGATTTCTGTATCTTTCTTTGTCTATTATGGTTATCTGAGATTCCGAAGTAATTGTACAGTGATGCTGTGGAAATTCTGTACAGATTATTCCTCCATCTGCCTGATGTATCAAGGACAAAACTTTCAGATCAAAATGTAGCTCCTTTGTAAATAGATTCTGTCTACATTATCCCACTGTACTTGAGAGACATGTTTTAAGGTTTTACAGTCACTGTGGGTAATGTTAATTATTGTATTATTAATTCATCTGTAACTGAACGAAAGGTAGCTGTCCATGAGCCTCTCATCTCCTGAACACTTCCTTATGTTCAGGTTTGGTGTTGCATTTTTTCTTAGTTTAATGCCCTTTTTAGCCAGTCTGTTTCCACATCAATCTGTCATTTTCTGTGGCCTAGCCCTATAGCACTGTCCCCTTCCAGGGGTAACAAAAGAAGTCCAAAAATAGGAGGCTCAAAATCTAATGCACCCCAAGCCTGTCTCCCAACATCTATCCGGAACTTGCTGTTCTTGGCCTGTTGTACACTCTGGAGGAATCACCGTGCATCCACGCTTGGTCTGGAGAGAGAGGAAGGGGAATCCAGGCTCACACTTTCCTCTGAGTTCCAACCCAGGGACCCTATTATAGGCAAATAAGAACTGTTTTTTCCAATCCCTCTGCCTTTTCCCTGAGCTGCTCCTATCTTTACCAGATCACTGGACATTGCTATCCCTACCTGGATCTGTTGTATCTCATAGAATCATAGAATCTTAGCACCAGAAGAGACCTTGAGAGGTCCAGTCCCCTGCATTTATAGCAGGACTAAGTATTATCTAGACCATTACTGACAGGTGTTTGTCTAACCTGCTTTTAAAGATCTCCAATGATGGTGATTCCACAACCTCCTTAGGAAATTTATTCCAATGTTTAACTACTCTGACAGGTAGGAAGTTTTTCCTAATATCCAAGCTAAACCGTCCTTGCTGCCATTGCTTCTTGACCTATCCTTGGAAGTTAAGGAGAACAATTTTTCTCCCTTCTCTGTGTAATAACCTTTTATGTACTTGAAAACTGATATCATGTCCCCCCTCAGTCTTCTCTTCTCCAGACTAAACATACCCAGTTTTTACACTCTTCCTCAAAGGTAATGTTTTCTAGACCTTTAATCATTGTTGTTGCTTTTCTCTGGACTTTCTCCAATTTGTTCACGTATTTCCTTCAATGTGGTGCCCAAAACTGACACAATACTGCAGTTAAAGCCTAATCAACGTGCAGTAGAGAGGAAGAATTACTTCTTGTTTCTTGCTTACACACTCCTGCTAATGCATCCCAGAATTATGTTTGCTTTTTTTTTTTTTTTTGCAAGAGCATGACACTGTTGACTCATATTTAGCTTGTAATCCACTATGGTCCCCAGATCCCTTTCTGCAGTACTCTTTCCTAAGGAGTCATTTCCCATTTTGTATATGTGACACTGATTGTTCCTTCCTAAGTGGAGTACATTGCATTTGTCCTTATTAAATTTAATCCTGTTTAAATCAGACCATTTCTTCAGTTTGTCCAGATCAATTCAAATTTTAAACCTATCCTCCAAAGCATTTGCAACCCCTCCCAGCTTGATGTCATCTACAAACTTTATGTACTCTCTATGCCATTATTTAAGTCACTGATAAAGATACGGAGAAGAACCATACATGGAACTGATCCCTGCACAACCCCATCGATATGCCCTTCCAGCTTGACTGTGAACCACTAATAACTACTCTCTGGGAATGGTTTTCCAACCAGTTATGCACTCACCTTACAGTAGCTCCATCTAGATTGTATTTCCCTAGTTTGTTTATGAAAATGGAACAGAGTATCAAGTCTTACTAAAATAAAAATATGCCACATCTACCACTTCTACTCCCCACATCAACAAGGCTTGTTATCTAGTCAAAGAAAGCTATCAGGTTGGTTTGACATGATTTGTTCTTGACAAATCCATGCTGACTGTCACTTATCATCATATTATTTTCTAGGTGTTTCAAACTGATTGCTTAATTATTCTCCACTATCTGTCTGAGTACTGAAGTTAAACTGACTTGTCTTTACTTTCCTGGGTTTCCCTTTTTATAGTTTGGCACTATATTTGCCCTTTTCCAGACCTCTGGAATCTCTCCACTCTTCCATGGCTTTTCTAAGATAACCGTTAATGGCTCAGATATCTCCTCAGTCAACTCCTTAAATATTCTAGGATGTATTTCATCAGGTCCTGCTGACTTGAAGGCACCTAACTTATCTAAGTAATTTTTAACTTGTTCTTTCCTCATTTTAGCCTCCTATCCTACCTCATTTTCACTGGCATTCACTATGTTAGATGTCCAGTCGCTACTAACCTTTTCGGTGAAAACTGAAACAAAAAAGTCAATTAGCATTTCTGCCATTTTCACATATTTTCTGTTGTTGTTCCCCTCTCCCTCATTGAGTAAAGGCCCTACCCTGTTCTTGGTCTTCCTCTTGCTTCTAATGTATTTGCAGAATGTTTTCTTGTAACCCTTTATATTTCTAGATATAGAAATATCTAGAAAAAACTAGATAGTTTAATCTCGTTTTCTGCTGTGGTCTTTCTAATTTTATTCTTACGTACTTTTGTTTTTGTTTATATCATACATAGTAATTTGTTTCCACTTTTTGTAGGACTATTTTTGAGTTTCAGATCATTGAAGATCTCCTGGTTAAGCAGAGTGGTCTTTTGCCATACTTTCTATCTTTCCTACGCAGTGGGATAGTTTGCTCTTGTACCCTTAATAATGTCTCTTTGAAAAACTGCCAACTTTCTTGAAGTGTTTTTCCCCTTAGATATGCTTCCCATCTGATCTTATCTACCAACTCCCTGAGTTTGCTAAAATCTGCCTTTTTGAAATCCATTATCTTTATTGTGATGTTTTCCCTCTTACCATTCCTTAGAATCATTAAAACAATTTAACCAATATCTAGTTAGACCTCTGATGGACACATCATGGGAGCAGATAAGGAGACTGCTTCCTCACTCTTGCTCAGCCTGCATAAAGGGATGACCACATTTTCAGCCTTTGGCTCAGGGAAACACAGAGGCTCCTATGGAGATACACCTCATGAAGTGCACAACGTCTCCAGAAGAAATAGAAAGAGGTCAGGGAAAAATGTACTGCAAGGCAGAATGCCTCCTGTGCTCCTTTTGGTACTTGTCAACCACTTCTAATGCTGGGCTGTGCCAAACAGTTTTGCCATTATCTTAAGCAGTAGCAAGTCCTGACTTAAACAATGAATGCACAAAAGAATATGTGAGGAAAAACATTATAAAAAATTAAGATGGAGTTTAACAAATTTGTGAATAAGATTGTACAATATGGTTGCCTGAGATATGAGAGGATGGACTTGATGACCCAGAAGGTCCCTTCCAGTCCTATATTCTTAAGTCAAATGTGTTGAGCTTTGGCATGTGTCTTATATCTCCAGGATTGCACATCATAGTGCTATAGAAATAAAGGTCTCACACAGAATACATATAAAATAACCTAACAGAGTCATTCACCACTCCTCTAGTTTTAACAAATCCTGCACTTCCACTTGGTGTGACTAATAAAAAATTAATATACACTGACGTCTTGATATTTTATAATCCAAATACTACTCACTACCTCCTGTCTGTACATAAACTCTCCCACATAATTCCACATAAATGGCACTCAATAATAATTGTGCAAAAGGGCACAACTAAGGACAAGTGTGAAACTACCATTGACTTTATTGGGGCTGGGATTTTGCCCTAGTCATCTTTCCAAGTGCACGTCTATGGTTAAATTTATCCCTGTGGGTTAAATTTCACTCTGAGTAAGTTAAAAAAATATTGTGATGTGCATGTGTAGTACGTAATTTTCAAACTCTCAGACCTTTTATAAAACAAAACTTCTTTTTTCAAACAGGGCTGAGCACTATTGATCAGTAAGGTTTATATCTATGACAAATTTCAATTGCTAGACTTCCACAGCTTTCGTTGTAGAGCTGTTCAGAACAAATAATAATAATAGCATATCTGCTATTATCAGGATAAAATTTTTGGTGGGTTTTGTTTGTTTGTACTCTTCTCTGAACCATGTTTACTCAAACTTTCTGAAAAAAATACTTTTGACAGATCATAGAAAATTTCAGTCCCAACTGCTGCATATTTCACAAGGTTTGAACTATCTGATAATGCTGAATAAGGTTTTATTACAGAAACTGTTGGCAGCCTTAACTATAATAGTTATTGTTCCCACTTTATTAACAAGAGATAGAAGAAAGAATCAAAGAGGCTGTGTAGCAGTAGAAGGCTAACAACAAGATGTAAATAGTTAGAAGGCTCTTGAAGTAGCAGGAGTTGATCAGGCACACTGCCTCAAAGAGGCATAGTAGGGACAGCATAAGAAGTGTGGATCAGTGAGTGATAGAAGGAGAACAAGGGATCATTGAGGAAAAAGAGAGCATGCTGCATAAGCAAGGGCGAAATGAAAATAAGGTTGGGGTCATTGTGTAGAGCCTTGAAGGTGAGGGCAAGAAATGTGAACTAGCTGCGGAAGGATACTGGAAACCAGTGTAGAGATTCGAGCAGAGGGCAACACAATCAGAATGGCAGGCAAAGATGATTATTCAAGTTGCAGTGTGTTGTATTTTCCAGAGAGGGGAGAGATGGGAGGTCAGAGAGGAGAACGTTTACAGTATGTTAGGTGGCAGATAATGAGGTCCTGGGCATACCAAGGCATATATTTTGGAGAATCATAGGTCTGGTCTACACCAGGAAATTTGGTCGGTCTAATTACATCACTCAGGATTGAAAAAAATCCACATCCCTGAGTCACACAGTTAAACATACCTAAGTTACCTAGCTACCACCTCTTGGGGAGGTGGAGTACTTACTCCAACAGGAGAATCCCTCCTGTCTTCAAAGAAGTGCTACAGCTGTGCCACTGCAACATTTTAAATGTAGACAAGCCCATAGATGTATAAGACAAGGAGGGACCATTGTGAACATCTACTCTGATCTCCTGGACAACACAGGCCATAAGGCTTCCATGAATTAATTCTTGTTTGAACAAGAAGATATCTTTTAAAAAAAAAATCCAGTCTTGGTTTTAAAATTGGCAGTGATATTGCAGAAGGTAGAATGACAGGATCCAGTAGATTTGAGGCAAGAAAGAAATAGAGGAGTCAAGGATGGGGAGGAAATCTTGTCTAACGCAAAGGGGAGCCAGCCAGCCCACCCAGCCATCAAGCTCTCAGTCAAGCCAGAGGGTGTTAGTGCTCATATCAGGGCTCAAAACAGAATAATCTGGGAAAAGAAAAACAAAAGACAACAAGGATCTTGCACTACATTTTCTTCATATTTTGTTTTCTCTAGAGACCTTGCACTAGCAAAGTTAATTTGATCTATGATTTTAATTATCATCCATGAAAAATAATTCTCAACTTAAAACCTGCTTCTTTTCATATGTCTGTTATTCTGCAGCTTTAATTTACAAGCACTGTTTGTTACCAGGAACTGTAACATTTAACATAAATTACACAGGTGAAAGAAAGACACACTGTCAGCGCTGTGTGAAGAGTAATTTACCAGGGGTGGACTCACAATGCATTATTTTACAACACTAATTAATCAAGCCCCTTTGGCAAGTGAGTGTCAACTGCAGTGTGAAAAACATGTATTGAATCATTAGATGCTAATCTTTGATTAATTGTATACAAATTCATAGAACATTCAGGGCCAGATTGGCAGCACCCTGTTCACATTGGAGGGTAGTTACTCATTCCATGAACAAGTAACTGCTTACCAGTGTGAGCAAGGGATTCACAATCTGGCATTAACTCATAGTCTTTCGTTCTAAAATACATTATTAGCTAGAGATTGTAGATCTTATTTCTTCTGCTTCATAATAATATTTTGTGTTTATTGGTCCATATCTGTAAATTATTGAGAAAGAAGCAGACTACAAGGAGGGAATGTGCACCTTATTCACAATGAAGTCTTGGTTTACAAATCAGCCACATTTTAAATTATGGCCTAAAGTATGATTTATTGTATTTCCTGAAGGCCAGATCATGCCCCTGGCTACATTCCTCCTTGGTAAAATAAGAAGGAGTATTGAGAGTAGAAGGACAGGTTTGAAAATCAGCTGCCACAACTTCCCCTTCCATGCTGGCAAATGTGGATTGAGTCAGTACAGCTGAGGGGATATGTCTACACTGCGGTGATCAGGACTGATTGAGCAGGTGGTGCAGATCCACTCAATCAATCCCGCATGGCCTTTCCAGTTGATGCCAGTAATCCAACTCCCCAAAAGGAGTAAGACTGTGTTGACAGGAGGGCATCTCCTGTTGACGCAGCCCTGTGAAGACGCTGAGGTACTTCGATGTTAGTGCATCGATGGGAGATACGCAAACTACGGTATGTAGCTTGCATATCTCCCATCAAGTGCCAGCAGCAGTGAAAACAAGGCCTGAGAAGAAGAAGAAAACTGCACTAGGAAAGTGAATGGTGCAGCTTACTTCCCTCATGGAGAAAAGGGGAAGCAGGAGTCACAATTTAATTCCTGCTTGGCTCTCAGGGCACTGTAAATTGGCTTGGATTCCCAGGTGCTAACTTAGATCAGTGTAAATTCCATATATATGGAATTTTATATATATTAAAAACTTTATTTGCTAATCTCTTTCAAGAGAACTATAATGAAAATGAATGGACAAGATTTTCAAGTCTGACTGGTGATTTTGAGTGCCTCAAGTTTTGGGTGTCTAGACCTCTATGTGGCCTCCTATTCAGAGGGAGGGTGTTCAGCACTTTCTGCAAATCAGGCCTGTTTGAGGTGTCTCAAGTCAGACAGCCAGAAATGGAGGCATCTAAAATCAGCAGTCACTTTTGAAAATCCTGGAAATGAATTTTGCCCCTGTTCTAGCTAACCATGTCCTCATCAGATTAATGCCTCCATATTGCCCTCAGTACGTGCACTAAATGATAAAGAAAAAAATAATTTAAGAGCAATACCTCAATTAAGTTAAGACACAAATAAATGTTGAAGTGGCAATGAGAGGAAAATTACCGTTTTGGTATTATTTAATGCCACTGCATACCATGGACTGGTGACAGCAGTAATATTTTAATGGACTTTGTCTGCCCCATCAGCTAGAGTGAGTGTGGTTTGACAGCCTGGCATTGAAGCACAGCATTATTTTGGTAGGTGGTGCCACTGAGCACCAGCCCTAGGAGAGGCAGGCACAGCTGTGGATCCTGGCTGCATTAAAAGGTTGGCTTTTTTTGGACAATGTGGTCTTGCCTTATCCATTGAGATATCCCTAATGTGACAATATAATTGATTCATACTGAGAAAAATAAAATGCTGTTTAGTCAGAAGTAGTCTGAAACTTTTGGAAAACACTTCAATATTACGCTATTGAGGAACTATTATTAAACTGTTCCAGTTTTGCCAGGTCTCGTGATTTTGTGTCAAATCTTGCTATATTAGGTATTTTTCTTAAAAACCCCATGCCTGTGAAAATCTCAGCTTTCATTTTTGTTAAAGTAATTTAACTAACTGTCCTGGTTGAAAACATGACCCAAGTATAACCTGAAGGTTCAGCAACCGTGAGGAAAAAGAAAAAAATACCCACATTTTTTAAAGAGGTCTTGCTTTTTGAGTCAATCTCTTGAGGTCTTGAGGCTTAGTTAATGACCTTTTAGCATTTGGGGTTGGCAATACTGCAATTCTTGTGACACTCACCACTGAGAGTTGCAGAATTGCACTTAAGGAAATAGAAAGACGTAGAGGGAAGGCTGAGAGAGGAAAGGAATGAAAAAAAGATCATGTTAACGTTCCAAAAATATTGCAACAATCTAGACAAGAGAAAGCCCTCCAAAGATCATGACCTTAGTATATTTATTTCCTACAAGTTCATTGTGTTGTAAATGGTGGTAGAACAGAATTAAGCACTAGGGCAAGGCAGATTAAGCAAAAAGGCGAGATGCCATCAGTGATATAGAGAATACATACTACATTTTGGGCCACTTTTCTCTGGCTTTCAGAGAACAAAAGGTATGCAAATTTATATGTTCATACTATACTCTGGAAAAGAAGTCAAGATACTATGGGCTTTTTTTCTCTTTTCTTGTAATATAGCTAAGATTTCCTTGTATAGGTTATGTACTTTGTCCAGCAACAATGTGGATGCAAAACTACATTTAATAGTTAAGGAATGGTTGTGTTGCTAAATGGCTTGCATTTATTTTTCATGATAAATATTTTTTAATTTGTTTGTTTCATTTTACCATTTCCATTACCAATATATTATCATACTTTGGCTTTTAAAAAATATTTTTAGCTGATGTTTGTCCAGATAATGCCAGTTTTGGCCTTTTCATGTGATAAACTACATCTATTTTGAAAATTTGTCAACCTCACATGCCCACAAATTCTTCACTGTAGGGCCAATTTCTAATTTCTTTATCTATATTTATCTTATTTCCAGATATAGATAGATAGATAGATAGATAGATAGATAGATAGATAGATAGATAGATAGATAGATAGATAGATAGATAAATAGATAGATTAGATAAAATTCATGCTAAGGATCCTGTTGTCCGCTACTGGGACAACCAACCACACTATCGAGGAAGTATAATGTATCTACTTCCCTCCAAGCAGATTATCTGTTGACCTCCATTTTAAATTCCTGGTGGTACTGACTGTCAGGGCAAACCTGAGTCTGAAAATGGAACTGGACTCCTACCTCACTTTGCACTAGATTGAGAGTTTATATCTTGCCTTGTGGAAGGATTGAGTGGCTTCATCACTTCAGAATAGCCCAGGAATTGGCAAATAGATTCTTGGATTCTTCTTTTTATTGATGGGATGGGAGGTGGAGGATAGGGGAAGTAATCTGAACCACTTCTTTACCAGGCATAGATTACCTTTCTACTTGAGCTAGCTCATATGCAATGGGCAGTACACTTGGGGTGTGCTGTCGAGGCTCCAGCCCCTCCCCTCACCTTCAGGAAATACCTAGCCATGCACAGCCTACCCTCCTCTATGCCCCTCCTCCTCCCATACACAGAATGGCAGTCTGTACCTTGTGCCAAGGAGTGAAGGTCACTTATGGTCCCTTATTCCCCTGCACAGAAACATAAGAGCACATTAGTCTTGCCCTTTCCTTGTAAATCTGCTTAGTCTTGCCAAAAATGAGTGATTTGCCCACTGTTTTGTTAAATTCCTATTCTGGCTTCACTCAGTCAGATGTATTATTCTGGGAAGGAAACTAGTTCAGAGCTTAATTCCGTAGGATTAATCCTGAAATGTAACATGGGGTACAGTTACTACCTACTAATACAGAGGGAGCAGAGGTGTGTCATGAGAGGGGGGCAGGGGCAGTTTTAATGTCCCATTCACAGTGGTCAGTCAGTGATGTCAGCAGTTTTTAAGTACAGATCAGAGATTTCTTGGGAAGTGACACCCAAATTGTACAGGAACTTCAGAAACCAATTACCAGGCAGTGTAAAAAAGCCACAAAGTCCAGCTGTCCCTTTCCCCAATTCTGAGCAGTCCCCCTGTCTTCAGTTTTATCTTTGCTCCTTGGTGTTTGCTGTCTGACAAAAGGTTCCACCATTGAATTTGGAATATGCTCTTTTATTTTAGCTGAGGATCTAATCTATTGCCTTATTGATATAACTTCTTCCAAATTGTCCCAAAACACTTCACAAACTCTGAATCAGTATCTATATTCTGGCTTCACCATGTAAAATATAAGAATAATTTATTGCACCCACTAATAAGAGGCAGTCACTACTGGAAAGAAGATGTGTTTAATAGACCACAGCAGAAATATGCAATGGTGCAGAAAAACAAACTTCTTCATATTATGGGAACAGATTTCTTGAATTCAGGTTTCAGGTATCTGGGTTCTGGAATCTGGGGATATGGAGGATGACATTAGAACTAGGATTACAAAATGCCTGGCTCAAAGAGAGAGAGATAGTTGATATAGTATGTGACAGGAAGATACCAGTAAGATTAAAAGGGAAAGGCTATAAAAAGGTAGTCCCTCCACTTTTAATGTGTTGCATTGACTGTTGAGCAACAAAGAGGAAACATGAACAAATGATCTGTACCACAGAAATGAGAATGTTGAGTTGGGTGCGTGGTGCAAGTAAGAAAGACTATGTGAGGAAAGTGTATGTTAGAGACATGATGAAAGTAAAAAAAATGAGGGAGTGCAGGCTCTGATGGTTTGGTTATGTGATGTGCAGTCCTGACAATAATATGAGTAAAACAGTTCAACATATCAAGATTGAAGGAAAAAGATTGACATCCCACCACTTCTTCTTGGGCTGGCCTCTCTGTGAGGAAGACATTTAGCATTTGGTGTGATAGAGAATATGTCACTGAACCAAGCAATTGGGAGGGAGAGGACTTGTAGAGCAGATCCCATTTGTTAGGATTAAGGCAAGGAAGACGCTTTCTTGAATTCAAATTAAATTAAATTTACACCAGAAATACTGAAGAAGCCATCATTCAATGTGCTTGTAACTGTACTTCAGTGTCAAGTGTAAAGCTATTGTCACATGTATTGGATTAAGCCACATGTGTGTTTTCCATTCATTCATTATATATCAAGTCCCTCCTGACAGGTAAAGTAAAGGTCAAAATATATATAAAACTCAGATTTCATAATTAGTTTGAGTTTAACCAGATATGCCTGAGGATACAAAGGAGCCTGGCTTGAAGGAAGATTGGTAAAACAGAGCTGTTAGCATGGGCACTGCCATCACAAGTCAGAACAAGTGGTGAATGTCGAGTTCTGGTAGAGGTCACTGCCTTTCACAGGTGAAGTACAATGCTTTTATTTGAGATTTTTTTAAAAAAATATAAGCGCCTCTGTTATCCAAATAGTAAAAAAAACAGAGAGAGTTCCAGAAACTTCTTGGCTAGATTCACCTCAGAACATCTGAAATAAAGAATCTTGGCTGTTTTCTGTGGAAAAGCAATCCCAACTATTTCATCTTTTAAACACTTCTCAGATAAAGATGATAAGAAAACTACTGTACAGAGAACTGCTAACTGGTTGATTAGTGATCCGTTCACCACCTCTAATAGTGTATAATTTGGCCAGTTGGTTACACAGATGCCCAATAAGTAAAGATTATTTTCAGATGGGTTAGTAAAATAACTATGACAGCTATAGAAACAAACTGTCGGCTCCACAAAGGGACTTAGGTGCTGCAACAGCAAGTGTCACAGGACCTCACTTTTAGGAGCCTGGAAGATCACAGGAACAACACTACTACCCACAAAGCCAAATTAGGCACATAGGCTGCCTGTACAATGAACAGGGAGAGAGAGGTGTCTCAGACTGCAATCCACAAAAGCCAGTCCACTAGGCACAGAGTTGCCTCAGGTAGTCATGGGCGATTCTGATGAGAGGGGTGTGTGCTACCTCTCTTAGAGACAGATGTTTAAATCTAGGCTGGCAGTGCATGACTATTTTGTCTTAGCAATCCATGAATGGGAACCAGCTGCCTGGAGTCAGGAGGCTTAGGCATTTCTGTGGGATTGATCTAAGTGCCTGCCTCATTCTGCACAAAATGACTATTTAAACAGAACAGGTTTTTCCACTGGTGTAGGTAATCCACCTCTCTGCGAAGTGGTAACTAGTTGCATCTGCAGTGGGGATGAGAGCAGTAGATCAATCTAACTACAGTGCTCAGTGCACAGACTTTTTCACAGCCCTGAGCGATGTAGCTAGATCTACTTACATTTTATGTTTAGACCAAGCCTTAGTTTGGAGTTTAGATGCTTAAGTACCTTTGTGGATCTGGGCCAAAATGATTATATTTAAATAGCTTCTCACGACAGTAGCTATAAATTAATGGCTCATTCCTGCAAGTTGTTAGCCAATAACTGCAAAGTGTTGAATACCCTCAATGCCCTTTTGGCTTTATGGTGACCAGAAATTAGCATCTGTGACTGCTGGCCCATGGACTGTCTGCTTGTAAATCTCTTGACTTCCTCAGGCTAATCTCAATGCCAAAGGAAAATTTCTCTTCACCAGCAGTGGTGGATACTCTGCAATCTGGCTCTTGGAAAGGTGATTTTAGAATTTCATTGATCAGGGTCAGTGTAGCTAGATGTCCAATGCAGAGGTGGTTCTCCATTATCTGTTAGCTAGCCAGGGAAGAAGTTTGTAAAGGACCACAGCCAGAAAATGACAGGTCAGCTGAGGAGAGGTGTTTATGCCAGCCATTGGTATCTATTTGCTTAGAAAATGTGAGGGGTGATGTACTCTTGAGTTCCAATTCAAGCTCTGCCCAGATTTGTTGTATAGCAAGAAAAATCTCTGATAGTTTCCATATCTAACATGGGAATAATACTGCTCGCTTGGATATCTCAGAGGGATGTTGTTGGGGATTGATTACTTTCTTTGTTTAAAGTGATCTGTGAAGGGCAATATAAACATTGAATATTGATGGTCATATTATCTAACGGTCACCAATGGGTGATGTAATGGACTCTGGTTGACTTCAGAATATAGCATGTCAGCCTCTTCAGGGAATTAAATTTTAATGGTGGTGATAAATGTCCATGGATGAGGTTTTGGTTATGAAAGGGCACTGTTTTAGAATGAGTTGAACAATGCAAAACCCTAGATGGTTAGCTGTGGCAGGAGAAACAGTGCTGCTATTAAAAATTTATACACTCTTGTTATAGTGCAAACCACTGACAAGTGAAATCCCCACATGAAGATACTTGACAGTTTCTTTGGAAGTCTGCATTACATATAATTTCCTGTAGGGAGACTAGCATAAAAAAACCTGATTTCTTTAAAATCATTTCCCAACATCCACATCTATTTTTGATATAGAGATATTTCTGACTTTCCTTGTTTTTAAACTAAATCCAACTGTAATAAAAAAATGCAAAGCATATTTTTCAGATAAAGAAAAATGCATAACTTTCTCTCTAGCTAAACAGTGTATGCATTAAATCACTGTTATCTAAAATACAGTAGACATAAACACTGAATTTTTTAAAAAACAGACTGAAAGCAAATAGAATTTATTGCCCATTGTTGATACATACGTTGTGTATAACATTTATTTAGTGAATATATGGGACATTGATGTAGTTTCTGCTATTCCATTTCACACTGGTTATATGTGAATGAATCATTTACAGTGAATAAATGATCCTTTAAAGTTAGCTTATTTTTTCACTGTATGTGTATCCAAAATATTGTTTATCAAATTTATTTTTCATTTGTATTGATTGGGATAATTTTTGAAGACTTTTTCCTTATGGATTTGTCCTGGCCTGTTCACTTGCAGGTATCCAAGAAGTGTTTGCAAGATCGGGGCCTAACATTGCAGTGTTTTGATTATAGGATTTCTCATCACGAGAACAGTTACTGGTTAGATCAACATAGTATTATCTCCTGCTTGTCCATTTGGCCTGCAAACTACAGGATTCTATCAAATAGGAAACAATGTTTTTTACATTCAGTACTATTGTGGTTATTGTTGATATGGTTATTTTGCAGATTGTGCCAAATATTTGTAAAGCAATTAACACACATGTCTGTGGACTAGATACCCCCCTGGAGAGCCATGCAACTCAAAGGTCTAGCCTTTATATGTAAATGTTATTGAACTTAGAGTCTGGAAGTTTTTATAGTAAAAAATAAGTCTTAAATCAGAAATCCCGAGCCCTAAACATTTCTAAATGACTGACATCACATATCTACATACCTTGACACACATGTGCAAATCAGAATTTGTGTGTATATATGCCTGTATAGGTTCATTTGAAATTTGGCCCTGAATTAATAAGTTAGATATTTAACCACTGAATTGATAGGAAACACTTTCTTTATTTCAGAACATGATGTAGTTCAAAGTAAAACATAAAATATCAACTTCATAAAATATCAGAATGTCACCTTGCAACGCTGTCAGTTACTTCCACCAAAGCTCAAGTCGTTCTATAGGAGTCTAAGACCTCTACTGTGTTGTACATGTACCTGGACAATTAGAGAACACGTGTTATTGGAGAAGCCACCACTAAACTCCTAGGAACTGGAAAGACTACTGTAGGAATGAAAGGAGGAGAAGTAAATTAGTACCAGGAGCACTGAGCACCTGCTTGCTTTTCAATTTTTATTTTAAAAAGTCTTAGTAGAAGTGCCAAGACGGGCATTTTCTTGAAAAGCAATTTTCACTTGCATAGAATGTTTTTTAGCCTGGAGCAAACCCATGTGAAAATGTCAAGTTGAAAAGCCAGTTCACTGTAGATGCAAAATTGCTCATATTACTTCTACTCTCTATTAACATTGGGTAGAGAGTTATTCTCTCCTAGGGGAGAATGGAATGACATTCCCCAAAATGTGAGTCTCAGTAGGTTTTGTTGCTGCCCTTTTGAAGAGTTTTATTATTGGTAATAGGAATGAAATCAATACAGTTTAATCAAAATCATGCTAAAGAGCTGCACAATTTAAAAGTTTGTTTTAGAATGTTTCTATAGTGTAGCTTAATAGAAAATTGTATCCTTGCTATTGAATTCTGCATGTTGGTTTATAAACTCTAGAGGAATTTTTGGTAAAATAATAAGATCATGTATATGTGTCAAATAATTTCGTGTTCTCAAATATTTTATTGATTTTAGTGCATTTGTAAGATTTCTCCTTCTGCCGTCTAATAATTATGTAATCATTCTGATGAGAAACCATTTATAATGGGCACATTAAAAATAATCACTCTGGTTTTAGAAATGTTACTGATTCTAATTGTATTTTCCTGTAACCCAGCCAGTCTTTGACTGACATCTTCTTCTTGGTCATTGCCACTAATATAATAAGGCACTTAGTTTGGTTAGAGTAAGGAGAACAAAATCTACATGTTCAAAAAGCAAGGCCTGGTGACAAGGCACTCTCTTGTAGTGTGAGATACTCAAGAGAAGCCATTGGTAGGCAGGCGGGGGGTCTCTGAGCAGGGGATCAAGAGGAACTAGTGGTGGGAGAGGAACAAGCGGGGGCAGGGCATGGTGCAGAGCAGGATGGACCATGGGTAGGACCTTAGGGGAGGAGGAGGCCAAGCAAGGGTAAGGCCTCAGGGTGAAGCCAGCCTCCCCAAATGCAAGAGATGTGTGCCATGTATGTCAGGGCGTTTATTGCAGGGAGGCACCTACCTCTGCTTGGGATTCTCAGCTGCAAAGCATCTCTGGGAAGGTGCTTAAGGTGTTTCTTGCATGTGCTGGGGAGGAGGATGTCTCTCATCACTTTTAGTCCAGTGGTCAGGGTACTCAGCTGGGATGTGAGAGACCCTCCACTTTAAGTCCCTCTCCACTCGAGGAGGAAAAATGATTTAAACAGGGATCTGGCACATCTCCAGTGCGTGTTCTAACCACATGGCTACGGGATATTCTGAATCAGGGGTTCCTCAGTCTTGCCTGTTGAAGCTGTTCCACTTTGCATAAATAATTAAAGAGTCATTGGAGAAGGGGAGGCCTACATCCTGGATCTCCTACTGGTGGGATAAGTGTCTCTCTTTCTCTCTGCAGGTCTATGCTGCATTACAAGCCTGGAGTCAGGGTCATGTTTGAGCCCAAATTCATCCATACAGGATTTTTTTCTGACTTGGGTCAACAAGTACTCAGGACCCTGGTTCTAGGATCTTCTGGGGTGAGTGATTCCAAGATTGAATCCCACTAGGTATATCTACACAGCCTAAGGCCTGGGTATACAGTCTTAAGCTCATTTGTTCTATTCTTCTAAAAAATAGCTTTTGTAGACACTACACTGCACCTGAGGTTGGAGCTGAGGTTCTGAACCCTAAACATATCCAGGTTTGTGCTTCAAGTTTAGGCTCTGTCATTTTGCAATGCCGATGCAGCTCAAGCCACAAGGTCTGCGTAGTGCAGTATGGATGCATTGGGAGTCCAGCAATTATAAACCCACATTGGCAAAGCTGTATAGGTATTCAAGCTTGGGCTTGGAAACACTGAGTTCAGAAACACAGGTCCCACAGCCTGGGATTTAAAACGTAGCGTAGACATACCCTCCTTCGCCCAATCATGTTTTAAGTATTTAATGCACAGTATCAACAGGAGACATTGAGAGAGCCCCCCACCAAACTATCTCATTGGTTAGGATACTTACCTATGAGGTGGTAAATCCCTTCCCTGTCCAGAAGGAAGACTTGAACTAATGATCTCCCACTCTAGTTTGGCACTTAGCTGCCTCAGTCAGCTTTTTTGTATGGGGTTAGGCATGCTCTGGACCTGCCTAGCAGTGTGGACCCATCAGGCAAATTAAGCATAAGAACACGCACCTTCCCCTAGTTTGTGCATTGCACTGGGGCTTAGGCATCCAAAAGCATGGTGTGAAGCTGCAGTGCATATGCTCAAAGGCACAAACAGGCACTTAGAGAGCTTTTACTGCAAAAACTGAGGCAGCAAGTGAGTTTAGGTGCCTAGAGAGATTGGTGGCAGCTTAGCCGGGGTTCTGTGAATGACAGATGCACCTAAACTTTGGCCTTAGGCAAGTGGCATTAGGTGCCTATGTCCCTTTGTGGATCTAACATAAATCCCATTGATTTTCAAATTGTGAAGACAGTATTCAGGTGTTGGGCAAACAGGTATGTTAATTAACCTCCATAGAACATTAAAGCATATTGTTTAATTAAGAAGAGAGCAGGGTATCATACTGCCAGGTGCAGTAAGGAAGAGCTGAACTCAGTTACAACCCAGTAATAGCATCTTTTTATTTATGTCAGCAAGTTTTAGTGGCACTTTTTTTTGCTTAAATGGTTTGACTGGCACTTCCCCCTTCCAGCTAACTAAGCAGGAGGGGAGGCACTTTATTTGCATGGGCTTTGTATTTGCATGAGTACAATTAAGTACTCAGCATATTGCATAAGCACACTAGATGCTGAGCATAATGAAAAATGGTTAAAGTGTTTGGTATTGTGTTACAAGTTACTTTTGTGTTAACTGCAGGGGTAATAAAATGTTCTTCTTTAATTGTATAAACAAATGGCATTAAATTTGTGTTTAGCCTGTTTTGATAAAAAAATTTACTTTTACCCAAATAGAGCCCAAAAAGGGTGGTGGATGGATGTTTCCGCATTGCAAGGAGAGAGGGAGGGGCTGAGCAGTCTTCCATTGAGATTGCACTAGCCCTGGCAAAGGGGCTACCCTTAGGCATCGGTTGATGATTTTCCCCCACTGTTAAATGGTGGAACTAATGATTTTTTGGGGGAGTGTTTTGTTTGTTAAAAGCAGGGACATTGCTTTTGTGTCAGCAGAAGAGTTTCCCATGAGCTGAAATTCACTAAGAGCTGAATTATTAGAGAGACTGGGAAACCTTGACTGACAACCACCAGCAAGTTGCCAGCAGTGGGCAGCACCTGAGATGACGGGATTGGTCAGCACCAGTAAATGGCAGGAGCAACAGCAGTCAACACCAGCGGATGATGGGATCGGTTGGCGCCAGCGGTTGGCGGAAGGCAGGCGCGGTCAGTGCCAGCCAGGTGCGATCGGCAGGAGACAGAAGCAGAGGAGGCCTGGTCAAGCCTGCATCCCACAGGAATTTGCAGAGGGTGGTAGGCTGACACCCAACCGAGAGGTGGACATTGCAACTATGATGGTCAGTACAGGGGAAAGCAAGAAGGGAGAGGAGAAGGACACACCCCGTAGCCTGCGGTGGGTTTGGCTCATTAAGTTCATGAATTCTGTTTGCACTATTTCCTGAACCAGTGCTGTGTTATCTCTCTTCTGTTATTAAAAGGTTTACTCTCTACACTCAGACTCTGTCCTTGCGAGAGGGGAAGCATTGCCCTTTGGGGCTCCCAGGGGATAATGTGTAATTTCTCAGGGGTGGGGCTGGGTGGGGGCTCAAGCCAGTTTGGTGTTGCCGTTAACAGGGACCCCTAGATATAAAACCCGGCCCTTGCTGCTGCTGACTCTGTCTGGCAGAAGGGTTACATTTAAAAAGGATGACTATAAAAATACGGGCTCTGAGCATATCCAGTACTCTCAAGAGTGATGTTGTAGTTAGAGCAGGGCAAAAAATTTTCAGCCAATAATTTATTTGTTGAAAAATGCACTTTTTGGGAGACCAAAACTATTGGAGAATTTGTGTTGAGTTCTCTGACCAGTTTCGTCCAAAGGAAAAAAGTTGAAATGTTTCAGTAATGTTGAAATAAAATGTTTTGTCCCCAAAATTTTAATTTAGACTTTCAAGCCTTGTGACAAATGGTCATAAAGTGACTAGAGGAGGTGGCACACCTCTTGTGAGTTTTAGGCAAGTGGTTTGGGCACTCATCTGGGGCATGGGACATATAGGTTCAATTCCCTCCCTTTGCCTGATGTGGAAAAGGGATTTAAACATGGGTGTCCCACATTCCAGTAAAATGCCCTACTCAGAAAACTATGGGATATTCTGTTGTGCTGTTTTCTCAAACCCTCCTCTTGAAGCTGTTCCACTTTTTATAAATAATTAAATAGTCAGCAGCAGAGTGATATAAACTTGGGCTGCTTGGGTGAGCCTCCTAACTACCAAGCTATGGACTCATGCTCACCTTTTGGCCCTTTCAAATTGCTAATAAACTGAAAAACCATTATTCACCCAGGTCTAGTTGCAGTTAAATAAGATCCAATGAATGGCTAAAGACACCATCTAAGGTAATCGATATCTTATGCTATATACAACACAGAAACCCTTCGTTAGGGACTCCCTAGTGGTTACTGAGTCACTCCCCCAAGCATTATCAATCCCAAATATTTAAAAATCATAAGTCAGGTCCCAAAATCGTGACATTTAAATGCTGTGTCCTCTTTATTTGCCTTCTGTTTTTGAGCCCTTGAAATATGCTAGTGTTTTGATTACAGGCTTTTTTTTCCAACATGAGAACTAGGACCTGTCTTTTAAAATCAAAATGAAAGCGAAGATTCTCACTTAATTACATTCTTCCAAGGGTGGTGCTTAATGAACACACCCCATTCCACAAGCCTACCAATAAAAATCACAAATTAAGATTGCTACCACTCTCTCACTTAGTCAAGGTTGCTCTCTTATAGAAACGTTTTCCCCTAGCATGCTTTTCTAGGGATGACTTTTAAATTGGCAGAACCCAGCAACCGTAGCCCTGAAGGAACCATTTTGAACAGGCTGTCATTTGCTGTTTGTTGCTGTTTCTTTGTTTTTTTTCTACTTGGTGAGTACCTCTTGTGTTTCTCCCCAATTTATCTTTAGTTGGAGGTGTGCAACTCAGACAGAACATTAAAAAAAATTGCTGCTGCTGCTTCTTTTTTTTTTCAATTCCCCTTTGTTGCACTTACTTTTTCAAAGTGCAATAACTGCTGGAAAGATTTTTACCGTATAAAATGGAGGGAGGGAAAAATCGAATAGAGTCTAATTCTTACTGTTATTTATATGGAGGAAGTTTGATTGGTTTCTATCTCTTTTGAATTAGTGAGTTGTGTTTCATTAGTGGCATACCACACACTGTAGCATAAGAAGGAATCACAAAGCTGGGAATGAAGCTTTAAAGAGTGTTATCTTTCAACAAAATCATGACGTAAGACATTCATCATGTTCTAGGCTGCCAGTGTACTGATTGCTGCCTATCATGCTGACAAACATCATCTGCTTATTTCCTTGTATTTGCCCATCTGTTATCTGGTGCCTCCTGTTTTATACTTAGATTGTAAACTCTTTGGGGCATGGACCAGGATTTTGGTTTGCATTTGTGCAGAGTAGTTCTGGTCTATGATTACAACTCTTAGGTTGTATGGTAATAGAGATAATAAAAACAATATGGTTTATCAAGTGTTCAGAACTTTTGTTATCAGAGAAGCTTCATATAAATCTATCTTAAAGAGCCTGAATTGAGTAGAAGACGGTAGATTCAGCATCTGAACAAATTTTAAGTAACAAAAAAAAAAGTGAAGTAGCATATTCTGAATGCTTGGAATCAGATAATCTCTAATTTACAGTACATATAAATACAATTACAAGACACTCCTTAATCTAATAAAATCTGATGAGGGACAAATAAAATTTTAAAGAGAATCCTGCAAGGCATTCAGGTATCTTCATTTTATTTTATGGATTTTTCACCAGGCATCTTTTACGTCTGTTGAAAGCTGTGTCCAATTAACAATTAAATAAATTATGCTGATGTCTTGAATAAGCAAATATCTAATGGAGGACAAGCAAATATCAAACGGAGGAACATAATACATTAAAACAACAGTTTTTCAATTTCAGCCCAATGTTCGAAAGCTTGTGTGGGCAACTAGGGAACAAATAATTTCTTATTGACACCAGTGTGTATCCTGAAGCATTATTATTATATAAGTCTTGTGTAGTTTTTTGGGATTGGAATTTCAGACA
>ML675603.1:94004082-94017009 GCA_007922155.1 Mesoclemmys tuberculata | reverse complement strand
ATCTTGTATCCGCACAGTCATGAATCAAGTCTCAGAAATATTCAGAGTAGCCGTGAAGCTAGCACACTCCTTTAATTGGTGTTGTGAATTAAATGATAGGATATTCATTCAAATACTGGAATAATGCATATATCAGATATGTTTCAAGAAACATTATATGATTAAATATTCAGGGACTTCATTGAAAACACATTTGCTTTGCTTCTGGCATATTTATATATATATTTAAAAATTCTGAAACACTCCATATCATTTAAAAAGAATCTATTCCTCTTCCATGCCCATAGGTAGGTAATTTACTTATCAAACTTTTTTCTCCCACAGAGAATAGAGACTATTAAGAGTATTTTAAAAGTGGGTTGAATCATCTTTAAATTTATTCATCTAAAATAGTGTCAGCTCCTGATTTCAGTACATGAGATGATTTCTTACCCTAAAAAAAGAAATAGCTTCTAGGCAACAGCAAGTTACATAAAAGATGCATTAGAAGGCAGTTATTGCAATCTGAAACTATTACACAGTGCAGACATTTAAAAATGGGAATAAACATCCATAATATGCTTCAATTGAAGTAGGAAAGAGCCAAGTGGAAATGTTACATTTAATTAAATAAAATTATTATATCCAATCAATATGTAAAATAATCTTAAATATATGTAAAGACTGGAGGAGGGAGGAAAAGGAAACATTGATGCCTATTAGTATCTTTAACTCTCTCTTTGCATGTGTATGCACACATGCTTTTTTGGATATTTATGATATACTCTTTTTAATTGATGCAGAATGTAGAAGGAAGACAAGAAAGTTGTTGACTGTAAGAACCTGTTGATGCCAACTGGCAAACGGTTCCCTGTTCTGTAACAGGAACTCCTTATTAGACCAAGCACACTCACTACACCTAACATTTTGTGATCATCGTATTTGTCTATAAAGAGTGTCATGTGAGATCGTGAATGAAAACCAGGCTCATGCTGGTCATTAATATCTCTGTGAAAATGTATTTACTGTTTGTAATTAAAAAAGTTATGCCTGTATACTGAAAAGATGAAAATATGTCCTTATAGTTTGTATCATGGTGTTATTCTCCAGAAGACATGAAACACTGGTTTTGCCAGACACAGGGATGTATATTCACAGCTCTGCCAAGGTTCATACATAGATCAAGCACTGTAAGCCACACACAGCTATATTTGCATTTAAGTCAAAATGAGATTTGAAGACAACTTGGAGCCAGTTCACCAGGAAAGGAACTGTATCATCCTGACTCTGAAATCAAAATAATGAGTTTGGGGAAATACAAGAAGAAGCAAAAAGCCAAGTTGGTATCCATTTAGTGAGAAAACTTCTTGAAGGGTGAGGAATATTGCATTTTATGTTTGTTGTACATGAAAATATTCTGTTTCCAATATTCTTACTCACTACTCATTTGAATCTTGGAATCTCTGTTCATTGTTAGTAAACTTATTCTTGTTTGTGTCATAAATACATCTCAGTGCTGTGGTATTAAGTGAAGTGTGAATCCTCAGTTTAATCAAACAAGCTGATGTGTATACTGTTTCCTTTGGGGACAGCAAACCTGGTAATTTCTGTGAATGTTCAGTGACAGGAGCTAAACACTGCAGGAGTCTTTTTAAGAGGGCTCAGTGGCTAGGGGTATACCTTTCTTACCATCAAGGACAACTAAGGGCTGTTCAGGTGGATTTCACAATATGACTCCATCACCAACCAGTTCCAGTGCTGTTGTAAATCAGCATAATTCCACCTACTTCAATGGAGCTATGCTGATTTACACCAATGTACTATATAGAATCATAGAATATTAGAGTTGGAAGGGACATCAGGAGGTCATCTAGTCCAACCCCCTGCTAAAGCAGGACTAACCTCAGCTAAATCATCCCTGCAAGGGTTTTTCTAGGCCACAGCTTAAAAACCTCTAAGGATGGAGATTCCACCACCTCCCTAGGTAAACCATTCCAATGATTCACCACCCTCCTAGTGAAAAACTTTTTCCTAATGTCCAACCTAGACCTCCCCCACTGCAACCTGAGAGCATTGCTCCTTGTTCTGTCATCTGCCACCACTGAGAACAGCCTAGCTGCATTCTCCCTGGAACACCCTTTCAGGTAGTTAAAGGCTGCTATCAAATCCCCCCTAATTTTTCTCTTCTGCAGACTAAACAAGCCTAGTTCCCTTAGCCTCTCCTCATAAGTCTTGTGCTCCAGCCCCCTAATCATTTTTTTTTGCCCTCCGCTAGACTCTCTCCAAATTTTCCATATCCTTTTTGTAGTGGGGGGCACAAAACTGGACACAATACTCCAAATGCAGCCTCACCAATGTCAAATAGAGGGGAATAATCACTTCCCTCGATCTGCTGGCAATGCTCTTACTAATGCAGCCCAATATGCTATTACCCTTCTTGGCAACCAGGACACACTGTTGACTCATATTCAGCTTCTTATCCACTATAATCCCCAGGTCCTTTTCTGCAGAACTGCTGCCTAGCTTGTCAGTCCCTAGTCTGTAGCTGTGCATAGGATTCTTCCTAAGTGCAGGACTCTGCACTTGTCGTTGTTGAACCTCACTCATCAGATTTCTTTTGGCCCAATCTTCCAATTTGTTTAGATCCTTCTGTGTCCTATCCCGAACTTCCACTACCACTCCCCCTGTCTTAGAGTATCTACCACTCCCCTAGCTTAGTGTCATCCGCAAACTTGGTGAGGGTAGAATCTACCCCATCCTCCAGATCATTAATGAAGATGTTGAACTAAACTGGCCCCAGGACTGACTCCTGGGGCACTCCGCTTGTGACCAGCTGCCAGCTAGACATGGAGCCATTGATCACTACTCATTGAGCCCTATGCTCTAGCTAGTTCTCTATCCATTTTATAGTCCATTCATCCAACCCATACTTCTTTAACTTGCTGATAAGAACACTGTGGGAGACTGTATCAAAAGCTTTGCTAAAGTCAAGGTATATCACGTCCACCGCTTTCCCGACATCCACAGATCCAGTCACCTCTTCATAGAAAGCAATCAGGTTGGTCAGGCATGACTTTCCCTTGGTGAATCCATATTGACTGTTCCTGATCACCTTCCTCTCTTTTAAGTGCCTTAAAATGGATTCCTTGAGGACCTGCTCCCTGATTTTTCCAGGGACTGAGTTGAGGCTGACCGGTCTGTAGTTACCTGGATACTCTTTCTTCCCTTTCTTGAAGATAGGCACTATATTTGCTTTTTTCCAGTCATCAGGGACCTCCCGCAGTTGCCACAAGCTTTCAAAGATAATAGCCAATGGCTCTGAAATCACATCAGCTTACTCCCTCAGCACCTTTGGGTGCATTGCATCTGGCCCCATGGACTTGTGTATGTCCAACCTTTCTACATAGTCTGGGACCTGTTCCTTCATCACTGCAGGATGTTCACCTCCTTCCCATTCTGTGCTGCCCAGTGCAGTAGTCTTGGAGCTGACCTTCTCTGTGAAGACAGACAAAAAAGGCATTGGGTACCTCAGCTTTCTCCACAGCCTCTGTCACTAGGTTGCCTCCCCCATTCTGTAAGAAGCCCACACTTTCTCTAATCTTCCTCTTGCTAACATATCTGTAGAAAACCTTTACTACAACTCCAAGTGCATTTTGGCCTTCCTGATTTCATTCCTGCATGTTCAAGCAGTATTTTTATAATCCTTCCTAGTCATCTGGCCAAGCTTCCACTTCTTGTAAGTTTCTTTTTTGTGTTTAAGTTCACCAAAGACTTCTTTGTTAAGACAAGCTGGTCGCCTACCATATTTGCCATTCCTTTTGCACATCGGGATGGTTGGTTCCTGTGCCCTCAATAAGGTTTCTTTAAAATACAGCCAGCTCTCTTGGATTCCTTTCCCCCTCATATTAGCCTCCCAGGGGATCCTGCCCATCAGCTCCTTGAGGTAGTCAAAGTCTGCTTTTCTGAAGTCCATGGTCTGTATCCTGCTGTTCTCCTTTCTTCCTTTTGTCAGGATCCTGAACTCAACCAACTCATGGTCACTGCTGCCTAGGTTGCCACCCACTTCTATTTCTCCTACCAAATCTTCCCTGTTTGTGAGCAGCAGGTCAGGAGGAGCACAGCCCCTAGTTGGTTGCTCCAGCACTTGCACCAGGATGTTGTCTGCAACACTATCCAAAAACTTCCTGGATTGCTTGTGCTCTGCTGTATTGCTCTTCCAGCAGATGTCAGGGTGATTGAAGTCCTCCCATGAGAATCAGTCCTGTGAACTGGAAACTTTCTCTAGTTGACTGAAGAAAGCCTCATCTACCTCATCCTCCTGGTCTGGTTGTCTATAACAGACACCCACCACAACATCACCTTTATTGTTCTTGCTTCTAAGCTTAACCCAGAGACTCTCAACTGGCTTATCTCCAGTTTCATACTGGAGCTCAGAGAAATCAGAGTGCTCTCTTACATACAGCGCAACTCCTCCACCCTTTAGCCCCTGCCTGTCCTTCCTGAACAGTTTATACCCATCCATGACAGTGCTCCAGTTGTGTGAGTTACTCCACCCTGTCTCAGTTATTCCAGTCGTGTCATAGTTTCTTGACAGTGCTAGGACTTCCAATTCCTCCTGCTTGTTTCCCAGGATTCTTGCTTTTGTGTATAGGCACTTGAGATAACTAGCCGATTGCCCTACTTTCTCAGTATGAATCAGAAGGCCTCCCCTGTTGCACCCTCCTCCTTCTGCTTCCTTGTGGTGTCCCACTTCCCCACTTACCTTCAGGTTTAAGTCTCTATCCCCCATTGAACCTAGTTTAAAGCTCTCCTACCTAGGTTAGCCAGCCTGTCTGCAAAGATGCTCTTCCCTCTCTTTGTTAGGTGAATCCTGTCTCTTCCTAGTAATCCTTCTTCCTGGAGCAACATCCCAGGATCGAAGAATCCAAAGCCCTTTCTCTGACACCACCTGCACAACCACACATTTACTTCCACAATGCGATGGTCCCTACCTGGGCCTTTTCCTTCAACAAGGAGGATGGATGAGAACACCACTTGTGCTGACTCAGCCCTGGCCTACACTTACTGGGCGATTCGGCGGCAGTTGACAGGAGTTACACAAGCTATGCAGAGTGGTTTGCGTAACTCCCGTTGGCTGCTGTGCTTCCTTTCTGCGTGGCATCTTCACTGCACTGCACTGAGGAGAACCATATTCCTGTCAACGTAGTGCTACGCCACTGGAAGGGGTGGTTTTACGGTGTTGACTTCTGGATCGAATGAGCGGGTCTTCACTGACCAGATAGGTCGATCTGACGGCAGTGACTTTGCCATTGTCAGGGTAGACATACCCTCAGTATATTCTTTGAAAAAAAGTATAAAGATTCCAGTGAAGTATCTTTCATATAAGAGAGGGGGTGTTTTGCTGTTATTTTCTTTTTCCCCACATAGGGTATGTTTAAACTGCAGCTGGCCTCCTAGCCTGGATAGACAAATGTGTGCTACCTTTATTCAGTCTAAAGATAGCAGTGTGGACATAGCAGCATAGGTGGCAGAATGTGCTAGCCACCCAAATTCAGACCCATGGGGCTTGGGTGGGCTTGTACTCAGGTAACTAGCCCTTGCTGCAACCTCCGCGTGCTATTTTTAGACAGTCACTTGAGCAGAGCTAGTGCATGTCTGTCTACCCAGGCTGGGAGGTGTGCCTTCTTCCTTAGTGATGGCTTTGAACAAGTGTGTTTAAATGAGAATGCAAAAGAGAAGATCTCCCAGCCCCTCATGTGTATAGACATACCCTCCTCTCACTGGTATTTAGGATTATCTCAAGATAAAGGAGGGGAAGGGAAATGTGGCAAATGTTTCTGAAATTATTGACAGCCCCTCTCTGGAGTTTGGAACAGAGAAGACTTCAAGCTACAAAACTTTGGATCCAGATCTCCATTTCTAACAATATGCATTTTGCATCTGGGTATTGGCCAATTTTCAAAATCTGATGGTGCAAAATTCTGATTTGGATCAGAAAAACACATATATGTATAATAACCTCCACTGGTTTGAGAGTTGTTTCTTTTAGCTTGCATCTTACTCAAACCATATTTGAAAAATTGTAAAGCTACAATCTACAAAAATCTACAAAAGTGGGCTGCAAATTGTCTGATTCCAGGCATCCTTACAAGCTTTCTGGTTGGGCAAGAGTACTCCTCAAATACTTTTCTTTTAATATTACTTCAGTTTCTAGTCCCATCTGAAGTCAGACATTGTCAGGAATATTAATCCCAAAAAATGTCCCTGACTGAACTGCCAAGAAGCTTCACTTTAGGTTTGATTTAAGATTTGGACAAAGTTTTGGGCAGTTCTCTCTTTATTTGCACCATTTTTCCCATCTGTAGAGACAACACAACACAAAATGGCCATTATTAAGTGGCCCTAATCCAGGAAAGCATTGAAACATGTGCATAGCTTTAAGTAGTCCCAATGACATCCAAATAGTTTATAATGAGGTCAGGGGAATGATTAACATGGTTAAAATCAGGCTTATGCTAATGTCATGTTGGATTGGGGCCTAAAGGGGAAGGCATTTACAGCTCAAGAGAACTTTGGCCACTCCCAGAAACTCAGATAAAATGAGCCAAAAAAAAAAAAAGAGAGAGTACATTTCTATTTTGTTCAATAGTTTTGTATTTCTTCCCACAAAAAAAAAAAGTAATTTCATGCATATTTACTATTTTGACATAGCAGAGGAGAGTCCATAGGAGGGCAATGTTGTTCATTATTTACCTATTTTACAGACATTTTCAGAGCACAGCTAAATGCAAATTAAGAGGAAAGGATGATTTATCTGTATTTTTAGTGCTCCATATTACCAGCCAATTCCAATTTTAAAAATATCTCATCTTGTGTTTGTATGTGGGTGGGTGGAGGGGGGGGGAATGGAGGGGAAAGAAGGGAGAAGAAAAAGGATGTTTCCATCTGTCACTTACTGTTTTCTTCTAACAGCTGCTGATCTGACTAATGACAGTTGCATAATTACTATTTCACACGTGTTTTATAATGTTCTTTATTTTGTCTGCCAATTGTCTCCATGGAGTATACTCAGTGGTGCTATTCAAGAGCTGAAACCTGCTTATTTTAAATCAATGCCTAGAGCAATTTGAAAAGTATGAGCTCCCTGTGTGAAGCATTTTGCTTTCTTAAATTTTGTTACCAAAAACTACTGCTAGGTTTAATGTTCTCTCTGAAACTTCAGTTACTGGGAAGTCAAAGATGCACAAATATTATGGACTCTTTCTTGGTGTGTATGTTACTGTATGTAAGCTGGTGTGTAAACTGTATGCTTACTTGTTCAGTCCAGTATAACAATCTGGGAAAGCCTGATCTTTAGTCAGACATGAAAACAGGATTGATTTTAAACAACACATGTGAAGTAGAGATCTACAGATATGATCCATACCCACTGAAGACAATGGGAGACATTCCATTGACTTCAGTGGTCTTTAAGTCCATACTCTAATCTGTCTACCAACAAAAAGCGTCCATGCCAGTAAGGATCTGCATACCCAGCAAGATTTTTATCAGATCATATTAATGATACTTAAATCACATTTATCACCTTCTAGATCATTCAGCTATTGCTGTCCTGATTATGTATTGGTGAGAGTCTGAGACTACATATTCCTTTCCCTGTGATCCTTGTATTCAAGTTACTCTGCAGCTCTTAGAGTTAAATTTATCCACTGACTCTCCCACCAGTGAATATCTTTACTTAACTGTAACTTAGAAAATACTTCAGTATTTTTGTTTTTAAAAAATTCTGAGAAACTCAGAAAAGTTTCAGCCCTTCCCCTCCCTCCTTCCCCACACACATTCCAACCAACTGTAGCTGGTCAGAAAACTTTGTTAAAGCATTTCCCCAACAGAAAGGGAAACATTTTCCTGATGACAATTTTCGCCAAAAGCAATTGTGCGCAATTCATGTTACTTTCTAAGATTGGATTCTTTTTAAATAAAAATTTTTATCAAATTAGAGAGAAAAATCACAAATTAAAGGATAACTAGAAATAATCAAATTTCATCAGTGCTCAAAAAAGCATTCACCTCTGAAAATCAGTTCAGTTTGTAAAGAAGTAGGTATTTTAATTATTATTGTATTTTGGTAACTAAATAGAGCTAGGTATTTTAATAGCTAAATAGAGCTAGGTATTTTCATTTTTATATTTTGGTAACTAAATATGGATTTAGCTTCAGGCACACAGTTTTGAAACTGCTGACCACATTTACTTTCATGACCCAACAGATGCATCAAAAGCAAATGTGAGAAAACCTTAGTCAAGTGTAGGCTGAAAAGTTACTCAGCGGTAGTAATATTTATTCAGATAAGCAGTTCTGACATATTTTAAAGTATGTATTGACTCCTGATATTTGATCGTGTTCTATTCTTTATTAGTTCTTACCCCATCCTCATCATCATAGTGTTTGAGTGCATTAAGCAATGCAATTGACATCTGCCAAGTGTGGTTCATTCTCTCTTTCATCATTTCCCCAGGGGATGAATTGTCTGTGCAATGGTAAATTGTTGTGTGTTTTTTTTTTAAATGTACACTAAGCTATGTGTATCAACATAATTCGGACATCAAGATACAGTCTGTTATATTTGCTGCATAACTCGTGACAATATCTGCCCTTCTAGTTAGTTTATCACACAGAGATGAAATGCCATTATACAAATTCTTGACTTTTTTTGGCTGGTTAGAGTTGAGCTGTTATGAAAATCCATTGCTCAGCTACTTTGCTAAAAGAACACAGGAGAAGGCTGAAAGTCTTTTGGGCTGATGTCTCTTAGCATCTATGGTGTTTTTACAGTCCAGAAAAATGATTATAGCATAATTCCAGTCCTTTGACATTTTCCTCTGTGTAGTTCAAATGGATTCGTTTTGCTGGCTCCATGTTGTTGTGTTTCTTCCAACTTTTATGATATCACCAGTGATACCATCTGTTTCAGGTATTTGTCCTCTTCAGATCTTCATGACTTTCTGCACCTCTCCTCTGAGTGCATAAGGCAAGATTTCCTCTTCGCTTCTTCTTTTATGTCGTAAGAGGTGGTGAAGCTTGTCATGTTTGTCTCTTTGTATTCTTGTAGACCTGCTGGTAAAGCTCATCTTCTCTCTGCAGGATGTTCTCCCTCTCTCTCTCTCCTCTCTCACTCTGTAATTACTCTTTCATCACTGTCTGAGAGGGACATCTGGTGTCAATTATCTGTTGTCTTCTCATCCTGCTACAGCTGTTTCTTTTAAGAGTATTTTAAATCATTTCTGTGTTGCACTATATTTTTGGATCCTTTGTGATCTTTTTGCTCAAAGTCATGCAGAACTTACAGTACTGAGCCATCTTTTTTTTTCTCCTTTAATTCTGTTTCTTTCGTCATAGGTGGCCTGTAGTCATCTATACAGCTAAACTGGTCATGACAAAGGTTGGTTATTTAACACAGTGGGGGACTACCACTTTAATAACATGACTTGGACTGCTATGGATGTAGCTAAAATGAATTACAACTAGATTTTTTTAAAATGCTTTAACCTAATTAAGACTTGACTATAAATTGGTTTGATTCTATCAAAGAGCAGGTTCAAATTGTTAGAATAAAGATGTGCTCACCCATGTTATCTGTTCTCTATAGCAGTTTGTTCAGTGATATAGGCAAGCTCTTGGTTTTCTCTGTCTGTTTCAGGCTCTTTCCACATATTTCCATCAAATATTTCTATCACTTAAACCCTGATTTATTAGGGTGCTTAATTATGTGTCTAACTTGAAGCACATGAGTAATCCCATTGGGCGCAATCAGAATAATCATGTGGTTAAGTACCTTGCAAAGTTGTGGCCCCTCTGTTTAAAGGCAAAATTCGTTGAAGGTCTACACTGCCTTCTGCTTGAATAATAATTAAGGTTAGTGTTTTGTTATGGTTGTTTCTAGTAGGCCACAGGCAATAAACAAAACTTCATGGAAGCCATGACCTCTCCCTGACTTTTACTAAAAATAACTATCTATGACAAAATGAGGCTGATTGGGAGGTGGAGGGATGGGATGAGAGCAGAGGGGCAGGATCCCCATTGCTGCCTGCAGAAGCTGGGAGCTGGGGATCAGGGCTGAGAGCTCTGGGTCTGCGTCCCCCATCTGCTGGTGGCTATGAACTGAAAGGAACCCACCCTCAGAAGATCAAAGCTCCAAGGCCTCCCTACCTCACGGTGGTTAGAAACGCCAAGGGCTCCCATCCACCTGCAATGGAGGATTGGAGCTCCAGCCACCATCAGTGGCAGGTGGGAACTCTGGCCACCCAACGCTGCAGGGATCTTAAGGGATCCCTCCCCCCGGCCGCCTGTAACAGTAGGGAGCGCCAGAGGTCCCTCGCTGCAGCTTGAAGCTCCGTATCCCTCCTTATGGAGCTGCTGGGCCCCCCACTGGCTGATAGATCTTGTCCCTCCCTCCAAACTGAAGCAGAAAATGTCATGCAGGTTACAGAAAGTCACAGATTCTGTGATCTCCGTAACATAATTTTATCCTTAATAAATAATAATACTTGTGGAGGTCCCTGGCGGCAGAACTTCTGCAGGGAGACCAGATTGTTATACATGAAGTGGCCAGAACCTCAGTTATAGGGAAGGATGGTAAGTATCTGTCACTGTGCCAAAGTAGTTAGTTATCTAGAAGGTGGACATAAACCTCTCAGTGGCCAGAGGCTCGACTGGAGCTTTACAGAAAATCTCTTGGTAGCAGAATTACTGTGGAAGGGCTAATGCTGGTAATAGAAAACACATGGAGGTCACTGGGAAAAACACCTCCTCATTTGGTGAAGGCATTGTCTTCACTAGAGCTTTGTACCTTGAATTAATTGATTATCAGTTTGCTTGATGCAGTTAACACATTTGTTAAAGGTAGTCTGGACACTCCAAAAATATTTATCCCAAACTTCAAACATTTGCTGTGTTTGGCAATCACTTACCCCACAGTTCAAACATCTTGTGTAGACAAACCCTGAGACACAATTCCCTTCTCATTTCCCCTTTGCCCTGTGGAGGAGGAAGATTAGTAATTTGTAGTTGTTTTACATAAATCCAGGTATAGGGGCTGTTCACGTTGTTCATACTGTTTCCGTTTTTAGTTGCTTTGACAACACATAAATGCACAAATGCACTGTTAAAGTTGTCAGAAAAAGGATTGGAAGTTGTTAAAGGAAGGGATGGATCCTTTTTTTTTCTGCTCCTTAGTAACACCAAATCACTTTGCAATCCATATTTTACAATATATTTTTCAGTAAACATAGAGATCCCAGTTCTCTTCTTCTTTCATTGCTATGTAAATTATCCATCACTCCACTGATGTCAATGGAATTATGTTGGTGTAAAACCAGTGTGAGTAAAAGAGGAATCAGACCTAGTTTTTGCTGCTTTTTAATTTAACTGATTTACACCTACTTAAATAACATCACATTATTCAACATAATCTGGTTTTATCATCTATACAGCAACACATTATTTTACACTCATAAGTAACTCATTGTGACAATAAGAGATATATATCCAATTCCACACACACTGTTGAAAATCTACATTGTACAGCACATCATCCAGAACATTATCTGTTTCAGCAATTTCAGAGAGAGTATTCCATAGACCTTACATTTATTAGCCATGCTATCTGATCACCGACACAACAGTATATGACTGGGAGAAGTAGTTATGACAGAGGTCAGAAACTTATCATTGCTTGACAACCACTCCATTAGCATTCCGTTGTTTAGCATGTCTTTCTCATTTCCCCTTTGATCTCACAAAGATGACATACCATGCCATGACATCAGGAATAAGACATTAAAAGATTCCACAAACAGTTACAGAAATTAAAAAAAGAAAAACTTCTATAAGATGTTTTTGACATAGATTTTTTTTCTCTTCCCATGTCACTGAAGAGCACTGATTGGGCAATTGAAAAACTTTGGCAATGTCAGATCCTGCTTGAATATCACTGTTATTGCAATAATAATGCAAGATGAAAAAGGAAATGGATGCAATACCTAAATTTCTAATTACCTAATAGCCATTGATGGACCTATCCTCGATGAACTTATCCAGTTCTTTTTTGAACCCTGTTATAGTCTTGGCCTTCACAACATCCTCTGGCAAATAGTTCCAGAGGTTGACTGTGTGTTGTGTGTAGAAATACTTCCTTTTGTTAGTTTTAAACCAGCTGCCTATTAATTTAATTGGGTAACCCCTAGTTCTTGTGTTATGAGAAGGAGTAAATAAACTTCTTTATTTACTTTCTCCATATCAGTCATGATTTTATAGACTTCTATCATATCCCCCTTTAGTCATCTCTTTTTCAAGCTGAAAAGTTGCTGTTTTATTAATCTCTCCTCATATGGAAGCTTTTCCATAAGCCTAATCATTGTTGCCCTTTTCTGTATCTTTTCCAATTCTTTTTTTGAGATGGTGTGATGAGATATGTATGCAGTATTCAAGATGTGGAGCATACTATGGATTTATAAAGAGACAATATGATATTTTCCATCTTATTATATATCCCTTTCCTAATGATTCCCAACATTGTTAGCTTTTTTGACTGCCACTGCACACCGAGTGGATGTTTCCAGAGAATTACCCACAGTGAGTCCAAGATCTCATTCTGAATGGTAACGGCTAGTTAAGACCCCATCATTTTTATGTATAGATTCAATTATGTTTTTCAATGTGCATTATTTTGCATCTATCAACATTAAATTTTATCTGACATTTTGTTGCCCAGAAACCCAGTTTTGTAAGGTCCCCTTGTAACTCTTCACAGTCTACTTTGGACTTAACTATCTTGGGTAGTTTTGTATCATCTGCAAATTTTGCCACTTCACTGTTTACCCCTTTCTCTATATCATTTATTAGTATGTTGAACAGCACTGGTCCCAGTACAGACTCATAGACTCATAG